>CAJVGC010000582.1:34429068-35016421 GCA_910822075.1 Senecio squalidus | reverse complement strand
CGCAAGATATCAAACAAGGCCCAAGATGTCACACCTAATTGCAGTCAAGAGAATCATTCGTTACCTAAAGGGCAAGCCTAACTTAGGCTTATGGTATCCTAAAGACTCTCCTTTTGATTTAATTGCTTATACTGACAGTGATTATGGTGGTGAAAACTTAGACAGGAAATCAACGACTGGAGGGTGCCAATTTATTGGTTCAAGACTGGTGTCATGGCAATGCAAGAAGCAAACAACGGTATCAACCTCTTCCACAGAAGCTGAGTACATTGCCGCTGCTAGTTGTTGTGCTCAAGTACTTTTGATACAAAATAAAATGATGGACTATGGTTATTCCTTCATGAACACGCCAATCTATATTGACAATCAAAGCACAATAAGCATCATCAACAACCCAGTCAAACACTCCAAAACAAAGCATATAGAGATACGCTACCACTTCATAAGAGATTGCAACGAAAAGAAATTAATCCATGTTGAGAAAATCCACACTGACAATCAGCTTGCTTCTCACCAAAGCATTTGATGTGGGGAGATTCACATTCCTGATTACAAGCATTGGAATGATCAATACGGATGAATAATCTATATACTTTTCTCTTACTATCCCTATTTGTTTAAAGCAAGTCCCTTCGAAAAGCAGTAGTAACCTTATGATGAAAATCAAGTACCTTACTCTCTAGCATTGTACTATGTTACTACTGCAACATTAATTGTAAAAACAAATTGTGACCAAAGTATGATTAGTACGCTCAAAAGAATAGTTCTAAGGGAAGGTTTAACTACTACTGCCCTAAATCTTTTTAATTGAACGGAATGGTTAATGCGGACAAACAATGAGTTTCTACGGACCTCTGGATTAATACTGCCAGTAATTCACATTACTACGGACAGTCCAGTTAATACGGCCCATGAACCATTACTACGGACGTATAACCAACTTACTACGGACTCATTTGTTAATACGACAGATTATTATATTAAAAAGGTTTCTTAATCAATAAGAATACCCTAATTAATGATGATTTGACAAGTCAAAACACAACTTGTAACCCAACTTTACACGTGTCAAGCCCCGATAACACATCTATAACACGTGGCAAGTACCGATTGGACCTAATTTTTAAAATTCAGGCGCGAGGCACAGCTACTCGTGACACGTGGCGATTTCTAATTGGACCGTCACGTTTAAATCATTACCCCCGTCTAATCAGGGTCATCAAGTTGTTACAAAAGTTCAGTATAAATAGGGGATAATTTTAACCGTTTGAAACTTACCTTTTCTAAAAACCCCTAAATCTTCCTAAAAAGTTACCGTTAGATACAAATTTCCTAATTTTCTTTATCGTTGTGACTGATTGTTTACATTCTTGTTCATCATTCTCCTAATCATTCAACAGAATAAAACAATGGCGGAACTACAATTGTTCAAGACTTAGAACATGGTAGCTTTCCTGGAAAAGAATGACGAAAACGCCGATTTCCATCAAATCATTGATTTCTTTAATCAATCAAAGATAAAGACGGCGCTAACCATCAATCCAGAGATTGATGAATCCCACATTAGGGATTTCTGGACATCTGCCACAGTGGATGAAACAGAGGCCACCATTAATGCGGTGGTGAGGGGCAAAGCGATCAAAGTTACAGAGTCCTCTCTACGCAAACATCTGAACTTACAAGACTCATCAGGTATGTTAAAAGTTCCTTATGACATCCTGATCGACTCTTTTAAAAATATGGGATATGAGGGGGATTTAACTCTTTCAACATTTTTAAAAGCAAAACTCTCCCCTCAGTGGAAATTTATGTTGCATACTTTGCAACAATGTATGTCCCAAAAACGAACAGGGTGGCATGAAGGAAGTTCTACTTTAGCCAATGCTATGGTGTGTTTGGCTACAGGGGGAACTTTTAACTTTTCTTACATGATCTTTCATGCAATGAGAAGAAATCTTGAGACCCCAAAACTTAAATTTTTAATGTATCCAAGATTTCTTCAACATCTTATTAACTGTGAGCATAAAGATCTTACTAGATCAGAAAAACGTTTTCATTCGCATGCTCACTCAAAGAAAGTTTTTACTAACATGAGACAAGTTAATAAAGGATTTTCAGCAAATGTGACACCACTATTCTCTTCAATGTTGGTAGTCACCATTCCTACAGCTGCAGGACAAGTAACTCTACCTCTGTCCCAACCCCCAGCTGCCACCATCAGTACTACAGCAATATCTGTGGGCACTAGTGCCATATCTGAAGCTGGTACTGTAGGTGGAATCCCTGAGGTTACTACGACAGTTCCTACTGCTCATGTTCCTCCAGTTGCTACTGTGAGTTCTACTCCAGTTGCTACTGCCCCAGTCACTACTGCTAAAGTGACTTAACCCACTGTTTCATCACCTCACAAACCACCCAAGGCTGTTTCAAAGAGACTCAAGAGGGTTACTCAGCCTCTTGTGTCTAAAACCATCCCTCAATCTCTCACTTCAAAAACATTCCCTAAAACGTCTTCAGGAATGCCACAAACAATAGGGGAAAACATTGAACACACCCCCTTGTTCACTGAGGTGGTCCATAAGGAAGGGGGAGACCATGTAGGGAGGGCTGATACTACTGCAGCTTTCACTTCTCATAGTGAAACTCAGGACAGTATCAACATCACTAAGACCCAAACTACGGCAACACCATCCATTGCTGAGGACTTGTTCTCAAATTTGGAAGGTGGACCCTGGCGCCAAGAAACCATGGGGGAGTTACATGCTTCTACCAGGCAGGAGAGTTTCTCTTTCCCCTATGATCTTCCACCTGTTGGTACCCAACAGGAAAGGGGTGAGGGTAGTGGTGGTCAGTTTAATGAATTGATGGATATGTACCAATCTCTAATGGTGAGGGTGGAAAAACAGGGGGAAATGTTGTCTTCTCTTACATCTTTGTTGCAACAGGTACTGGCACAACAAGCACTCTTATCAGCCCAGTTACTGCCCAAAAGAATCACCACACTAAATGTTGGAACCTCTCCAAGACCTTCCAGTTCATCATCTTCAGATGACTCTCCTGCAGATGAAAACAAGGGGGAGAAAGAAGCAATCAATGTGTTCTCATCTGAAGAGAGCAAGGTTGAAGACAAGGGAAGCACAGATACTGTCATTACTGCTACTTCAAATCAAGATGAACAAATGGAGACAGGCAGTACATTTGAGGGGTAGACAGAAGATATGGTGATAGATGAAGAAGGGGAGAAGATGATAATAGATGATCAACTTGAGGGGGAGCAGCAGAAAGAAGTGAAGCAAATGGTTGAAGAAACAGTAGACGAGATGGAAGTTGAAGCTGAAATAACTTCTGAAGTTGCTACTGACACACTTGCTGCGGATCAAGTTGATGCGGATGATGATCCAATGGTTGATGCGGATCAAGTTACTACTGATCCTATGGTTATTAGTCCAGTTGCTACGGCTCCAGTTACTACGGATCCAGTTGATGCGGACACAGTTACTACTGACCCCATGGTGACCAGTCCCAGTCCAAGGACAGATGATGCGGATCACTCACATCTTTTCACAACCACTCCTCCCACATTTTATCAAGCTTCAACTACTTTAACTGCAATACATTCTGAAGCTACAATACTTTCTAGCACAACAAGTGAAGCTCTTGCTCCTTCAATTGATCAACAAGAAGCTGCAAATGTTCTTATACATGAAGAAATGACAAGAACAAGTGTGATGGCTGATGAAGACACTATAGCATCACAACTGCTTAAGATCAAAGAAGAAAAGGTGAAGCAAGAAAAGGAGAAAGCAGAGGAAGTGAGGAAGAAGATGATTGCTGAGCTAGTTGCAAAACAGAGAGCAGCATCTGCATTGGTTTCTAAACCACCAGCAGCCTCAATAACCTTACTTGAAAATCTTGCTGGTATTTCTGTTTCCACAGGCAGACATGGATAAATTATTGTGGATGAAAAGAAGAAGAAAGTTCAGAGGGTTGACCTTGATGCTCCAGAACATAAAGATAAAGGCAAAGCTAAAGTTGTGGAGAAATCAAAGGAGGAAAAGATGGAGGAAGAAAGGCTTGCTAAAGAAAGAATCAATTTCCAAAACATGACTGAAGAAGAAATTGAATTGCTCAGACAAGAGCATGCTGAAGCTGAACTGTTCAACAGAATAGCTGCTGAGCAAGAAGAGGAAGAAAGAGCAAGAAAGAGGAAGATAGCTGAAGAAGATGAGCTTCATGCTAGACTGAATGCAGCTCCAACTCCAGAAGAAAGAGAAAGATTGGAGAGAATTGCTGCGGAGGATGCAATCAAAGCTCAGGAGATGTATAATGAAGAACTCCTTCAAAATCTTTGTTCTCAAGGCCAGGAAAGAGCAGATTTCGAGTATGGCTTAAAAACTGTTGAAGAAGATGAAATTGCTCTTAAACAAGCAAAAGCCAAAACCAAGTCTGAGAAGAAGAAAGTGTCCAAGTCCACACAAGCAAAGTTAGCTCAAGACAGGGAGAAATACACCACATACCTCAAAAGCAAAGGTCACAGTGGTAGATCATTAGGCCCCATGAAGTTAACTAACATGTTGGATCTTGTGAAGGAAGAAAGACAGAAGGAAACACAAAGGGAAGCTGCTCTTGCAAAGATTCAAGAGAAAAGAAAGAAAGATGCTGACAAAGCATTAGAAGCAGCCCTGAAAACTGGAAGGAAAGTGTTCATTCAATCAGAACCTGTTCCTGAAGTGAAGAAGCCAGAAGAGAAGCATCAAAGACAAAAGCGTCCATCAAAGAGGATTCCAAGGCCTCTAGCTAAAAGACAAAAGATGAATGAAGATGCTGCTGCTGCTTCTCAACAAGAAAGTCCAGACATTCCATTTATGGATGTTAAACCAGAGCCTGAAAGTATGGAACAAGATCCTCCTAGCACTCCTCAAGGGGGATATTATTCTGCATACATAAATCATGTTGAAGGTTTGAGGTTTACTCCATTGAATGTGAAACCTCCAATGATCATAGACTGGAAGTTTATTGGTGGAGCATTGGGAACTGAATATGAAGTCATTAGAGCAGACAAGTCAAAGAAAGTTCTTCAAGCCTTCCATTGGATAATTAGAGAATTTGACAGAGATGATCTGGAGAGGATGTACAAGATTGGAAAGATTAAATACTCTCATGAAAGAAGAGGAGTATGTTCTGGTACTGATCTGGCGATGGATATTCTCTGTGGACTATTTGAACCTGGATATAAGAAGAAGAGTTCAGTCTTCAAGAAAGGAGGACCAAAACAATCCTATTCTTAATTGGTTCGTCTATGAAAGAAGTGGTGTATACTCCATTATAAGAAGACATGGAGCAGGAGAATTTTACTTGGTGGATGTTAAATACCCACATACATTGAAGACATTGGATGAGATGGTTGAGATAAAGCTGAATGGACCACGAGACTCGAGAATTTCTCATGAACTCATTTGGAGAATTTTGTGTCAACGCATAGAGGAAAAGTCCAAGGGAGAATCTGACTGGCAAAACAAATAGTTGTAATTGACATAAAATAGTTAAAACTGTTTTGTTAATGAAAAGAAGTTAGTACTGTTGGAGCATAAAACTTGTACTTTTGATGTGTCATAAAAGTTCAAGGTTAGGGGGAGATTGTTGGGTTATAACTTTGTTAAAATAGTTTAACCATAAACAATACGTCTAACAAACAAGAATAGTAACTCAAACTATTAATGCGGAAGACATTAAGAGTTACTACGGAAGAACAAGTTAGTGCGGTTGTTCAACAAGTTACTACGGCTGGTCAAGTTACTACGGAAGTTAATCAAGTTGCTACGGGCAAAGTCAAATGCTACGGAAGAAGTCAAGATACGGAAGACCAACTTGCCGTGCAAGTATAATCTAAGTTATAGAATTATAATTAGATTATGTTTCTTTTTTGTTATTAGATAAAGTTTCCTTATTTCTAGATAACGATATATTTAGATAAGGATAGTTGATGTTTCCTAGTTTATCTAGGTCGGCCTCAAGGTCTATAAATAGATAGATCCTTGTATGATAGAAAACATGTTTTATTGATAATCTTACATTAATACGATTGAGGCTTATAATTCGGCAATACTTTTTGTTTATTCGTATTCATAGTTTATTGTTTGATAACTCGTAATATTGAAGTGTTCATCCGCTGCTGAACTTCTTCAATAGATCTCGATCTTAACGTAGGCAAACATATTAGTTTACATTAACTAATACGATCCTGACACACGAGCATACCGATGTCCTCAGCAGGACTTGAATAATCAACAGATTACGAAGATTTTCTATGAGGGGATTGATAGGCAGACACGACACCAGCTTGATTCTCAAGACCAATCCCTAAGACAAACCCTATTGAAGATTATGATGCGATTGAGTCTATGGAAAAAACTCACAATTATGGGATGTTGGAACTAATAGATGAACAAGATCTATTGATAGTTCTGATGGATTGGCAGCTCTAACTACTAAGTTAGACAACTTGGGACGTGATATCAAGAAGGTGAACGAGAAAGTACATGCCAATCAAGTGGGATGTGAGATTTGCAACGGGTTCCATTTGACCAAGGATTGCCGAGAGAAGGATATGGTACGTAATCAGACTGAGGAAGTATTTTATTAGGAGACTACCAACCAGGGGAAAATTACCGTCAAAACAACTTTAGAAGACCTTTTCAGGGAAAAATCCAGGAAATACATGTAAGTTTCGTCTTGGAGGATCGGGGTACTATAGGAAGGCTGATCAAAAGAAAGGAGAAACTAATAAGAAGATGAGTGTTGACGAGCAGTTGAGACAGTTTATAGTTGCATCTAACCAAGGGATGGGACAGACTTAGGAGGCAATGAAGAAAATTTCCTTAATGACTGAATCTGATTTTTGGAACCAATCGGCTTCATTACAGAAAATTGAAGGACAAGTTGGTCAAATGGCGAAGGTTCTTCAAGACTGTTTTCCGGGATCGCTACCGAGTTTCACAGAGCAAATCCAAGAGACCAAGTGAAGGCGATTACCACTCGAAGCGGTAAAGAAGTAAACCCTCTTATCATTCATGTTACTAATAAAATTGTTGATGTTCCACACCAGGTTGAAGAAGCTAGAAAAGGATGAGGTCGAGGAGATTGAGCCACCACCAAAATCGAAGGTGACACCATACATACCACCCGTTCAATTCCCGAATAGGCTAAAGAAAGAAAAGGAGGAATCTCAAAACAAGAAGTATCTCGAGGGATTAAGGAATCTACAAATCAACATCCCTTTTGTTGATGCATTGGTCCAAATTCCGAAACATGCTAAATACCTAAAGGACCTACTATCAAACAAGACGAATGTTGAAGAGGCAGCTACAGCTACATGAATGTAAGATGTTCGGCATTCCTACAAAACAAATTTCCATCAAAGGAGAAAGATCCAGGGAGTGTTACTATTCCTTGTTACATTGGTGAAGTATTCATTAGTAATGCATTAGCTGACCTATGAGCTAGTATTAGTCTTAGGCCCTATACAATGTTTGCTATACTAGATTTAGTGAACCACGACCTACTAGAATGTGCATTGAATTGGCCGATAGATCATTAAAGTATCCTAGGGGAATATTAGAAAACGTACAACTAAATGTAGGTAAACTTGTATTTCCCATGGATTTTGTTGTTTTGGACATGGCCGAAGATCCTAGAGTCCCAATTATTCTAGGACATCCTTTCCTAGCAACCGCACATGCAATGATAGACATCTTTAATAGGATACTTTCAGTTGAGGTAGGAGAAGAAAAAGTAACATTTGATGTAGATAAATCCAAGAGATATACGTCTTCTTTGGATGATACTTGCTTTTACTTTGATTTGATAGATTTAACGGTTCATGAACATGTGCAGGAAACGCTACAAGATGATCAAATGGACACTTTTTGGTAAGAGAGTTAGAGAGTGATATGAATGAAGAAAACGTCAGTGGAGATGAAGAAAATACCTGGTAAAAAGTCTCAGAACAAACTGTCACACCCCCAAATCTCGTGTTCCCGAAACTCGAGGTGTTGACTTCATGGGTCCGAGATAACAATGATATATAGGCGAACGACCTCTATATGAGTCGTTTTAAAAAGAGACATACATTAATTGATATTTAAAATAAGAGTTTTACATGATTAAGGAAAAGTGGTACCAAAGTTCACAAAATAAAGATTTATATTACATAACTTAAAGGAAAATAAGTAATGCAAGGAAATCTGCCAAAAGCGTGAGTTTGAAATATGCGACTCTGTCATATCCCAATATCCCTCCGTCGAAAGCCCTTTCGACTAAGAACTTGAGACATACATTCTAAATTCAACATAAAGTTGGTGAATTTATAGGTTTAGTTTAGTAATATAGGGGACCACAAGATTTTCGTTTAAGAAAGTCTTATATTTGCACCTAAGCTCATGACATCGAAGCGTAACAAAGTTCCTTACCCCATAAGTATTCCTATGTTATAGCCAAACAACATATATAGTTTCAAAAGTAAAGCACCATACTCGAGTCAACGAGTTAGTTGTGGTAGACGTGGGTTACATCTTCTAGCCGTTGGGTGAGGGTTGTCAAACCCTAATAGATCTATCCAATAACGTCGCACTTAAGTCCTTAACTAACGATTCATGATAGGGAATTTCTGTTGGGTTAGTGGTAACTTAGAAAACTAGTAAAGGTTTTAAGTACTTGTGTCCATAAGTAAAAGAGCATGTATTCTCACCCAAAGTATGTTATAAAAACAAGTAAAAAGCGGGCCTATGAACTCACCTTATGTCCGTGAGCGTATATAAAGGTATGTAAGCTAACGTATGTGTAATGTTCGAGCCAATCGAGTATCCGAGTAGGTCTATCCTTGAACTAGATTGTTTTGAAATTACGTTTCATAATTCTAGTCAAATGCACATGAAAGGGGAAAAGAAAATGTATGCATGATATAGGTTTTGTTCGGTTTGAGACTTAATAGTAATATAGTAACACCGTTCGGGTCATTATATACCAAAGATCATTCTATAACCGCATGAGGAGCTAGGAAACTTTAAATCGTAAATCCAACAACTCGGCACTACGAAATATCGAGATGAAT
The DNA here is from genome assembly GCA_910822075.1 of Senecio squalidus. Classification (NCBI taxonomy): domain Eukaryota; kingdom Viridiplantae; phylum Streptophyta; class Magnoliopsida; order Asterales; family Asteraceae; genus Senecio; species Senecio squalidus. The sequence goes on along the minus strand of CAJVGC010000582.1, from coordinate 35,007,312 downwards.
TCATTGTATACAAAGCTCCCTAGTAATGTGTTATCATTATACTATCAAGTTTATACAAAAAGTTAGTTTTTATGAAAAACTCAGCATGTTCTTTAAGGGTTATAGCTACTTTAAGGAGTTATAACTTGTTCGTTTCTTAACCCATTTTTATTAATCTTATATTGAAACGACCATATTTGACGTACCTTTCAATTATTATTGGTCTTATATTTGTACTCAATTTCTAATGTTCGTTATTCAGTAAAAGGTCATAGTAGGTTTTAGGTTTTTTCTCAGAGTCTATGCTAACTCTAAGTTATCATATCTCACTCAATTTTTATCCGTTTTAAATGTATCTTATACTGAAATTACCGAGTTTGAGTTATCTTTAAGATGGAAGTGGTCTCACCTTCTAGTTCAAATCGTTTATTATAGTTTAATAAAAAGGTGGTCGGGTATCGAGAAAGTGTTTGGTTTTGAGTTTGTTTTTGTATAAAATACCTTTTAAATAATTAGTCATATCCCAAAATAACGATTTTTATGTCGAAATCTTCATATAAAACAGAGGTTTTTTATGGTTAAAATTGTTTATCCAAAACATTTAGGTAAACTGATTAAAACTGTCAACAAGTTGATGAAATTTTTCGGTTAACAAAATAACTTAACCTTATTTTATTTCACCATATTTTTGTAGAATAAACATAAGTTTTATGAAATGAGACTATGAAAATATGATGCACGAGAATGGTTTTTAGAACATACCTAAGAGTATATGAATGCAAGACTTGATGTTTCTTCCTTATGATCAAAGTATGAGATTTGGGTTTTTGATGTTTAGAATGTGTGTTGGTGATTTCTTTTTGCTTTCTTTCCTTGGCCGATTATATCAAGGGAAAATGGAGGTGGTTTTTTATTTTGTGCAAAGAAAATTGAGTACAATGACCTTCTATTTATAGAGGGTGAGTTGGGTTAGAGATTTAACTCAAGTAAGTTGTTATTTCAACTCTAGTTTGATATCATTGATTGGTATGGTGGTGATAATGTTGTAGGGATAAGGGGTTGTACGGGGGTGGTTATGTAAGGGATTGGTATGGAAGGTGTAAAAAAGGAAAGTCAATCAAGTAAGCTAGTTTGACAAGAAATCAAAGAGAATCCCATGTGGGAATCCCTCTAGAACCGGTGAAGAGGTGGGGGGGGGGGGGGGGGGGGAAGGTGATTTTTGTAGTTTTTGCCAAGTCTAGGGTGTCTAGGCATGTTTTGATGTCTAGTGGGTAATTTATGTAAGTTTGGTAACTTATAATACATACATGCAACAATTCATGCAAATGTGGTGGATGCAAAGTTAGAGTTTTTATGCCTTTCATGTTGGACTAGAAATATGTTGTAAAAATGTATATTTTCACGTAAAGTAACTCCCGTATACCTAATTTCGGTATCTATATATGTATTAAACATATCTATTAAGCATTATTTATGCATGGTGTGACCTGCCGGTCGTATATAATTGAGAACATATAGTAGTTTTGTAGAACGTTAAAAGGTCGAGTTGGTTTGAACCTGGATTTTTGTGGGTGGTCACACAAACCGAGTTGAAGAACGTTGGATTCAAAGAAAGTGTGCTGATCAGAGAGCACATACGGCGTATGCATGACAAAAATCATACGCCGTATGCACCTGATCAGACCCATACCCCATATCCCTCAACAACTGCATACAGAGTAAGCAACTCTAGAAAGGAAAAGCAAGTTTTTTCAGCGAGTATTTCGAGTAACGGGAAACCAAAACAAGTTCTAAAAGACTTAAATGATCATTTGGAATATGCATACTTGGAAGGAAAGTCCGAATTCCCTGTAATCATTTCATAAAAATTAACGAGTCGAAAAAAGGTTTACTTTTGCAGGTCTTAAATAATCATCAGGAAGCAATCGTATGGAAGATAACGGATATAAAGGGATTAGTCCTACATTTTGTGCTCACAAGATCCTGATGGAAGAGAACTTTAAACCAATAATCCAACCGCAATGAATATTGAATCCTAAAGTGCTTACCAGAGGATGACACCTTTGCTTACAAGAGGATGCCTTTCGGTTTATGCAACACACAGAATACGTTGCAGCGATGCATGACTGTAATCATCCATGACATGGTCGAGGATTTCATGGAAGTCCTCATGGACGAATTCTCAGTATTCGATAATTCATTTGAATTATGTTTATTTAACTTAAATGAGATGGTTACTAGGTGCGAGGTGTCGAATTTTGTGACAACCCACAAAAATCCAGGTACACACCAATACGACTTTTTTTTAAACGTTCTATAAAACTAATATATGTTTCAATTATGTACGACCGGTGGGTCACCGCATGCATAAATAACGTTTAATAACTACGTCTAAAATATATACGGATACCGGAATTAGGTATACGGGATTTACTTTACGTAAAAATATACATTTTTACATCCATATTTCTAGTCCAACATAAAAGGAATAAAACTCTAACTTTGCATACACCACCTTTGCATAGATTGTTGCATGCATGTATTATAAGTTACCAAACTTGCATAAATTACCCACTCGACATCAAAACATGCCTAAACACCCTAGACTTTGCAAAAACAACAAAAAGTCCCCTCCCCCGTGGAATTCTCTTGAATTTCTTGTCAAAATAGTTTACTTGCTTGACTTTCCCTTTCTTACACCTCCAGTACCAATCACTTACACACTTACACCACCATTCTAATCAACTTACACCACCATACCAATCAATGACCTCAAACTAGAGTTGAAAAAATCACTAACTAAGGTTAAACCTAACCCAAATCCCACACTATAAATAAGGGACTTATACATTCACTTTCTCCTTACACCTAGTAAAATCACCTCACTCTCTCTCTCTATATATATATGATCAAACAAGAAAGAAAGCAAGAAGAAATAAACCAAGAAAGAAAACGAGAAGAAAAAAAATGAAAAGATCATCACTAAATTCAACCCATCAAAAACCTAACTATATACTGTGATCATAAGGAAGAAACATCAAGACTTGCATTTATATACTTCTAAGTGTGTTCTAAAAAGACTTCTCATGCATCATATTTACATACTTACATTTCATAAAATCTAAGTCTTTTATACAAAAATATGGGTTAAATAAAGAGAAGTTAAGTTATTTTGTTAACGGGAAATTTACATCGACTTGTTGACACCTTTTAACCACCTTACTCAGATGTTTTGGGTAAATCACTTTAACCATAGAATACCTATGTGTTTTATGAATATTTTGACATAAAATCATTACCTTTGGATATGACTAAGTATTTAAAAGGTATTATATACAAAAACATATTCAAAACAAAACACTTTCTGGACACCCGACCACCTTTTTATATACGCTCACGGACTTAAGGTGAGTTCATAGTCCCACTTTTTACTTGTTTTTATAACATACTTGGGGTGAGATTACATGCTCTTTTACTTAAAGTTAGCATAGACTTTGAGAAAAACCCTAAAACCTACTATGACCTTTTACTGAATAACGAACATTAGGAATTGATTACAAATGTGAGACCAAGAATTTTTGAAAGGTAAGTCATACACGGTCGTTTCAATATAAGATTCATCGAAATCGGTCAAGAAACGAACAAGTTATGACTCCTTAAAGTAGCTATAAACCTTAAAGAACATGTTGAGTTTTCTTCATAAAACTAACTTTTGAATAAACTTGATAGTATAATGATAACACATTACTAGGGAGCTTTGTATACAATGAATTCATCTCGATATTCGTAGTGCCGAGTTGTTGGATTTACGATTTAAAGTGTCCTAGCTCCACATGCGATTATAGAGTGATCTTTGTTATATAATGGCCCGAACGGTGTTACTATATTACTATTAAGTCTCAAACCGAACAAAACCTACATCGTGCATTCATTTTCTTTTCCCCTTTCATGTGCATTCGACTAGAATTATGAAACTTAATTTCAAAACAATTTAGGTCAAGGTTAGACCTACTCGGATACTCGATTGGCTCGATCATTGCACACACGTTAGCTTACGTACCTTTATATACGCTCACGGACTTAAGGTGAGTTCATAGCACCACTTTTTACTTGTTTTTATAACATACTTGGGGTGAGATTACATGATCATTTACTTATGGACACAAGTACATAAAACCTTTACTAGTTGCCTAAGTTACCACTAAGCCAAAGGAAATTCCCCTATCACGAATCGTTAGTTAAGGACTTAAGCGCGATGGTATTGGATAGATCTATTAGGGTTTGACAACCCCTACCCAACGGCTAGACGATGTAACCCACGTCTCTCACAACTAACTCGTGGACTCGAGTAGGGTGCTTTACTTTTGAAACTATATATGTTATTTGGCTATAACATAGGAACACTTATGGGATAAGGAACTTTCTTATGCTTCGATGGCATGAGCTTAGGTGCAACTTTAAAACTTTACTTAAACGGAAATCTTGTGGTGCCCTTTATTACTAAACTAAACCTATGAATTCACCAACTTTATGTTGACTTTAGCATGTATGTCTCAGGTGCTTAGTCGAAAGGGCTTTTGACGGAGGGATTTTAGGATATGACAGAGTCGCATATTTCAAACTCACACTTCTGGGAGATTTCCCTTGCATTACTTATTTTCTTTTAAGTTATGTAATGTAAATATTTGTTTTGTGAACTCTGGTAACACTTTTCCTTAATCATGTAAAACTCTGATTTTCAATATCAATGAATGTCTATTTTTTAAAAACGACTCATATAAAGGTCGTTCGCCTATATATCATTGCTATCTAGGACCCATGAAGTCAACACCTCGAGTCTCGGGAACACGAGATTTGGGGGTGTGACAGATTGGTATCATTGCTCTGGTTATAGCGAACCAGGTTGCATTAGTAAATATCCTAGTCTATAACTGAGCTTTAGAACTTACTACTTCCGCACTACTATTATTGTCTATGCTTATATACTTTTGTCATTTAAAATTATTTGGGCCTTGTCACAGTATGACTACTCCTTACATTATTATCATGACCGACTCTGAGGACGAGTACCCCCCTACACCTACGACTGACATCTACGACTCTGACATAGACATGGATATTTCCCCATCTTCGTTGAACCCGTTTCCCGCCTCGCACTACATTTCCGAGAACCAAGTCATTCCGGAGTACACCCCATTACCTGTGGAGCCAATGGAGACCAACCCCTCCGAGGAGGAGGAGGAGGAGGAGGACGAGAACGAGGACGACGACGACCCTTCGGAGGAAGGATTTGATACTGCAGATTCATTGGATAGCTACACTACTCCAACCGCTAGTATCCCAGCCCTACATCCTCGTTAATATCGAGAGCCTCTTGTTGGAGTCCGTACCCGTCTGATAGCAAGGAAAACGGTCAACGTGTATCCTACTCCACAACGCAGATACTATTCGGAAGTTGTTGCACGGATGACGACTCCGACACTTGATTCCACTGTTGTTAGAGGTAACCACCATCATGTTCACATGGTCCCCACTACTCCCATCACTATCGCTACTACTCACACTACCTCCGCTCCCACTACCACACCTATACTCACTCCCATACCCGCTACCATCACCACCACTGCACCTCAGCAGGACTACAACTACCAATATCAGGATTGGATGTGTTCTACCCTCCAAACTTGGAGGCAGTCGGAGTGAGTACCCAATACCTACGATATAGGGGAGTCATCTACTGCCCCCGGTCCAGTCCTGTTTTCTTCCATTCTTGTAGCGAGAGAGAGAGAGAGAGAGAGAGAGAGAGAGAGAGCAGGATTTCGGGAGTTATACCTCTCGGAATACTGCTAACATCAGGAAAAGCTTCGACATGGTTCGACAGGACGCGTCCCTAGCAGAGCGGTCAGCAGAGGCTACACATGCGCGTGTCATGCATACATGTGGCGACTTAGCCACTCTGACATCTCGTCTTGAGTCATCAGAGAGACGCATTGCCGAGTTAGAGGAGATTGTTTGGGGACTGAGTGGTGCATCTACCAGCACGAGACCTTGTCATCCACCTAGATAGGATAGTAACATTTTAAACCTTCCATGACAAGTTGTGTCTGGGTTATTTTATTTTGTACTTGAACTAAAATGGGTGTTCTATAAACCCATTATGTTGTTGTATTTCCTTTGAAATCAATGAATTCAAGTTATATTAATGAAATTTGGGTTTTCATCTACTATCTTTATTGTATGACTTGTGTCGTGGTATGATTGCTTATTTATTATCGCTTAGATGTCTCGAATATGTCTCGCATATGTATTTGGTCGTGATTATTGTTGATTTTTGGTTGTAATTATTTTTTTTTTGAAGAATTATGCCGCCAAAGAGAAAAACAAGGACGACCAGGAACTCACAAAACCCAAACCCTGATGACACGGAAGCTATCATAACTCAGCGAGTAGCAGACGCTAGTGCTGCTTATGTAGCTAACCACGCAAGCACCAATGGTGGGGCGGGAACCAGCAATACAGCTGGAGGGGACGAGAACGCCTATCATGGATGTTCTTACAAGGAATTCATGAACTGTAAACCCCAGTACTTCAATGGTACCGAGGGAGCTGTCGGACTTCTCCGATTGTTTGAGAAGCTGGAATCCGTATTCCGCATTTGTAACTGCAATGAAGCAAACAAGGTCAAATATGCTACTTCTACCCTCAAGAACAATTCTCAAACATGGTGGAATTCCTACGCTCAAACTGTAGGGATTGATGCGGCATATTTATTACCATGGGAGGACCTGAAGCAAATGATGAAAGAGGAATACTGCGCCAGAAATGAAGTCCAAAAATTAGAAGCTGAATTTTGGAACTTGTCAGTGAAGGAAAATAACATAACTAGTTATACCACCCGTTTTCAGGAACTACCTCTATTGTGCCCGAGAATGATAACCCCGGAATACAAGAAGTTTGAAAGGTATATCTGGGGATTACCGCCCCAAATTCAATGGAATGTTACCTCCTCTGAACCGGAAAACATCCAGGGAGCCATCCGCATGGCGCATAACTTGATGGACCATTGTGTCCGTCAAAGTTCATCTGAAGAGAAATCATCTGACAACAAACGAAAGTTGGAGGATACTTCCGGGAAAAGCTACAATCAACAACCCACTAAGAAGCCTGTAACAACAAAGGCTTACATGGTTGCCCCGGGAAACTATAAGGGAACCAAACCACTTTGCAACCGATGCAAGCTCCATCACACCGGCCAGTGTACTGTGGTCTGCAAAAACTACAACAAGGCGGGCCACCAAACCAAAGATTGTAGGAAAGTTGCCCCTGTAGCTAATGTGAAGGTCCCTAACGTCTGCTTTAAATGTGGAGAACCGGGACACTTCAAAAAGGACTGCCCACAACTAGCAAACCAAAACAACAATGGAAGAGCTGAGGGCAGGGCATTTGTGATTAGAGCCGGAGAAGAACAACCAGGCCCTAACGTCGTGACAGGTACATTTCTCCTCAACAATCAATATGCAACTGTTTTATTTGATACTGGTGCCGATAGGAGCTTTGTATCTACGAAATTTAAAACTTTCATTGACGTTGCCCCAACTACCTTAGAAACTAAGTATATAATAGAATTAGCGAACGGAAAGTTGGTAACAACAAATAGTATCATTAGAGGTTGTACTTTAAACCTAGCTGACCACCCATTCAATATCGACCTAATACCTATTCAGCTTGGAAGTTTCGACGTAGTAATAGGAATGGATTGGTTATCTCTAAATCACGCCGAAATCGTATGTAACGAGAAGTTTGTCCGTATTCTCCGCTCAGATGGGAAAACTCTCTTGATCAAGGGAGACGGGAGCCGATCAAACCTAAGCATCATATCCAACTTAAAAAAGCTGAAGTATTTACAAAAGGGATGTGAGCCTATTTGGCTTACATGACGGAGACGGAAACGGAGAAGAAACAACTAAGCGACGTACCGATTGTTCGAGAATTTCCCTAAGTCTTTCCAGAAGACTTACCCGGACTCCCACCCACAAGACAAGTTCAGTTCCACATCGATTTAGTCCCAGGAGCCGCACCAGTGGCTCGAGAACCATATCGACTCGCTCCATAGGAAATGGAAGAGTTATCCAACCAACTCCAAGAGTTACTAGATCGAGGATTCATTCGTCCAAGTTCCTCACCTTGGGGAGCACCAGTTCTTTTTGTCAAAAAGAAGGATGGATCCTTCAGGATGTGTATCGACTACAGAGAACTGAACAAGCTAACCATGAAGAATCGTTATCCACTTCCAAGGATTGACGATCTTTTCGATCAACTTTAAGGATCAAGTATCTACTATAAAATTGACCTACGGTCAGGTTATCATCAACTTAGAGTACGAGAAGAAGATGTTCAGAAAACCGCATTAGAACTCGCTATGGTCACTACGAATTCCAGGTTATGCCTTTCGGTTTGGCCAACGCACCGGCGGTATTCATGGATCTTATGCATCGGGTGTGTAAACCGTACCTGTATAAGTTTGTGAACGTATTCATCGACGACATCTTGATATATTCGAAAAGTAAGAAAGAACAGGAAGAGCATTTGAGGTTAATCCTCGAATTACTGAAAAAGGAGGAATTGTACGCAACATTTTCTAAGTGTGAATTTTGGATCGAGAAGGTTCAATTCCTTGGTCACGTTATTGACAGTCAAGGCATCCACATCGACCCAGCTAAAATTGAATCCATTAAGGATTGGGCTGTCCCTAGAACCGCAACGGAGATACGTCAATTCTTTGGCCTTGCCAGTTATTACCGACGCTTCATCGAAAATTTCTCCACGATAGCTAAAGCCTTGACGAAGTTGGCTCAGAAAACTGAGAAGTTCCTTTGGGGTGAAGAACAAGAGTCGGCATTCCAATTATTGAAGCAGAAGCTTTGTTGTGCACCGATTCTATCATTTACCGAGGGAACAGAGGATTTCGTAGTATATTGCGACGCATCACACAAAGGATTAGGTTGTGTGTTGATGCAAATGGAAAAAGATATCGCCTACGTTTCACGGCAGCTCAAAACGCACGAAGAAAACTACACAACACATGACCTAGAGTTAGGAGCTGTAGTGTTCGCACTCAAGATTTGGAGACATTCTTGATCAAAAAAGAATTGAACATGAGATCACAAGTTCTGCAACACATTCTTGATCAAAAAGAATTGAACATTAGACAACGTCGTTGGATCGAACTACTTAGTGATTACGATTGTGACATCCGTTACCATCCTGGAAAAGCCAACGTAGTGGCAGACGCCCTAAGCCGAAAGGAGCGAGCTAAACCATTAGGAGTTCGAGCTTTTGTGATGACGATTCAATCGAACTTACCCACCCAAATCCGCGATGCTCAAACCGAGGCACTTAAAGACGAGAACGTAAAGAACGAAATCTGCGAGGTATGGACAAATCATTCAAGACCAAAAGCAATGGAACCAAATGTTTTGAAGACAGAAGTTGGTTGCCCCAATTTGAAGGACTAAGGGAGTTGATCATGAATGAATCGCACAACTCCAAGTACTCCATACATCCTGGATCGGACAAAATGTACCAAGACCTCAAAATGCTATACTAGTGGCCAAATATGAAATTTGAGATCGCTACTTTTGTGAGCAAATGTTTAATGTGCTCAAAAGTGAAGGTTGAATACCAAAAACCTTCTGGGTTATTAATACAACCCAAGATACCTCAATGGAAATGGGAGGGAATAGCAATGGACTTCATCACAAAACTACCCAAAACCCCGCACGGTTACGACACTATCTGGGTAATAGTTGATCGTCTAACAAATTCCGCGCATTTTCTACCCCTCAAAGAGACAGAAAAAATTGAAAAATTAACACGATTATACCTTAAGGAAATCGTCTCAAGGCATGGGGTTCCTGTTTCAATCATATCTGATAGAGATATCCGTTTCACATCTAGATTATGGCAATCATTGCAAAAGGCTCTTGGAACGCGTCTGGATATGAGCACTGCATATCACCCACAAACCGACGGCAAAAGTGAAAGAACAATTCAAACGTTGGAGGACATGGTAAGAGCATGTGTCATCAATTTTGGAAGTCGATGGGATCTACACTTGCCATTAGCAGAATTCTCCTACAACAACAGTTATCACACCAGCATCAAGGCTGCGCCATTTGAGGCACTTTACGGACTAAAGTGTCGGTCACCCGTATTTTGGATCGAATTTGGGGATAGCCAACACATTGGTCCAGAGTTTCTTCACGAGACAACAGAGAAGATCGTGAAAATTCAGTAGCGTCTCCGAACGGCGCGCAACCGTCAAAAGAGTTACGCCGACCAAAGGCGTAAGCCACAAGAATTCCAAGTTGGAGACAAGGTGATGCTCAAAGTCTCACCATGGAAGGGCACCATTCGCTTCGGAAAGCGAGGAAAACTGAACCCCCAATACATCGGACCCTTCAAAATTCTGGAAAGAATTGGACCGGTAGCTTACCGACTCGGCTTACCACAAGAACTAGACGGAGTACATAACACGTTCCATGTTTGTAACCTGAAGAAGTGCTTATCGGATGAAACTCTAATAATCCCACGAGAGGAACTTCATGTTGACACCAAACTAAACTTCATCGAAGAACCCGTCGAAATCATGGATCGTGAGATCAAACAACGTCGACAGATTCGAATACCTATCGTACGGGTTAGATGGAATTCCCTCCGAGATGAAACTCAAATACCCTCATCACTTCGCAGACACCCAACCCCCAGGACAAACCAACTAAATTTCGGGACGAAATTTCAATAACAAGGGGAGACTGTGACAACCCACAAAAATCCAGGTTCACACCAACTCGACTTTCTTTTAAACATTCTACAAAACTAATATATGTTTCAATTATGTACGACCGGTGGGTCACCCCATGCATAAATAACTCTTAATAACTACGTCTAAAACATTACGGATACCGTAATTAGGTATACGGGATATACTTTACGTAAAAATATACATTTTTATATCCATATTTCTAGTCCAACATGAAAGGCATAGAACTCTACCTTTGCATACACCACCTTTGCATGAATTGTTGCATGCATGTATTATAAGTTACCAAAATTACATAAACCACCTACTAGACATCAAAACATGCCTAAACACCCTAGACTTTGCAAAAACTACAAAAAGTCCCCTCCCCCATGGGATTCTCTTGAATTTCTTGTCAAAATAGTTTACTTGCTTGACTTTCCCTTTCTTACACCTCCCATACCAATCACTTAAACACTTACATGACCATTCTAATCAACTTACACCACCATACCAATCAATGACCTCAAACTAGAGTTGAAACAATCACTAACTAAGGTTAAACCTAACCCAAATCCCACACTATAAATAAGGGACTTATACATTCAATTTTTCCTTGCACCTAGTAAAATCACCTCCCTCTATCTCTATATTAATATATGATCAAACAAGAAAGAAAGCAAGAAGAAAGAAACCAAGAAAGAAAGCAAGAAGAAAGAAGGAAAAGATCATCACTAAATTCAACCCATTAAAAACCTAACTATATACTTTGATCATAAGGAAGAAACATCAAGACTTGCATTCATATACTTCTAGTTATGTTCTAAAAAGCCTTCTCATGCATCATATTTACATACTTACATTTCATAAAATCTAAGTCTTTTATACAAAAACATGGGTTAAATAAAGAGAAGTTAAGTTATTTTGTTAACCAAAAATTTACATCGACTTGTTGACACCTTTTAATCACCTTACTAAGATGTTTTCAATAAATCATTTTAACCATAAAATACCTATGTGTTTTATGAATATTTTGACATAAAATCATTACCTTTGGATATAACTAAGTATTTAAAAGGTATTTTATACAAAAACATATTCAAAACAAAACACTTTTTGGACACCCGACCACCTTTATATTAAACTGTACTAAAATGTTTCGAACTAGAAGGTGAGACCGCTTCCATCTTAAAGATAACCCAAACTCGGTCGTGTCGATATAAGATACATTAAAAACGGATAAAAAATTGAGTGAGATATGCTAACTTAAAGTTAGCATAGACTTTGAGAAAAACCATAAAACCTACTCTGACCTTTTACTGAATAAAGAACATTAGGAATTGATTAAAAATGTGAGACCAAGGATATTTGAAAGGTAACTCATACACGGTCGTTTCAATATAAGATTCATCGAAATCGGTCAAGAAACGAACAAGTTATGACTCCATAAAGTAGCTATAAACCTTAAAGAACATGCTGAGTTTTCTTCATAAAACTAATGTTTGAATAAACTTGATAGTATAATGATAACACATTACTAGGGAGCTTTGTATACAATGAATTCATCTCGATATTTCGTAGTGCCGAGTTCTTGGATTTACGATTTAAAGTGTCCTAGCTCCGCATGCGATTATAGAATGATCTTTGTTATATAATGGCCCAAACGGTGTTACTATATTACTATTAAGTCTCAAACCGAACAAAACCTACATCATGCATACATTTTCTTTTCCCCTCTCATGTGCATTCGACTAGAATTATGAAACTTAATTTCAAAAAAATTTAGCCAAGGTTAGACCTACTCGGATACTCGATTGGCTCGATCCTTACACACACGTTAGCTTACTTACCTTTATATACGCTCACGGACTTAAGGTGAGTTCATAGCTCCACTTTTTACTTGTTTTTATAACATACTTGGGGTGAGATTACATGCTCTTTTACTTATGGAAACAAGTACTTCAAAACCTTTACTAGTTGCCTAAGTTACCACTAAGCCAAAGGAAATTCCCCTATCATGAATCGTTAGTTAAGGACTTAAGCGTGATGGTATTGTATTGATCTATTAGCGTTTGACATCCCTCACCCAACGTCTAGACGATGTAACCCACGTCTATCACAACTAACTCGTGGACTCGAGTGGGGTGCTTTACTTTTGAAGCTATATATGTTATTTGGCTATAACATAGGAACACTTATGGGGTAAGGAACTTTGTTACGTTTCGATGTCATGAGCTTAGGTGCAACTGTAAGACTTTACTTCAAAATCTTGTGGTCCCCTTTATTACTAAACTAAACCTATGAATTCACCAACTTTATGCTGACTTTAGCATGTATGTCTCAGGTGCTTAGTCGAAAGGGCTTTCGACGCACGGATTTTGGGATACGACAGATTCGCATATTTCAAACTCACGCTTTTGGGAGATTTCCCTTGCATTACTTATTTTCTTTTAAGTTATGTAATGTAAATATTTGTTTTGTGAACTCTGGTAACACTTTTCCTTAATCATGTAAAACTCTGATTTTCAATATCAATGAATGTATGTTTTTTAAAAACGATTCATATAGAAGTCGTTCGCCTATATATCATTGCTATCTGGAACCCACTAAGTCAACACCTCGCGTCTCGGGAACACGAGATTTGGGGGTGTGACAAATTTGGTTCTCAACTTGGAGAAATGTCACTTTATGGTACGAGAAGGTATAGTACTTGGTCACAAAATTTCTAGTGCAGGAACTGAAGTTGATCGAGCGAAGATTGAGGTGAGAGCTAAATTGCCAAATCCTACCAATGTGAAGGGTGTAAGAAGTCTTCTAGGCCATGCCGGTTTTTACCGCCGATTTATTCAAGATTTTTCTAAAATAGCTAGGCCTATGACTCAATTATCACTTGAAGACTCTTAATTTGATTTTTCTGTTGAATGTATTAATGCTTTTAATATTTTGAAGGAAAAACTAACTACAACTCCGATCATGACTGCACCAAATTGTGATATTCCATTCGAGTTGATGTGTGATGGGAGTGACTTTGTTGTTGGAGCTGTCTTGGAACAAAGAGTTGAAAATCCATTTAAACTGATTTACTATGCTAGCAAGATACTCAATGAAGCACAAGAACACCACACAACAATATAGAAAGAGTTATTGGCAGTAGTTTATGCTTTTGATAAATTTAGATCTTATTTAGTCTGATCAAAAACTATTGTTTATACCGATCACTCTACTTTAAGATATTTGTTTAGCAAGCAGGACGCAAAACCATGGCTTAGTTGATGGTTGCTACTGTGACAAGAATTTGACATCAAAATAAAGGATAAGAAGGGAGTCGAAACTTCGCAGTTAATCATTTGTCACGATTGGAAAATCCTGAAAAAAGAGGTTTTGGAGAGAGTGAGATACATGACACATTTCCCAATGAGCATTTGAAGGTTGTACAGGTTAGAGATGACGATCAATGGTACGCAGATTTTGTTAATTATCTTGTCTCAAGGGTTCTTTTGAAAGGGTTGACATATCAGAAAAAGAAGAAATTCTTTCAAGATATAAAACACTACTTTTAGGACGAACCCTATATTTTCTTCATTGTGCAGATAATCTTGTTAGACGATGTGTTTTCAGGAGAGAAGCACGAGAGATCATGTCACACTGTCACGAGGGTCCTATAGGAGGACACCGGAGCGGCATACACAACAAAGAAAATCTTTGAAGCAAGATTCTTTTGGCCTACAATCTTCAAAGACGCAGCTCGGTTCGTAGAAGAATGTGATGCATGCCTTTGATCAGGTAACATCTCTTCTAGAAACGAGATGCCCCAACAGAGTATACATGTATATGAAATTTTTGATGTTTGGGGGATTGACTTTATGGGACCGTTTCCATCTTCGCGTGGAAACAATTACATCTTGGTTGCGGTTGACTGCATATCAAAGTGGGCCGCTACGCAAGCTTTACCTACAAATGATGCGATATTCGTTGTGAAATTCCTTCAAAAAATGTTTTCATTATTTTGTGTCCCTAAAGCTTTAATAAGCGATAGGGGTACCCACTTTTCTAATTCTCAACTTGAAAATCTTTTTAAAGAAATATGGGGTAAATCACTGATTTTCAGCTTCACACCACCTACAAACGAATGGGCAGACCGAAAACAAGGCTTTAAAACGAGTCTTAGAACAGTCGATTGGGAATAATAGGAAGGATTGGGCTGACAAGTCTCTCTATGGGCATTTCGAAAAGCTTTTAAAACACCTATTGGTACTACTCCATATAGGATGGTTTATGGCAAGGCCTGTCATTCACTGGTCGAAATAGAACATAAAGAGTTTTGGGCTTTAAAATCATGCAATTTGGACTTGTTTAGTGCATGTAAAAATTGTTTTATGCAGATGAACGAGCTTGAGGAATTAAGAAACGAAGCATATGAGAGTTCCTAGATTTATAAGGAACGAAAAGATGGCACGATGCATGATTAAGGGGAGATAAGGAATTTGGTACTGTGGAAAAGCTACTTTTATTCAATTCCCAGCTCAAGTTATTTCCGAAAAAGTTGAAGACACGGTGATATGGTCCATATATGATTACGGAGGTATTTCCATACGGGACTATTGAAATTTTCGCAAAGGACGGAATAAGTTTCAAGGTCAATGGCCACAGAGTGAAGCATTATTATGAGGGATTGGACCTGAATGAAGGAAAGGAAGACATATAACTTTCAAACAGAACGGATGAAGAAGAGGCTGCACTGATCGGCGCTGACATGCGTTGTATGGAGATGAAACCGCATACGGCATATGAGCATACGACGTATGAACTTGCTCACGATATATTCAGGGATATGATCTGGGAGAACTTATGAGTACGTTTTCACAATTGACGATTGAGGAGAAAAAGGAATTTCAAATGAAGGTACGAGACGGTTATGCGAAGAAAGAGTTGAGTGGTTTTGGAATAAGGAATCATCCAACAACTGAAGTTCCAAGAGATGATACAGAAATAGTTGTTGGACCCATATTATTTGTGACCCTCATTGATCATTTATCCTTACTGATATGATGACTGACGCTAACTGAAATCTGTGTCTAGTAAATATTCGATGGACGTATTTACCTTACCGACACTATAGATTTCCCATTAGGTGATCGGAACTATGAGAGCTTAAATATAAACACTTGTTAAACACCAGGGACTAAATAATAAATACTCCTAACTTGAGTATCTATATAAGGACTAACATAAACCCAAATAAGGGTTGGTCAATTCCATTATCACCATAGTGTTTTCTCTCTAAACGGTTCTAATATAACCGTATTACCATCCTAATACGATCATCTCATTCTGGGAATCATGTCTAACCTATTCAACAACATCCCAGGATCTGCAGGTATGTTAAATCTACATGAACCAATCTTATTTAATCCAACATGTGGTATCAGAGCCAATGGCTCGTGATTATCCATTGGTTCATGTTTATTTATCGCTTGGCTATTGCTATTATTGATTCTGCAACTTATCTGGCCGGCGGATTATGTTTTTTGGGTGAAAAATGGGATTTTTTGGACCTGGTGGCGGCTGGACTGCAACCCTAATTTCGACGAACTTCGTCCGTGCGAATGAAGGCTCATCCGTAC
Source organism: Senecio squalidus (assembly GCA_910822075.1). NCBI lineage: Eukaryota > Viridiplantae > Streptophyta > Magnoliopsida > Asterales > Asteraceae > Senecio > Senecio squalidus. The sequence continues at coordinate 34,990,908 of CAJVGC010000582.1, read as the reverse complement.
GAACCTGATTTGTTCGTACGTACGGATGAAGCCCTATACGTACGAACCTGACTTGTTCATTAGTACGAATCTGATTTGTTCATACGCACGAACGTAACTGTTGATCCGTACGAATCTGGGCTAAATACGTGCGAACCTAGGCTTACATCCGTACGAACTTAAACCTTACATCCGTACGAACCTAGGCTTACATCCGCACGAACCTGGACTTACATCCGTACGAATCAATACTCATCCGTACAAATATAATCTCATCCGTACGGATGACTACAGACCCTAATTTGGTCGATTTTTTAAAGTCTTACTGGACAGCGGGATCCCAGCAAGGGGCTCAGCCCCTTGACCCCGTAAGGGGCGCTGCCCCTTAACCCCGCAAGGGGGCGCAGCCCCCTTGACCCCTGCCTTATTTGTCGTGGTCACCTTATTTAGTCACCTTATTTATATGTGACCTTATTATACTTATGCACTAATATTCATGTTTTCATCTTTTGTTGCCCAAAGGTCAAAGGTGATTCCTATGATTGCATTTTTCCTTTAGCCTAATAAACACGTAGGATATTAATTCTGCCCAAAGGTGATTTAATATACTTGTGTGCTTGAAAGGATTCTTATTATGCCTTAAAACACGATGTTCTATTTTGTTGCCCAAAGGTCAAAAGACAAACGTTGTGTTGCATAAACCTTATGCTCATAATTTTACTTAGATATTAGTTATTTCTGCCCAAAGGTGATGTAACATCTAAGTAGAGCCTTACTTTAGCTTATTATTTTGGTGTTTTTTTAATAGGCTTACCTATCACTAGCTTCATTACTTATATGGTCTTAGTCTCAGGAACATTACTATTAGGTCTACTTATTTTAGACATTACTCTAGTTCTATTACTTTAAGAGACATTACTTAGTCTGCCTTATATAGCTAACTCTGTCACTCTAAAATCTTCTATAAATCGTATCATAAATCTAAATCCTCCTTATTCTCCACTACAGTACCAAACTTCGGCATTGAGGCACTTACTGGTGCTAATTTCACTTCTTGGAAGGAGCAACTTTACTTAACTCTTGGAATGCTCGACATGGACTATGCTATTCGCCATGATGAACCCGCCGCTATTACTGCTGAGTCTACTGCGACACAGAAAGCGGACTTTGAGAAGTGGGAAAGGGCGAATCGGATGTCCCTAATGATGGTCAACAACTCAATTCATTCCAGCATCCGAGGAGCTATCCCTGATAATGACAAAGTGAAAACTTACCTCACATCTGTTGAGGATCACTTTAAGGGATCGTCTAAGGCAACTGCGAGTAGTTTAATGCTACAGATGCTGACTCTTAAATATGAGGGTTCTAACGGTGTCCGTGAACACATAATGAAGATGGTTGACATGTCTCACAAGCTTAAGAATTTGCAAATGGAAGTCTCAGATAATTTTCTTGTGCACTTCATAATGACTTCCTTGCCTGCTCGGTTCGACACTTTCAAAGTGAATTATAACGCTATGAAAGATAAATGGTCGATAAGTGAACTGATTGCTATGTGCGTTCAAGAGGAAGATCGTCTTAAGCACATTCAACCTGAAGCAGCTGTTCACCTTACTACCACTTCAAACTTCAAGAAGAGGAAAGGTAACTACAGTAACAAGACTGAAAATAAAGTCCAAAATCATGGTGCTACTACCTCTGGCCCTAAATCCTCGACAAGCAATAATAACTGCAAATTCTATCGCTGCAAAGGGCACGGACAGAAAGATTGCTCTAAATTCAAGGAATGGCTAGCTAAGAAAGGTAACATTCTTTACGTAATATTTGATTCCTTTACTACTGATGTTCCATTTAATACATGGTGGGGTGACTCTGGTTCTATGGTCCATGTGACCAATTCCTTACAGGGATTCCTTACAATCCAGAAGCTACAAAAGGACCAAAGAAAGCTTAGAGTTGGAAATGGTGATCTCTTAGATGTCGAAGCCATGAGGACCTTAAATTTACATATGAATACCGGAAAGTGTATTAGATTAATAGATACCTTATATGTACCGAGAATTACTCGGAACCTTGTATCTATATCTAGACTTGATCTTGAAGGTTATGTAATTACTCATGGTTGTGGCAGGATCACTTTTACTCTTAATAATGAATTGTTTGGTTGTGGTTTTTTGGATGGATTACTGTATAAATTAGAACTAGATCATAATTTCTCACAGTCTTTGTTGTCTCTTAATACTGATGACATAACTAAAACAAAGACAAAATCACCTAAACAAGCAGAGAATTCCTCCACATTGTGGCATAAACGTCTCGGCCACATCTCACGAGATCGCATGACACGACTCGTAAAAGAAGGAATCTTACCCTCTCTTGATTTTAGTGATTTTGAAACATGTATTCAATGCCTCAAAGGAAAAATGGCTAAAGGGAATAAGAAAGGAGCCACCAGATGTTCCAACTTGTTGGAAATAATTCATACTGATATTAGTGGCCCCTATCCCGCATCAATAACAGGACATACATCATTTATTACATTCATTGACGATTATTCACGTTATATGCACCTTTATCTGATTAAAGAAAAATCTGAATCCTTACAAACTTTTGTCGATTATAAAACTTTGGTTGAAAACCAACTTGATCATAAGATAAAAGTTGTCCGATCAGATAGGGGAGGTGAGTATTACGGTAAACATACTGATATTGGTCAAGCTCCTGGTCCTTTCTATAATTTTTGCAAGGAACAGGGCATAATTAACCAATACACCATGCCAGGTTCTCCTCAACAGAATGGTGTTGCTGAAAGGAGAAACCGAACTTTAATGGACATGGTGAGAAGTATGCTCGCCAACACTAACCTACCCAAATTTCTTTGGACTGAGGCCTTAAAAACAGCTGTTCATATACTCAATAGGGTTCCATCAAAATCTGTCCCTAAAACTCCTTATGAGATCTGGACAGGTTGGAAACCGAGTCTAAAATATATGAAAGCATGGGGCTGTCCTGCCGAAGCAAAAGTCTATAACCCTAACTTAAAGAAACTGGATTCTAAAACCCTTACATGTTTCTTTATTGGTTATCCCGAGAACTCAAAATGTGACGTCCCGTCTATTTGAGGTACTTGAGTTACCGTCATTATTTTAATATTATTCGCAATTGTTTTGACCCTTGTATTTCGCTTTGTTTTACTCACGAGTTATTATTGAGAATCGGGTTTTATGTGATTATTTTGATTCGTCCCTTGAGACGTAAGTTTATTTTTACCTAAGTGCCTAATAGTTAGTATGCTCATGAATATAAGTTAGGAGGTTATGCCCAATTTGTCGGTTAACGTATTCCTTATCTTCGAGAAATCGTGCGTTTCTTGAATCCAAACTTGAAAGTTAATCATTTAAATGAATCATAATACCAATAATACTTATGATGAACTTGACTAAGTTCATTTGTAAAACAATCGGGAATCCTAAACGAATACATGTACGTATCGAAAACACGAACAAAACGAAGAAATCCGGGAACCTGACCGAGTGCGCCGCGGTGAGCTGGCCGCGCCGCGGTCATGGTCCTGGACAGGTGGTTTTTGTTGGAGTGTGAGTCACCAAATACGTGTTTAACTCTTGAAACACTTGTCCAACAGATGTCAAAACTCTTCTATCACAGATTTTGACTCACTATTACCTCATGCAAGTCAGTTTTCATTTCATTTCATACACACACATAACATTACATCTCTCTCTCTCTATTTGAAGCTAACACACAAACACACATATTTCCTTTCAAACTCCCTTCTTGTGGCTGTGATTTCCAGCTTTTAACCCACGAATTTTACCATTATAAATCAGTATTTTCATCATGGAGAGGAAGATTTAGTCATTCTTGTGGAAGCTTTCACTTATCTCTAACGTTTTTGGGTCAAAGATCACCACCAAACCTCCAAGAAATTCCATCAAGTCATCTTAGATCATCACATCTTCACTTCCTTTGGGGTATAATGACTTAAACTCTTTCTAATTCCTATGTTTTATTCAATGCATGTATGATCTAACTAAAGAAAAATGAGTTTTATAACATTTGATGGTTAAAAATCTTTGAAATCAAGTTTTACAAATATGTATATAAACCTTTGATTTAAAGGGTGAAATGCTTTACAAAATGGTTGTTTGAAAGTGTTTTGATGATTCTATAACATGCATGTCTAAACTTGTTGCATCAAAATATGATTTTCCAACAAAAAAACGATTTTTGTAAAAATTGATGTTTCTGCAGTCGTGACCGCGCCACGGTGCCTCCACCGCGAGGCGGTCGTGGTAAAGTTACGACCGCGGCGCAGTCAGCCCACCGCGAGGCGGTCGTTGCCCAGATTCCGGAAATTTTGTAAACCCGTTAAAATTGCACCATAAACTTGTTATATTGTGAACCCTTATTAACGGTGAGTGTCTTGTGTTTTGGAGGAGGATTTGACCTCAGTACCACGTCACCGAAGTCCTCGGTTCCGGACTCCATTCTTGTCAAATCTTGCGGGTGCTAACGGTATAACTGTTATCTTTGAGAATCTTTCGTTTCATTTCCATTATCCATTGTTATTCGGTTTTAGCCTTGAAAACGATTAGGAGTAAATATTAGACCAACACTTAATGTATTATCGGATTCGGATTGAGAATGGACGAAACATATTAAAATGTAATCTAACCGAAAGTACCGTAATTAACTTATTATTGTATTATGTATTATGAATAACGGTGTAAATTGCAATTGTTGATAAGCGGGAAAGTGTATAAAATTTGGATTAATAATATACGTCGCGGAAGCGCTGCCGGATTTTCCATTTACGACTTTTACGACATTAAAACACTTAAATACTTAAAAGTAACATGTTATGCAATAATATTATCTTTGGACTCAAAGACGCCAACGCAATCCAAAAATACCATAATATTACTTAAAACGGATGTTTTCAACCTTTTTGCGACATATCAATCTTCGCTTCAACTTGATCATTGTTTTAAGTCATCAAAATATGTTTTGCGGCAAACTTTATAAAATGGTTTTGGAAAGGTATTTTACTCTAAACATTTTGGTATGAAAGTACTTCAAATTATTCAAAGTGTCAATTTGGACTTTTAAATTGATTTTGACTTTAATAAGTCAACATAATTGACATTTGACTTTCATAAGTCAACATAATATAACTTTGACTATAATAAGTCAACATCTGTGACTTTGACTTTATAAAGTCAACATTCCTTACGTTTGACTTTGACCAAGTCAACATTGTTTCCGTTGACCTTGGTCGATCTATTTAAAACTTGATAACGATATTTTATTAACCGATACTCCTTGTAATCACTTCGATTCGGATTATCATTCATCTCCTGTTGACGAGTATGACGTGGAATGCCGATATCTCTCCGAGCGGTCCTGTTTGACGCGGAACGTCGCATTCTTAATACGTCACCTCATTTAAACCTATTAATATTTGGATTATCTTATTTAATTTAACCTTAACCGACAAGGCTAATCCGGACCTAGACTTATAGAGATACTGAGACTATGTTGTTTATTGTTTAAGGAACTTAGGCGGTGGAGTTGTAGCTCTGTGTTTGGTGTACCCGATATTTGTTTGCTGAAGCTTTATCTGTGAGTTATTGGTAGCCCTTGTTTTAAATATTTTGGGCTGTAAAGCGTATTTTAAAATGTCTGCTTGTATGCGGAATGTTGTTGATTATCTTGTTTGCCTAGTGGATTAGGTCTGCCTTAGATTAAGCCATTAGCCCTTGTTGGGGCCCCCTGATACACTTGTTAAGCTTTGAGCCCAACGGTTTTACATATATATAGATCTATATGGGTTATAGACCTAACCCTCTCTGCTCGGTAGAATGTTTCTAGGAGTGGAAGTTATGGCCGGTTAATTGATTTGTTACCTTTGGTTGGCGACCTCAGGATTTGGGGTTGTACGGTCAGGTTCAGTGTATGAATAGTCTAGGCAAAGTACCTCTCACTATTGGTTGTTGAAAACAAGATATATCATTTGAAATTAACGTTGTTTGATGAAAAATTGTCGATGGGTCAACTTTTACTTTAAATTTGCGAATAAATCACCAACATGTTGTTGATGTCGTTTTAACGCTTTGCAGGAAACTAAGGATTCCTGTTGATCATGCCATTTGTGCTTTTTGGGATGTTTGTGTTGTGTATTTTGGAACTTGTGATACTTGTTGTAATGTCCTTAATGTTCCGTTTTGTAACTTTTGTACTACTTTCGTACTCGGCGATTTATCGCTTTTGAATTTGTAATGTATTTTGTAAACACTTGGCATGATTAATGTTATTTTGATGTTGGTTTATTGGTTGTGTTGTTGTAACATTTGACTCATGATATTATAACTGGAACGCCCTGCGTTTCCGCTTCCAAGCGGGGTGTGACAGAAGTTGGTATCAGAGCCAAAGGCTATAGCGAACCGAGTGATTTTAACTGAGTAAATCACTTGGACTATGACCAGGATTTTTGAATCGATTTCCTCTGATTGCAATGTGTGCACTATTTTTCATACGTGTTTATTTCGCGTTGTTATTGTGGCGTTTGGCCTTGTTTTTGCACACATTTGCTGATCGAATTTCTTTCCTTTTTATTTTAGGACTATGGCGCCTAAGAGGAGAGTTGCGACACGAAGTTCTGCTAGACGTGCTAATGCGAACGCGAGGGCTAATACCGCGAATCAGAATGTGAGAGCGAATACGTCTAACGCGAGAAGGAACAATGTGGAAAATGGATCGAATCCTGATATGGCTCAGATGATTGCTCAACAGTTAGCGGCGATGATGCCCGAGCTTGTAGCTCAACTTCGAGAGGGCACCGCCCAAGGTAATGGTTCGGGTTCTGGAAACCCTGAGCCGGTTGTTAATAATGAAGGCCCTGAGCCGATTGTGAATAATGAGGGTCCCGAAGTCGTGATCACTGGATCAGGTAAAGCAGAGGGCTCAGCTCAACGAGCTAGTTGCACTTTGAAGACGTTTATGAGCTGCAAAGCCCCGGAATATAAGGGCAAGGAGGGAGCAACTGGAACGCTCCAATGGATGGAGAAGATGGAATCCATCTTCGATGCTGTGGGATGTGCGGACGAGGATCGAGTCCGTTTTGCTGCTTTTGTATTTCAGGGTACGGCCCTGACATGGTGGAACTCGGTCGTGAATGTGCGAGGCCGAGTGGAGATTAAGACCATGACTTGGGAGCAATTGAAGGAGTTAATGATCATTGAGTATGTACCTGAATCCGAGATTCAGAAGTTGGAAGATGAATTGTGGAATTTGACCATGGTTGGGTCAGACATCCAAGGGTACACTTCACGTTTTCACGCTTTGTCCCAACTGGTTCCACACTTGATTCGACCAGAACTCAAACGAATCGGTCGCTACACTCACGGATTACCCCCATCAATCCGTAAGAGTGTTCTATCCAGCAAACCGAGCACGTTTCAGAGTGCGGTTGAAATTGCGATTACCTTGACTCAGAAAGCGGTCCGAGATGGTGAACTACCCCCGATGATTGTTAAGCAAAACTCCAGTGGGAAACGGAGTGGTGGAAACCGCAATGAGGATTCAAGGAAACGGGTTAGGAGGAATGACGCTCCTCAAGTTGCAAAATCGTATGCTGCTGTGGCAACGGGTACCCAGGGTAAATACCCGCAGTGTGGTCGGTGTAGTAGGTATCACACCAAGGAAGTAGCGTGTTGGGAATGCAGTATCTGCAAGAAGTTGGGTCACACTGACAAGTTCTGTAAGGCCTTTAAGGGAAAGTGTTTTGGATGTGGTTCCCCGGATCATCATAAGGACAAATGTCCTAAGTTGGCTGCAGCTGGTAATGCTCCTCGAGGCAGGGCATTTGTTGTGGGAGCAAAGGAAGCTCAGCAGGATCCACACGTCGTTACGGGTACTTTTCTTATCTGTGGTCAACCTGCGTTTATCTTATTTGATTCTGGTGCGGATAGAAGTTTTATTTCTGATGAGTTTAGGACTATGATTCCCTGTAAGTCTATACCTTTAGTACCTCCCTTTGAGATAGAATTGGCTGATGGTGAGTTCTTGCATGCGTCTGAGTTACTTTCCGACTGTAGTGTTAGTTTCGACGACCACTCTTTTCCTATCGACTTCATTCCGATTAGGTTAGGTAGTTTCGACGTAATCATCGGCATGGATTGGTTAGAGACGCATCGTGCGGAGATCGTATGTTTTGAGAAGATGATCCGTATTCCGTTACCGCATGGAGAGCGGCTATTAGTTCAAGGAAATAAAGCAGGGAAGCGTCTTAAGATTGTCTCGTGTATGAAGGTCCGGGAGTACATCAAACGGGATTGTTCACTCTTTCTGGCACATCTTGTGAAGAAGGACAACACTGAGAAACTGGAGGAGAAGCCAGTAGTGTGTGATTTCCCCGACGTGTTCCCAGAGGATTTACCTGGTTTACCGCCTAGACGTGAGGTAGAGTTTAGGATCGACTTAGTTCCGGGAGCAGCGCCTGTGGCAAAGGCTCCATATCGGTTAGCACCTTCGGAGATGTTAGAGCTCTCTAAGCAGATCCAGGAGTTAGTGGATAAAGGCTTCATCAGACCGAGTTTCTCTCCGTGGGGCGCGCCGGTACTCTTTGTTAAGAAGAAGGATGGTTCGATGAGATTGTGTATAGATTACCGAGAGCTGAATAAGCTGACAGTAAAGAACCGCTATCCTTTACCTCGTATAGACGATTTGTTTGACCAACTGCAAGGTTCATGTTTCTTTTCTAAGATTGATTTACGGTCCGGATATCACCAATTGAGAGTGCAGGAGGGGGACGTTCCGAGGACTGCTTTTCGGACGCGATACGGTCACTATGAGTTCTTAGTTATGCCATTCGGTCTCACGAATGCGCCTGCAGCATTTATGGAAATTATGAACCGTATCTGCCGTCCTTACCTGGATAAGTTTGTGATAGTGTTTATCGACGATATTCTGATTTATTCTCGTAGCCGTGCGGAGCACGAGGAGCACTTGAGAATAGTGTTGGAGTTGCTCAGGAAGGAGCAGCTTTACGCTAAGTTCTCGAAGTGCGAGTTTTGGTTATCTGAGGTTCAATTTCTTGGCCATGTGGTTAGCAAGGAAGGCATCCACGTTGATCCTGCCAAGATTAAGGCCGTCAGAGATTGGGTTGCTCCTAAGACACCCACCGACATCCGTTCGTTTTTGGGTCTGGCAGGTTACTATCGTCGCTTTATTGAGAATTTTTCGAAGATAGCTTCGCCTATGACGAAGTTGACCCAGAAGAACGAGGAGTTTATTTGGGGTGCCGAGCAGGAAGAAGCTTTTCAGTTGTTAAAGAAGCGGTTGTGTGATGCTCCTATCTTGAGTCTTCCCGAGGGTACCGAAAATTTTGTTGTATATTGCGATGCGTCGCATAAGGGACTCGGGTGCGTACTGATGCAGAACGGGAAAGTGATTGCCTACGCTTCTCGTCAGTTAAAGATTCATGAGAAGAACTACACGACCCATGTTTTGGAATTAGGCGCGGTTGTTTTTGCTTTGAAGATTTGGCGCCATTATTTGTACGGTACTAAGTGTACGGTGTTCACCGATCATAAGTCGTTACAGCACATCTTTGACCAAAAGATGTTGAATATGAGGCAACGCCGATGGGTGGAATTGCTTAACGATTATGATTGTGAAATTCGTTATCATCCGGGAAAAGCTAATGTTGTCGCCGATGCGTTGAGTCGCAAGGAATCGGTTAAGCCGGTGAGAGTTCGTGCTATGATGGTTTCTATTCAGTCGAGTTTGAAGACTCGTATTATTCAGGCTCAACAGGAGGCTCTCACCGAGGATTGTTTAAAGGATGAAGGATTATTTGGTTTGGCACGTCAGTTGGAGCCGAAAGACGACGGAGTATTGTATTTCTTGGATCGTATTTGGGTTCCCGTCGGTCTTAGGCAGTTGATATTGGACGAAGGTCACAAGTCGAATTACTCCGTTCATCCTGGAGCGGATAAGATGTACCATGACTTGAAGGATTTTTATTGGTGGCCTGGTATGAAGAGGGCGATTGCCGAGTATGTAGGCAAGTGTTTGACCTGTTCTAAGGTTAAGGCTCAAAATCAGAAGCCTTCTGGCCTTCTTCAGCAACCGGAGATCCCGCAGTGGAAGTGGGAAAATATTACTATGGATTTTGTTACGAAGCTTCCTAGGTCTTCGGGAGGTTATGATGCTATTTGGGTCATTGTTGATCGACTGACTAAGTCAGCGCATTTTCTGCCTATTCGAGAAGATTACCGAATAGAGAAGTTGTCTAGATTATATATTGATGAGATCGTGGCCAGGCATGGAATTCCTGTATCGGTTATTTCGGATCGCGACGCGCGTTTTACTTCGAGGTTCTGGCAGGCGTTGCAGCGAGCTTTAGGCACGCGTTTAGATATGAGTACGGCTTATCACCCTCAGACCGATGGTCAGAGTGAGCGCACGATTCAGACGTTGGAGGATATGTTACGCGCATGTGTTTTAGATTTTGGCGGGAGTTGGGATAGACATTTACCGTTGGTCGAGTTTTCGTACAACAATAGTTACCACTCCAGTATTAATTGCGCGCCTTTTGAAGCTCTTTACGGTCGTAAGTGTAGGTCTCCACTTTGTTGGGCTGAGATTGGTGATAGCCAGATTACGGGTCCCGAGTTGATCCAAGAGACGACGGATAAGATCTTTAGGATCAAGGATCGTCTGTTAGCCGCGAGAGATCGCCAGAAGAAGTACGCGGATCTGCGTCGGAAGCCTTTGGAATTCAAGGTCGGCGATATGGTGTTATTGAAGGTTTCTCCTTGGAAGGGCGTGTTTCGTTTTGAGAAGCGCAGCAAGTTAAGTCCACGTTTTACGGGTCCGTTTAAGATTTTGTCTCGTGTTGGACCAGTGGCTTACCGTATTGAGTTGCCACCAGAGTTGAGCGGTGTGCACAACGTATTCCATGTATCGCATCTCAAGAAGTGTCTTGCTGACGAGTCTTTATTGGTGCCCTTGGAGAAACTAAGTTTGGATGATTCGCTTCACGTGATAGAGGAGCCGGTAGAAATCGTTGACCGAGAGGTCAAGCGCCTGCGGCGGAGTCGGATTCCTATTGTAAAGGTCCGATGGAACTCTAAGTTTGGAGCTGAGATTACATGGGAACGGGAGGATGAAATGCAGCGGAAATTTCCCCATCTATTTTCGGGTAGCGATGCTCAATAAGTAATTTCGAGGACGAAATTCTTTTAACTGGGGGAGGCTGTGACGTCCCGTCTATTTGAGGTACTTGAGTTACCGTCATTATTTTAATATTATTCGCAATTGTTTTGACCCTTGTATTTCGCTTTGTTTTACTCACGAGTTATTATTGAGAATCGGGTTTTATGTGATTATTTTGATTCGTCCCTTGAGACGTAAGTTTATTTTTACCTAAGTGCCTAATAGTTAGTATGCTCATGAATATAAGTTAGGAGGTTATGCCCAATTTGTCGGTTAACGTATTCCTTATCTTCGAGAAATCGTGCGTTTCTTGAATCCAAACTTGAAAGTTAATCATTTAAATGAATCATAATACCAATAATACTTATGATGAACTTGACTAAGTTCATTTGTAAAACAATCGGGAATCCTAAACGAATACATGTACGTATCGACAACACGAACAAAACGAAGAAATCCGGGAACCTGACCGAGTGCGCCGCGGTGAGCTGGCCGCGCCGCGGTCATGGTCCTGGACAGGTGATTTTTGTTGGAGTGTGAGTCACCAAATACGTGTTTAACTCTTGAAACACTTGTCCAACAGATGTCAAAACTCTTCTATCACAGATTTTGACTCACTATTACCTCATGCAAGTCCCTTTTCATTTCATTTCATACACACACATAACATTACATCTCTCTCTCTCTATTTGAAGCTAACACACAAACACACATATTTCCTTTCAAACTCCCTTCTTGTGGCTGTGATTTCCAGCTTTTAACCCACGAATTTCACCATTATAAATCAGTATTTTCATCATGGAGAGGAAGATTTAGTCATTCTTGTGGAAGCTTTCACTTATCTCTAACGTTTTTGGGTCAAAGATCACCACCAAAGCTCCAAGAAATTCCATCAAGTCATCTTAGATCATCACATCTTCACTTCCTTTGGGGTATAATGACTTAAACTCTTTCTAATTCCTATGTTTTATTCAATGCATGTATGATCTAACTAAAGAAAAATGAGTTTTATAACATTTGATGGTTAAAAATCTTTGAAATCAAGTTTTACAAATATGTATATAAACCTTTGATTTAAAGGGTGAAATGCTTTACAAAATGGTTGTTTGAAAGTGTTTTGATGATTCTATAACATGCATGTCTAAACTTGTTGCATCAAAATATGATTTTCCAACAAAAAAACGATTTTTGTAAAAATTGATGTTTCTGCAGTCGTGACCGCGCCACGGTGCCTCCACCGCGAGGCGGTCGTGGTAAAGTTACGACTGCGGCGCAGTCAGCCCACCGCGAGGCGGTCGTTGCCCAGATTCCGGAAATTTTGTAAACCCGTTAAAATTGCACCATAAACTTGTTATATTGTGAACCCTTATTAACGGTGAGTGTCTTGTGTTTTGGAGGAGGATTTGACCTCAGTACCACGTCACCGAAGTCCTCGGTTCCGGACTCCATTCTTGTCAAATCTTGCGGGTGCTAACGGTATAACTGTTATCTTTGAGAATCTTTCGTTTCATTTCCATTATCCATTGTTATTCGGTTTTAGCCTTGAAAACGGTTAGGAGTAAATATTAGACCAACACTTAATGTATTATCGGATTCGGATTGAGAATGGACGAAACATATTAAAATGTAATCTAACCGAAAGTACCGTAATTAACTTATTATTGTATTATGTATTATGAATAACGGTGTAAATTGCAATTGTTGATAAGCGGGAAAGTGTATAAAATTTGGATTAATAATATACGTCGCGGAAGCGCTGCCGGATTTTCCATTTACGACTTTTACGACATTAAAACACTTAAATACCTAAAAGTAACATGTTATGCAATAATATTATCTTTGGACTCAAAGACGCCAACGCAATCCAAAAATACCATAATATTACTTAAAACGGATGTTTTCAACCTTTTTGCGACATATCAATCTTCGCTTCAACTTGATCATTGTTTTAAGTCATCAAAATATGTTTTGCGGCAAACTTTATAAAATGGTTTTGGAAAGGTATTTTACTCTAAACATTTTGGTATGAAAGTACTTCAAATTATTCAAAGTGTCAATTTGGACTTTTAAATTGATTTCGACTTTAATAAGTCAACATAATTGACATTTGACTTTCATAAGTCAACATAATATAACTTTGACTATAATAAGTCAACATCTGTGACTTTGACTTTATAAAGTCAACATTCCTTACGTTTGACTTTGACCAAGTCAACATTGTTTCCGTTGACCTTGGTCGATCTATTTAAAACTTGATAACGATATTTTATTAACCGATACTCCTTGTAATCACTTCGATTCGGATTATCATTCATCTCCTGTTGACGAGTATGACGTGGAATGCCGATATCTCTCCGAGCGGTCCTGTTTGACGCGGAACGTCGCCTTCTAAATACGTCACCTCATTTAAACCTATTAATATTTGGATTATCTTATTTAACTTAACCTTAACCGACAAGGCTAATCCGGACCTAGACTTATAGAGATACTGAGACTATGTTGTTTATTGTTTAAGGCACTTAGGCGGTGGAGTTGTAGCTCTGTGTTTGGTGTACCCGATATTTGTTTGCTGAAGCTTTATCTGTGAGTTATTCGTAGCCCTTGTTTTAAATATTTTGGGCTGTAAAGCGTATTTTAAAATGTCTGCTTGTATGCGGAATGTTGTTGATTATCTTGTTTGCCTAGTGGATTAGGTCTGCCTTAGATTAAGCCATTAGCCCTTGTTGGGGCCCCCTGATACACTTGTTAAGCTTTGAGCCCAACGGTTTTACATATATATAGATGTATATGGGTTATAGACCTAACCCTCTCTGCTCGGTAGAATGTTTCTAGGAGTGGAAGTTATGGCCGGTTAATTGATTTGTTACCTTTGGTTGGCGACCTCAGGATTTGGGGTTGTACGGTCAGGTTCAGTGTATGAATAGTCTAGGCAAAGTACCTCTCACTATTGGTTGTTGAAAACAAGATATATCATTTGAAATTAACGTTGTTTGATGAAAAATTGTCGATGGGTCAACTTTTACTTTAAATTAGCGAATAATTCACCAACATGTTGTTGATGTCGTTTTAACGCTTTGCAGGAAACTAAGGATTCCTGTTGATCATGCCATTTGTGCTTTTTGGGATGTTTGTGTTGTGTATTTTGGAACTTGTGATACTTGTTGTAATGTCCTTAATGTTCCGTTTTGTAACTTTTGTACTACTTTCGTACTCGGCGATTTATCGCTTTTGAATTTGTAATGTATTTTGTAAACACTTGGCATGATTAATGTTATTTTGATGTTGGTTTATTGGTTGTGTTGTTGTAACATTTGACTCATGATATTATAACTGGAACGCCCTGCGTTTCCGCTTCCAAGCGGGGTGTGACACAAAAGGTTATCGGTTTTACTGTCCTTCTCACTCTACCCGCATCATAGATACGCAACATGCCACTTTCCTCGAAAATTCAGAGATCAGTGGGAGCACGACAAATCCTGATTTAGATTTGCAAGAAGTACAAGAAGCGGGGGGAAACCACTCGTCGGTTATTATGATTCCTCCGATAACTCCTCTTGTACCCAACGCTGCTCCCGATATACCTGGATCTCCTAATGAACCGGTTGAACCTCCTATGCCTCCTAATCTAAACGCCGAAGAACCGCTTGTTCATGAAGAACCCGTAATTCAGCTCAGGAGATCATCAAGGGCTCGCAGAAACACAAATTTTGATGATTTCGAAACTTATCTGGCTGAAGTCGAAAACATTGGGAAACTTACTGATCCAACCTCTTACCGAGAAGCTATTAATAGTGATCAGGCCGCTAAATGGATTGAAGCCATGATTGAAGAGCTCAATTCCATGGAGCGTAATGGCGTTTGGGTATTGGTTCCACTCACTAAAGGATCCAAAGTAATTGGATGTAAATGGGTGTTCAAAACCAAATTAGACCCGAATGGAAACGTCGAACGCTATAAGGCCAGACTGGTTGCAAAAGGCTTTACTCAAAAGGAAGGAATCGATTATCAAGAGACCTTTTCTCCTGTCTCTCGTAAAGATTCCCTAAGGATCGTCATGGCACTCGTAGCTCATTATGATTTAGAGTTACATCAGATGGATGTCAAGACCGCTTTCCTAAATGGTGACTTGCAAGAAGACGTATTCATGCAGCAACCTGAAGGATTTATTCCAGAAGGTAAAGAGCACATGGTCTGCAAGTTAAACAAATCGATATATGGGTTGAAACAAGCATCACGACAATGGTACCTTAAATTTGATGAAGTCGTAAAATCTGATGGCTTCCTAAAGAATCAAGTGGATCAATGCACCTATCTCAAGATCAGTGGGAGTAACTTCATTATCCTTGTTTTGTATGTGGATGATATCCTACTTGCAAGTAACAACTTGGATTTGCTACATGAGTCGAAGCGGATGCTTTCGCATAATTTCGACATGAAGGATCTCGGTGATGCCTCTTATGTTTTAGGTATCGAAATAAATCGAGACAGATGTAATGGTGTTCTAGGTCTTTCCCAAAGGGCTTATATTGACCGTATTCTAGAACGCTATAACATGCAGCACTGCACACCCACTGTGGCTCCGGTAGTTAAAGGGGACGTATTTGGACCTCATCAAACTCCGAGCACTGAAACTGAGAAGGCTGAAATGAGGATGATACCTTACTCATCTGTAGTTGGGAGCATTATGTACGCTCAGGTCTGTACTCGACCGGATATCGCTTACATCGCTGGTATGCTGGGGCGTTACTTATCTAACCCCGGATTAGCACACTGGAAAGCGGCTAAAAAGGTTCTACGATATCTGAAAGGGACCAAAGACTACAAATTAACTTGTAGAAGAAGTGACAACTTGGAAGTAGTAGGTTATTCTGATTCTGACTTTGCTAAATGCAAAGAAGACCATAAATCTACTTCTGGGTATATTTTCATGTTAGCTGGCGGACCAATCTCTTGGCGGAGTCATAAACAGAAACTGACCACAACGTCTACTATGATGGCTGAATATGTTGCCGTTTATAATGCAACCTGTCATGGGATGTTGTTAAGGAACCTGATCAGTGGACTCAAACTCGTCAACTCAATCTCTAGACCATTGAAGCTTTACTGTGATAACTCAGCTGCTGTAACTTTCTCGAACAGTAACAGTTCGACTGGCGCTGGGCTGTATCTCGACACAAAGTATCTGTTTGTACGCGAACGGGTTGAGGAAAATGCTCTTTGTGTTGAGTACATAAGTACACATGACATGCTAGCGGATCCGATGACCAAAGGTCTTCCTCCTAATATATTCGTAGGACACGTGTCGAATATGGGGCTTACAAAAGACTTAATTTAATAGCATTGTTGTACTTATTGGTCATTATTATTTATTAATGAAAAATTTTCCTCCTTATTCAGATTTTGTTTGTCTATTATTTACACCTTATGCGCATAACTGTGTTGGACATTATTATAACAAAATTTGTCTTAGTTGGTCTATCATTGCTTATTCAGTTTTGAATTTGAGTCATAGTTTGACTAGTGGGGGTCCTGAGTAGATGTTCTTCTCTACGACTATACTTATTGACTATGATTTCGGTTTAAAACAAAATGAGTATTATCTCGTACGGACTTATTAATACTCATAGATAAATGATCTACTCGGTCAAGTGGGAAAATGTTGGACCCATATTATTTGTGACCCTCATTGATCATTTATCCTTACTGATATGATGACTGACGCTAACTGAAATCTATGTCTAGTAAATATTCGATGGACGTATTTACCTTACCGACACTATAGATTTCCCATTAGGTGATCGGAACTATGAGAGCTTAAATATAAACACTTGTTAAACACCAGGGACTAAATAATAAATACTCCTAACTTGAGTATCTATATAAGGACTAACATAAACCCAAATAAGGGTTGGTCAATTCCATTATCACCATAGTGTTTTCTCTCTAAACGGTTCTAATATAACCGTATTACCATCCTAATACGATCATCTCATTCTGGGAATCATGTCTAACCTATTCAACAACATCCCAGGATCTGCAGGTACGTTAAATCTACATGAACCAATCTTATTTAATCCAACAATAGTGACTCCTACATCAGACGTAATCGATAAAACAGTTGACTACAATGAGAAAACAATCGTGGTGTTGGCATATGAATACATGAAGGAAAATGACACTCTCTCCAATATTCGGGATCTTGTTAATCAAGTTATTAGACTGAAAGAGAGGACAAGAGAGAATTTAGAGGAGAAATTGAAAAGCAAAGGGATGCGAGGGAGGTCATCGGTAGAGGACGAATGAGTCAAACTAATAACACTGCAGCAAATAGTGACGAGGGATACGGTATCAGTGAAAGTGGGTTTGAGATCTATGGATCATATGATGATGATTCGTTAGAAGAGAACGAAAAGCAGTCATTTCACTTTCCCTATTTCATTCATCAATTTACGAACCCAAAGGAGTAGGAGAAACAAGAAATTCGGGAGTTTGGAAGGAATTTCTAAACCACTGACAATCTGGAGTTCGAAGTCTATGGGTACGAAAGAAAGGAGTTTGACATTTGTAGTTGGGAGTCGGAGAATGGTGACGAAAACGAATATGAAATTTCTTATCAAGCAGGTGAACAACAATTCATCAAAAATCTTCCCATACAGCTCGAGGACGCATCTAGTATTTATTTACCTTGTAAATTCGATGATTTAAGTATAGATGCTTTAGGAGACTCAGGAGCCGGAATAAATGTCATGCCTTATTCTATATATTCTAGGCTTAATTTAATACCGCTTTCACCTTGCGACATAATTCTTAACCTAGATGATACAACTAGTATAGAATCATTAGGAGTGATAAATAGTTTTTTGGTGAATATTAAGGATTTTACGGACCTAGCTGATTTCATCATAATGGACATCGAAAACCCGGACCTGGTAAACCCAATAGTTTTAGGAAGACCATTTCTACATACTTCACATGCGTTAATTGATTGCTTTGCAAATTCAATTTTAATTAAACATGAAAATAGGTCGTTAACGGTTGGAAAAACAAATGTCATGCGTAACACAACAGAGCGTTTAAGGGAATTTCTTGCTGTTATTAGATCTATTGACGTTGTTTTTGAAGATAATGTGTAGAAAATATATATGACACATGGCCGGTAAAACAAAGAGGGCATTCTCCCCTTTTATGAGATTTCTTGAGAAAAGGCCGAGTCGAACTTAACGACTCTCTAATAACCAAAAGTGATAACGGGAGACAACCCGACATTTTTTTGTATAATTTTTATTAATTTTTCTGTAGGTTTGTATATGTTATCGACCAAGGGAATCATGTTCTCTAATGTTAAGGTAAAACACGAACCAGATATGTTTTTAACGGATGTGTAAATCGAGCCAAATGATAAAAACAAATTGTTCTCTAACCTTACATGCGTTGTATGCTTGTAAAAGCGCATACGGCGTATTAGTTAAAAATTGATTTTGATTTTTCTGGTCAACAAGGTCATACGGCGTACGAACGCGTCAGAGGCCAAATTATAAGACTTAAAATAAGGTTCCCACGTCACTTTTCAAACACACATACATAAACGCGCGAAATTCTTCCACAAGCTTGGGGAATATTTGTTCAATTCTCTGTAATCACAACCAAGGTATGTACAATTTTATCGATTTATGGTTCATATTAAGGTCTAATCTGGTTTGATTTGATATGAAATTGATTTGGGGGTTTTTGACCTAAATTTTTCTTGGTTGATTGTGGAACAATTCCTTCTTACCTTTTGTTAGAAACATCAATTTACACCTATTGCCATGATTAATTTTAGGATTATCCGTGTGTAAAGGCTTAATTTTTACAACTTGTGTAAATTGGATTGTGAGTCATAATTGGGCAATTGGTTTGGTTAAATCTTGCTATACTTGTGAAATCATATTTAAAACGAGATTTTGTAGGGTTTGAATTAACAACAACATTAAATTTTCACGTTTGGGATTGCTTAGAAATTGAACTGCTGCTGTTTTTCTTTCTGGCAGATGCATACGGCGTATGCACTTTCGCAGGCACACGTCGTATGCCAGATCAAAGAGCTAAAAGTTCTTTCTTTTGCGACGTTTGATTACATGATATGATGTTTAATGCTAATATAGTTCTTTATTATGCAGAAATTGCAGGGCAACCAATTCCTATTGTGGGTAGACATCGTTTTCTCCAATCATGAATCTTACATAGAGGACCAACATACCAACTTTGAAAATAGGTATCTAGCGTTGTGTCGTAGGTGGGTGTATGTACCATCTTGCTGCGATTTTTTGAGTTTTACTCAAGTAGGGGAAGGTTCAGTTGCGGATGAGGTTTATGAGTTTCTGAAAATGGAATACCGCAATGGTAATCGCAAGTTTGTTTCACGGATTTGGAAACGTTTGTTTGAGAATCAAGGGGTATTAATAAACGAATTAATTCATGAATTTTTCAGCACGTCCGAGTTTAATAACACCCAATATGAGCTTCGTCGGGATAACACGATCACATTCCAGTTGGGGGGTATCACACGCTCTATAACGATGGAGGAGTTCATCTTAGTGATGGGGTTACATACATAGGCTGAGGTCCGTAAGAGTTCTTTTTCCTACTATTTTGACAAAGGACTTCGTTAATTCCCCGAGAAGAATGCCTTTGCTTAGTATTGGTCTAAGATTTCTGATGCACAATTCAACGACTTGTGCAAAAGTTGATTTCTTTTTCTATCTTGGCTCGTAACGAAATTCGGGATAAGATTAGTGCAGGAGATTTATTATATCTGCGGAGTATGGATGAGGGACCGATAGTTAATGTCCCTTGGTGTTTAGCTGAGTGGTTGCGTACGAAGGCTCCGGGTACAAAGCCGACGAGCCGGATATGTGGTGGACAGTTCGTGGCCAAATTGGCCGCCCATTTCATCTTAATGACGGGGGTCAATTAGACGGATGGACTGAGGTTACTCCCTCTCTAGGGATTCTTGGATTAGCTTGATTGTCTGATATGGGTGTCATTGGTAGGCAAGGAGGGGGTGATTATCATTGGGTAGCCGCACTTACCCCACCGGGGGTACATGCTCAGTCGATACACGCTGATGAGCGAGCAGTTCCTGAGAGACATCGGACTCAGAACGCTCGACTGGAGGCCATGGAGGCCGAGATTCTTCGTCTCACTAGCGAGGTACATGATCAGAGGGATACCATAGAGAGTTATCACGCGGAATCGATTGGGTTCCTTAGTAGTATAGAGGATGAGCTCCGAGTTGCTGCTGCTGAGAGACATGAGCAGCGGAGATTTAGACAATGGGATATAGATATGACAAGTGTACAGATGGAGCGCATGCACATAGATTACCGACGTTATGATGGTTCTTATTATCGTTATGATGTGGATACATCATCAACTCCATATGTTCCACAATACTATTATCCTCCACCACATCTTGATTATCAGTATCCTCCATCACCTCCACAATATATGTCACACCCCGCTAGTGGCGGAAACGCAGGGTGTTTTCGATTGGCGATGTTCACAACACAATAGTAAATAAAGACATAATCCATATGAATAAATAAAATAATGTATTGTTATGACGTCTCCATACTCAAGGTATAATCTTTGGTACATGTAAATCGTCAAACACTATAGGTAAAAGATCAATCAAACAACCAACGTAAAGAAGTAATAATTAGGCATGCAATGCCCGAAATACAATCCCAAATAATAGTATAGACATAAAGAAAAGCCACAATGAAATGTATTCCTAAAAGTCTGCTAGAGTCCGATTCCTAAAGCCAAGTCCTATGCCTACTCATTACCTGAAAGTAAAGCTTGAAATGTCAACATAAAGTTGAGCGAGTTCATAGAGTAAGTAGAAAAATGTAAGGTAGAGATCATATCTCAAAAATCCAGTAGTAAAAATAATGTGTAACTAATGCATGTAAGTAGTAAAAAAATGTCATCCACAATCATACAAAGTAAACATGTATCATAAGTAGTCATCGTAAGTACACCTCATTACTAGGAAAGGTATACTATTGAGTGTGCATGTATCAGTAGGATAGGTAAGCTGATAATCATCATAAGTAAGCATCATAAATACACCTCATTAGTAGGAAAGGTCTGTGACGTCCCGTCAATTTGAAGTACTTATGTTACCGTTGATATTTATATTTTATTCGCAATTGATTTTGACCCTTGTATTTCGCTTTGTTTTGCTCACGATTTACTGTTATCGAGTATCGGGTTTTCTGTATTTGCAAATTCGTCCCCGAGACGTAATAATTTTATTTTATCTAAGTGCCAATTAGTTAGTATCCTCATAAATATAAGTTAGAAGGTTTATGCCAAATTTGTCGGTTATCGAATTCTTTATCCGCGAATTATCGCACTTTTGCTCTTGTTTACTCCTTTACCGAAATCGTGCGAATCTCGAAATCGGAAGTGAAAATATAAAATTAAATGAACCTAATGTAAAGTAAATCAAAGTGTGAACTTTCCTAAGTTCAACGCAAAAAGAATCGGGAACTTTCGACGAACGAAACTCCTTGACGATCGCGAACAACAAAACTGAAAAGTCTGGATTTTGGGTCCGGTGCTAAGCACCTAAAACTTTGGTGCGCAGCACCGACCTGCTGGACAGATTTTTTTGTCTTTTTGTGTGAGTCATTTTTGCATGTATCTTGGTTGGGCACTTATTCCAATCGTGTAAGACACTTGATTAGTTCCAGAGAGCTGGTCATTTGGAGTGGTTTGAGACCACATACAACCCCTTAGAACATCATTTGTTACCACATCAAACTCTTTCACACACACATTTTCTCTCAAATTGTTTTCCTATTTCTAACACTTCCAACCATTTTCTCTCTAAAACAAGACCCATTTCCAGAAACTTGGAAGAAGAAAACACACATTTAAAGAAAGATTCAAGGCCAATATCATCTAAGTAATAACTTCCTTTTGATCTCCATAACATTTGCTAAGATTCTTCTTAAGTTTCCTCCACTTTTTCTTCATTTTTCTCTTCTTTTGTTAGAGATTCTAACACCATCTATTTTCTTTTGCATCCCAAGTTATTTTCTATCATATTACTTTTCATTTGGGAAGATCCATCTACCTTTTCTTGAAGGGAAGTTCCTTTGATTTTGGTAAGTAACTTTCTACCAAAAATCTCTCCAAAAACGTTATTTATCATCATGCATGCAAGGATCTAGACTAATGGTGGTTTTATTTTGTGTTTTGGAGCTGTGATTTTCCCATCATCTCACCACCAAAAGTTTGCTTTCAGGTTTATTCACCTTCAAGCTTTTAGATCTTGCGGTTGAAAAGGTAAAATCGTTATTCTTCGAAATCATTTTGTTCATTCAAGTTCTTATTATTTTCCATATATATTTCGGTTTTAGCCTTGAAAATGGTTAGGAATAATATACTAGACCAACACTTGTGAATATTTTGGTTATGGACAAAGATGTGGACTAAAATACTTAAAGATGTGATTATTATCGAAATTAACATATTGTATGTATTAGTATGTAAAATGGTATATTTATATATATATAACACTTGGTAAATATATTTGGGACATAATGTAAGTTAATAACAGTTTGTGTTTTAACCAAAAAGCCTTTAAATAATCGGATTTTTCAAAACGATAAAAATTATAAATCTGAAAATGCACCAAGTGCGCCGCACCCCTTATCCAGTGCGACGCACGGGGCTCTTTTTGTCAAAAATTCCGCTTTTGATTTTAACCATCTTGACGTTTCGGTCCCGTGAATTGTTGTTTCAAAGCCACTGATTTTATGATAAACTTATTTCAAAATATAAACACTTGTATAAATAAACTAAAAGTAACATATTATGATAAAATACCGTCTTTGGACTCAAAGACGCCAACGCAATCAAAAATGACGAATACATATTTGAAATGGACATATTACCTACATTTTGATAAATAATCATTTGTTACAAATAACGATCGTAATCCAAAGCCGTCAAATATTATTTTTGCGATAAACTTTGGTTAAAAACATTATAAAGACATTTTACATTATATTTTTGAAAAGTGAAGGTTTTAAACCTTCAAAAACGTCAAATTTAGACTTTTACGTCAATTCCGACTTTCTTTCCAATATACTATGATTCGACCTCGAATTATTGATCTTAACTTTTACAAAATCAACATCTTCGACCTTTGACCTTTGCAAAGTCAACATCCTTGGCATTTGACTTTTATAAGTCAACATTGTTGACATTTGACTTTTATAAGTCAACTTCCTTAACATTTGACTTTATGAAGTCAACATCTTTGACTTCGACCAAGTCAACATCATTGCCATTGATCTTGGTCGATTTCGATAAACTTATAATCAATATTCATTTCAACCAATATTCCTAGTAGTCGTTTCGACTCGGAAAATTATTCTTTTCAAATAGTCGTTATGACGTGAAATGTCGATACCCTTTCGGTCGGCCCTTCTTGGCACGAAACATCGTCATCCTAAATACGTCATCTCGATTAAACTAAGTTATCGTTGGAATATTCTAATAAACTTAATCTTAACCGACAAGGCTAAACCGGACCTAGACTTATAGAGTTACTAAGACTATGTTGTTTATTGTTTTAAGGCACTTAGACAGTGGAGTTGTAACTCTGTGATTGTATTTACCCGAGATTTGTTGAAGATTGTTTTGTGAGTTATTCGTAGCCCTTGTCTGCGTATGCGGAATGTTATTAATCATCTTGTAGTGTATTTTAAAACCGTCTGCGTATGCGGAATGTTATTGATTATCTTGTTTACCCAGTGATTTAGGTCTGCCTTAGATTAAGTATCATTAGGCTCGAGGAGCCTCCCCTTATACACTTGATTAAGCTTTTGCCCGCGGTTTCATATATACAGATATGTTTGGGTTTGACCGAACCCTCATCGCTCGCTAGGACGTACCTAGGAGTAGGTGTTATGGCCGTATTTCATAATTGGTTGCCTTTGGATTGATACCCCTTAGGATAGGGGTTAATTTACATGGTCAGGTTCAGTGTATGATAGTCTACGCATGGTACCTCTCACTATTGGATTGTATAACAAGATATGATGTTTGAAATTATAATGTTTATTGAAACTTGTCGATGGGTCACTTTTTACTTAAAATTGCGAATAATTCACCAACATGTTGTTGATGTCGTTTTAACGCTTTGCAGGAAATTGAGGATTTCCATTGATCATGCCATAGTTTATTTTCGGATCGCTTGCTTTTGGGAAATTTGAATTTGAACTCTTTATTGTAATTTCCATGACGATCCGTTGTTTATTTCTTTTGGAATTGTATCGGTACTTGGCGTCTTATCGCCTTCGACTTTATGATGTATTTTGTAACATTTGGCATGATCTATTTAATTTGATGTTTTGTTTATCGGTTATATTGTTGTAATCTTGACTCTTGATATTATAACTGGAGCATTCCGTGTTTCCGCTATAAGCGGGGTGTGACAGAAGTTGGTATCAGAGCCAAAGGTTATAGCGAACCGAGTGATTTTAATTGAGTAAATCACTTGGACTATGACCATAGACTTTTTAAATCGATTTTCTCTCATTGCAATGTGTGCACTATTTTCATACGTGTTAAATTTCGCGTTGTGTTTTGGCATTTGGCCTTGTTTTCGTGTCGCACACATTTGCTGATCGAGTTTCCTCTTCCTTTTATTTTAGGACGATGGCGCCTAAGAGGAGAGTTGCGACCCGAAGTTCTGCGAGACGCGCTACTGCGAACGCGAGAGCAAATACTGTGAATCCGAGAGCGAGTGCTAATACCGCGACTCCGAATGCGAGAGAGAATAACGCGGAGACGAATACGACACCGAACATCAGGCAATTATTCGCTGAGGAATTTGCAGCAATGATGCCAATTATGATCCCTCAGATTAAAGATAGTATCGGTATGGGAACTGGTGGTTCGGCTCCTGAGAATCCTGAGCCGATTGTTAATAATGATGGTCCCGAAATTGTGATTAATGGATCGGGTGGAGTAGAGGGCTCAACTCGACGAGCGGGATGCACCTTGAAGACGTTTATGAGCTGCAAGGCCCCTGAATATAAGGGCAATGAGGGAGCAACTGGAACGCTCTAATGGATGGAGAAGCTAGAGTCCATCTTTGATGCTGTGGGATGTGCGGACGAGGATCGAGTCCGATTTGTTGCGTTTGTGTTTCAAGGTACGACTCTGACGTGGTGGAATTCCATCGTGAATGTGCGAGGCCGAGCTGAGATCAGCAAGATGACTTGGGATCAGCTAAAGGAGTTGATGATTATTGAGTATGTTCCTGAATCTGAGATTCAGAAGTTGGAGGATGAATTGTGGAACTTGACCATGGTTGGGTCAGACATCCAGGGGTACACTTCGCGTTTTCACGCTTTATCCCAGCTAGTGCCGCACTTGGTCCGATCAGAGCTTAAACGTATAGGTCGTTACACTCACAGATTACCCCCGGCAATCCGTAAGAGTGTCCTATCCAGCAAACCGAGCACCTTTCAGAGCGCGGTGGAAATTGCGATTACGTTGACTCAAAACGCGGTCCGTGATGGTGAACTACCCCCGATAGTGGTTAAGCAAGACTCCGGGGAGAAACGGCGTGGGGGATCCCGTCAGAACGATTCACGGAAAAGATTCAGGAGGCAGGGTACTCCTCAAGTTGTGCAGGCGTATGCTGCTGCGATACCCGGTGCCCAGGGTAAGCACCCGAAGTGTGGACGATGTGGCAACTACCACGCCGAGGAGGTGAAATGTTGGGTATGCACCAAGTGTAACAAGCTAGGGCACACCGAGAGGTTTTGTAAGACCCCGAGGGGTACATGTTTTGAGTGTGGGTCTGCTGAGCATCTCAGGAGGCGATAATCTTCTGGTGCGAATCCTTTTCTTATCTAAAGTCAGCCTACATATATTCTGCTTGATTCTAACGTTTGGCTTTAAATTCCTTATATTGTGAACTTCTCTTTTCTCTTATGTTATTTTTATTTTTACGCCCTTTTCGCGTTCGCACCGAAGAAGCTCCATCTGTAAGGAAGTCGGCGAGATGAGATTGTCTTACGAGTGCGTTTCTGGGAGGTTCGACTCCAGATCTTAACCTACCATATCGATTAGACTTAGTAATCATTGATACAAAACCAAACTGTAATAAAGACTCTTCAAAAAAAAAAAAAAAAAAATCTTTTCACGAACTTTTAAACTTTAGTGGAAGAATTCTGCAATTGCATGATTCGCTTCCAACTACGCGTAACTTGATCAACTACGCCTAGTTCGAAACAAATTATGTGAGAACGGAACGTAACTGCTATTGTTAACCGTTTTTGAGTCAATAATTCTCAAATTCTACCTATTCCAGATTTTTGTCCGTCATTCGAAGAAATTCACATCTGATGCGTTTAGGACTATGATTCTTTGCACGTTTTTACCCTTAGCGTCTTCCTTCGAAATAGAGTTAGCCGTTGGTGATTATTGCCTGCTACCGAAGTACTTTCTACCTATGGCGTTAGTTTCGACAACCTTTGTTTTTCTGTCGACTTGATTCCGATCGCCTTAGGTAGATTCGACGTTATTATTAGCATGGGTTGGTTGTCGACACGCCGTGTAGAGGTCATATGATGCGAGAAGATTATCCGCATACTGTTATAGCAGGAAGTCTGTCGTTAGTTCAGGGGGATAAGGCGGGGAAGCGCCTTAAAGTCGTCTCAGGATTGGAAGTTCGGGAGTACATCGAGTGGGATTGTTCACTCTTTCTTACACATCCGTGGTTCGTGACCTTCCCGATGTGTTCCCAGAGGACTTACCCGGATTACCCCTAGTCAAGAGGCAGAGTTTTGGATTGACCTAGTTTCGAGAGCAGCGCCAGTGGCGAAGGATCCTTATCGGTTAGCACCTTCGGAGATGTAAGAACTATCGAAGCAGATTTAGGGATTGGTGGACAAAGGCTTCGTTAGGACGAGTTTCTCTCTTTGAGGCTCGCCGGTACTTTTCGTTAAAAAGGAAAGATGCTAAAGGCATTATGTTGATGAGTTGAGTAGCATAACGATTATGTTTGTGAGATTCGCTACCATCTGGGTAAAGCGAATGTAGTAGCCGATGCGTTAAGTCGAACAAAGTCGGTTAAGACGGTGAGAGTACGCACCATGATGATTTCGGCTCAGTCGAGTTTGAAGGCTCGTATCATTCAGGCTTAACAGGGGGCTCTCGCTGGGGATTGTACCATTGGATTATCGTATATCGGCTGATTTAGTCAGCGCTTTTTTCTGCCTACTCGAGAAGATTACCGAATAGAAAACTTTTAGACTGCATATTGACGAGATTTTTCCGTCATTTCTGAACGTGACGTGCGTGATTTAGACTTGGCGGAAGTTGGGATCGACATTTCCTTCTGGCCGAGCTTTCATACTACAATAGTTACCGCCCCATATTTTGTTGTGCGTCGTGTGAGGCTTTTTACTGTCATAACTCTAAATTTTGGAGCCAAGTTACTCGAGAACGGGAGGATGGAATGCAAAGAAAATTTCCCCATCTATTTTCTTCTAGCGATGCTCATTAGTAATTTCGAGGACGAAATTCTTTTAACTGGGGAGGCTGTGACGTCCCGTCAATTTGAAGTACTTATGTTACCGTTGATATTTATATTTTATTCGCAATTGATTTTGACCCTTGTATTTCGCTTTGTTTTGCTCACGATTTACTGTTATCGAGTATCGGGTTTTCTGTATTTGCAAATTCGTCCCCGAGACGTAATAATTTTATTTTATCTAAGTGCCAATTAGTTAGTATCCTCATAAATATAAGATAGAAGGTTTATGCCAAATTTGTCGGTTATCGAATTCTTTATCCGCGAATTATCGCACTTTTGCTCTTGTTTACTCCTTTACCGAAATCGTGCGAATCTCAAAATCGAAAGTGAAAATATAAAATTAAATGAACCTATTGTAAAGTAAATCAAAGTGTGAACTTTCCTAAGTTCAATGCAAAAAGAATCGGGAACTTTCGACGAACGAAACTCCTTGACGATCGCGAACAACAAAACTGAAAAGTCTGGATTTTGGGTCCGGTGCTAAGCACCTAAAACTTCGGTGCGCAGCACCGACCTGTTGGACAGATTTTTTTGTCTTTTTGTGTGAGTCATTTTTGCATGTATCTTGGTTGGGCACTTATTCCAATCGTGTAAGACACTTGATTAGTTCCAGAGCTGGTCATTTGGAGTGGTTTGAGACCACATACAACCCCTTGGAACATCATTTGTTACCACATCAAACTCTTTCACACACACATTTTCTCTAAAATTGTTTTCCCATTTCTAACACTTCCAACCATTTTCTCTCTAAAACAAGACCCATTTCCGGAAACTTGGAAGAAGAAAACACACATTTAAAGAAAGATTCAAGGCCAAGATCAACTAAGTAATAACTTCCTTTTGATCTCCATAACATTTGGTAAGATTCTTCTTAAGTTTTCTCCACTTTTTCTTCATTTTTCTCTTCTTTTGTTAGAGATTCTAACACCATCTATTTTCTTTTGAATCCCAAGTTATTTTCTACCATATTACTTTTCATTTGGGAAGATCCATCTAGCTTTTCTTGAAGGGAAGTTCCTTTGATTTTGGTAAGTAACTTTCTACCGAAAATCTCTCCAAAAACGTTATTTATCATCATGCATGCAAGGATCTAGACTAATGGTGGTTTTATTTTGTGTTTTGGAGCTGTGATTTTCCCATCATCTCACCACCAAAAGTTTGCTTTCGGGTTTATTCACCTTCAAGCTTGTAGATCTTGCGGTTGAATCGGTAAAATCGTTATTCTTCGAAATCATTTTGTTCATTCAAGTTCTTATTATTTTCCATATATATTTCGGTTTTAGCCTTGAAAATGGTTAGGAATAATATACTAGACCAACACTTGTGAATATTTTGGTTATGGACAAAGATGTGGACTAAAATACTTAAAGATGTGATTATTATCGAAATTAACATATTGTATGTATTAGTATGTAAAATGGTATATTTATATATATATAACACTTGGTAAATATATTTGGGACATAATGTAAGTTAATAACAGTTTGCGTTTTAACCAAAAAGCCTTTAAATAATCGGATTTCGTCAAAACGATAAAAAATTATAAATCTGAAAATGCACCAAGTGCGCCGCACCCCTTATCCAGTGCGACGCACCGGGCTCTTTTTGTCAAAAATTCTGCTTTTGATTTTAACCATCTTGACGTTTCGGTCCCGTGAATTGTTGTTTCAAAGCCACTGATTTTATGATAAACTTATTTCAAAATATAAACACTTGTATAAATAAACTAAAAGTAACATATTATGATAAAATACCGTCTTTGGACTCAAAGACGCCAACGCAATCAAAAATGACGAATACATATTTGAAATGGACATATTACCTACATTTTGATAAATAATCATTTGTTACAAATAACTATCGTAATCCAAAGCCGTCAAATATTATTTTTGCGATAAACTTTGGTTAAAAACATTATAAAGACATTTTACATTATATTTTTGAAAAGTGAAGGTTTTAAACCTTCAAAAACGTCAAATTTAGACTTTTACGTCAATTCCGACTTTCTTTCCAATATACTATGATTCGACCTCGAATTATTGATCTTAACTTTTACAAAATCAACATCTTCGACCTTTGACCTTTGCAAAGTCAACATCCTTGACATTTGACTTTTATAAGTCAACATTGTTGACATTTGACTTTTATAAGTCAACTTCCTTAACATTTGACTTTATGAAGTCAACATCTTTGACTTCGACCAAGTCAACATCATTGCCATTGATCTTGGTCGATTTCGATAAACTTATAATCAATATTCATTTCAACCAATATTCCTAGTAGTCGTTTCGACTCGGAAAATTATTCTTTTCAAATAGTCGTTATGACGTGAAATGTCGATACCCTTTCGGTCGGCCCTTCTTGGCACGAAACATCGTCATCCTAAATACGTCATCTCGATTAAACTAAGTTATCGTTGGAATATTCTAATAAACTTAATCTTAACCGACAAGGCTAAACCGGACCTAGACTTATAGAGTTACTAAGACTATGTTGTTTATTGTTTTAAGGCACTTAGACAGTGGAGTTGTAACTCTGTGATTGTATTTACCCGAGATTTGTTGAAGATTGTTTTGTGAGTTATTCGTAGCCCTTGTCTGCGTATGCGGAATGTTATTAATCATCTTGTAGTGTATTTTAAAACCGTCTGCGTATGCGGAATGTTATTGATTATCTTGTTTACCCAGTGATTTAGGTCTGCCTTAGATTAAGTATCATTAGGCTCGAGGAGCCTCCCCTTATACACTTGATTAAGCTTTTGCCCGCGGTTTCATATATACAGATATGTTTGGGTTTGACCGAACCCTCATCGCTCGCTAGGACGTACCTAGGAGTAGGTGTTATGGCCGTATTTCATAATTGGTTGCCTTTGGATTGATACCCCTTAGGATAGGGGTTAATTTACATGGTCAGGTTCAGTGTATGATAGTCTACGCATGGTACCTCTCACTATTGGATTGTATAACAAGATATGATGTTTGAAATTATAATGTTTATTGAAACTTGTCGATGGGTCACTTTTTACTTAAAATTGCGAATAATTCACCAACATGTTGTTGATGTCGTTTTAACGCTTTGCAGGAAATTGAGGATTTCCATTGATCATGCCATAGTTTATTTTCGGATCGCTTGCTTTTGGGAAATTTGAATTTGAACTCTTTATTGTAATTTCCATGACGATCCGTTGTTTATTTCTTTTGGAATTGTATCGGTACTTGGCGTCTTATCGCCTTCGACTTTATGATGTATTTTGTAACATTTGGCATGATCTATTTAATTTGATGTTTTGTTTATCGGTTATATTGTTGTAATCTTGACTCTTGATATTATAACTGGAGCATTCCGTGTTTCCGCTATAAGCGGGGTGTGACAGAAGTTGGTATCAGAGCCAAAGGTTATAGCGAACCGAGTGATTTTAATTGAGTAAATCACTTGGACTATGACCATAGACTTTTTAAATCGATTTTCTCTCATTGCAATGTGTGCACTATTTTCATACGTGTTAAATTTCGCGTTGTGTTTTGGCATTTGGCCTTGTTTTCGTGTCGCACACATTTGCTGATCGAGTTTCCTCTTCCTTTTATTTTAGGACGATGGCGCCTAAGAGGAGAGTTGCGACCCGAAGTTCTGCGAGACGCGCTACTGCGAACGCGAGAGCAAATACTGTGAATCCGAGAGCGAGTGCTAATACCGCGACTCCGAATGCGAGAGAGAATAACGCGGAGACGAATACGACACCGAACATCAGGCAATTATTCGCTGAGGAATTTGCAGCAATGATGCCAATTATGATCCCTCAGATTAAAGATAGTATCGGTATGGGAACTGGTGGTTCGGCTCCTGAGAATCCTGAGCCGATTGTTAATAATGATGGTCCCGAAATTGTGATTAATGGATCGGGTGGAGTAGAGGGCTCAACTCGACGAGCGGGATGCACCTTGAAGACGTTTATGAGCTGCAAGGCCCCTGAATATAAGGGCAATGAGGGAGCAACTGGAACGCTCTAATGGATGGAGAAGCTAGAGTCCATCTTTGATGCTGTGGGATGTGCGGACGAGGATCGAGTCCGATTTGTTGCGTTTGTGTTTCAAGGTACGACTCTGACGTGGTGGAATTCCATCGTGAATGTGCGAGGCCGAGCTGAGATCAGCAAGATGACTTGGGATCAGCTAAAGGAGTTGATGATTATTGAGTATGTTCCTGAATCTGAGATTCAGAAGTTGGAGGATGAATTGTGGAACTTGACCATGGTTGGGTCAGACATCCAGGGGTACACTTCGCGTTTTCACGCTTTATCCCAGCTAGTGCCGCACTTGGTTCGATCAGAGCTTAAACGTATAGGTCGTTACACTCACAGATTACCCCCGGCAATCCGTAAGAGTGTCCTATCCAGCAAACCGAGCACCTTTCAGAGCGCGGTGGAAATTGCGATTACGTTGACTCAAAACGCGGTCCGTGATGGTGAACTACCCCCGATAGTGGTTAAGCAAGACTCCGGGGAGAAACGGCGTGGGGGATCCCGTCAGAACGATTCACGGAAAAGATTCAGGAGGCAGGGTACTCCTCAAGTTGTGCAGGCGTATGCTGCTGCGATACCCGGTGCCCAGGGTAAGCACCCGAAGTGTGGACGATGTGGCAACTACCACGCCGAGGAGGTGAAATGTTGGGTATGCACCAAGTGTAACAAGCTAGGGCACACCGAGAGGTTTTGTAAGACCCCGAGGGGTACATGTTTTGAGTGTGGGTCTGCTGAGCATCTCAGGAGGCGATAATCTTCTGGTGCGAATCCTTTTCTTATCTAAAGTCAGCCTACATATATTCTGCTTGATTCTAACGTTTGGCTTTAAATTCCTTATATTGTGAACTTCTCTTTTCTCTTATGTTATTTTTATTTTTACGCCCTTTTCGCGTGCGCACCGAAGAAGCTCCATCTGTAAGGAAGTCGGCGAGATGAGATTGTCTTACGAGTGCGTTTCTGGGAGGTTCGACTCCAGATCTTAACCTACCATATCGATTAGACTTAGTAATCATTGATACAAAACCAAACTGTAATAAAGACTCTTCAAAAAAAAAAAAAAAAAAAATCTTTTCACGAACTTTTAAACTTTAGTGGAAGAATTCTGCAATTGCATGATTCGCTTCCAACTACGCGTAACTTGATCAACTACGCCTAGTTCGAAACAAATTATGTGAGAACGGAACGTAACTGCTATTGTTAACCGTTTTTGAGTCAATAATTCTCAAATTCTACCTATTCCAGATTTTTGTCCGTCATTCGAAGAAATTCACATCTGATGCGTTTAGGACTATGATTCTTTGCACGTTTTTACCCTTAGCGTCTTCCTTCGAAATAGAGTTAGCCGTTGGTGATTATTGCCTGCTACCGAAGTACTTTCTACCTATGGCGTTAGTTTCGACAACCTTTGTTTTTCTGTCGACTTGATTCCGATCGCCTTAGGTAGATTCGACGTTATTATTAGCATGGGTTGGTTGTCGACACGCCGTGTAGAGGTCATATGATGCGAGAAGATTATCCGCATACTGTTATAGCAGGAAGTCTGTCGTTAGTTCAGGGGGATAAGGCGGGGAAGCGCCTTAAAGTCGTCTCAGGATTGGAAGTTCGGGAGTACATCGAGTGGGATTGTTCACTCTTTCTTACACATCCGTGGTTCGTGACCTTCCCGATGTGTTCCCAGAGGACTTACCCGGATTACCCCTAGTCAAGAGGCAGAGTTTTGGATTGACCTAGTTTCGAGAGCAGCGCCAGTGGCGAAGGATCCTTATCGGTTAGCACCTTCGGAGATGTAAGAACTATCGAAGCAGATTTAGGGATTGGTGGACAAAGGCTTCGTTAGGACGAGTTTCTCTCTTTGAGGCTCGCCGGTACTTTTCGTTAAAAAGGAAAGATGCTAAAGGCATTATGTTGATGAGTTGAGTAGCATAACGATTATGTTTGTGAGATTCGCTACCATCTGGGTAAAGCGAATGTAGTAGCCGATGCGTTAAGTCGCACAGAGTCGGTTAAGACGGTGAGAGTACGCACCATGATGATTTCGGCTCAGTCGAGTTTGAAGGCTCGTATCATTCAGGCTTAACAGGGGGCTCTCGCTGGGGATTGTACCATTGGATTATCGTATATCGGCTGATTTAGTCAGCGCTTTTTTCTGCCTACTCGAGAAGATTACCGAATAGAAAACTTTTAGACTGCATATTGACGAGATTTTTCCGTCATTTCTGAACGTGACGTGCGTGATTTAGACTTGGCGGAAGTTGGGATCGACATTTCCTTCTGGCCGAGCTTTCATACTACAATAGTTACCGCCCCATATTTTGTTGTGCGTCGTGTGAGGCTTTTTACTGTCATAACTCTAAATTTTGGAGCCAAGTTACTCGAGAACGGGAGGATGGAATGCAAAGAAAATTTCCCCATCTATTTTCTTCTAGCGATGCTCATTAGTAATTTCGAGGACGAAATTCTTTTAACTGGGGAGGCTGTGACGTCCCGTCAATTTGAAGTACTTATGTTACCGTTGATATTTATATTTTATTCGCAATTGATTTTGACCCTTGTATTTCGCTTTGTTTTGCTCACGATTTACTGTTATCGAGTATCGGGTTTTCTGTATTTGCAAATTCGTCCCCGAGACGTAATAATTTTATTTTATCTAAGTGCCAATTAGTTAGTATCCTCATAAATATAAGATAGAAGGTTTATGCCAAATTTGTCGGTTATCGAATTCTTTATCCGCGAATTATCGCACTTTTGCTCTTGTTTACTCCTTTACCGAAATCGTGCGAATCTCAAAATCGAAAGTGAAAATATAAAATTAAATGAACCTAATGTAAAGTAAATCAAAGTGTGAACTTTCCTAAGTTCAATGCAAAAAGAATCGGGAACTTTCGACGAACGAAACTCCTTGACGATCGCGAACAACAAAACTGAAAAGTCTGGATTTTGGGTCCGGTGCTAAGCACCTAAAACTTCGGTGCGCAGCACCGACCTGTTGGACAGATTTTTTTGTCTTTTTGTGTGAGTCATTTTTGCATGTATCTTGGTTGGGCACTTATTCCAATCGTGTAAGACACTTGATTAGTTCCAGAGCTGGTCATTTGGAGTGGTTTGAGACCACATACAACCCCTTGGAACATCATTTGTTACCACATCAAACTCTTTCACACACACATTTTCTCTAAAATTGTTTTCCCATTTCTAACACTTCCAACCATTTTCTCTCTAAAACAAGACCCATTTCCGGAAACTTGGAAGAAGAAAACACACATTTAAAGAAAGATTCAAGGCCAAGATCAACTAAGTAATAACTTCCTTTTGATCTCCATAACATTTGGTAAGATTCTTCTTAAGTTTTCTCCACTTTTTCTTCATTTTTCTCTTCTTTTGTTAGAGATTCTAACACCATCTATTTTCTTTTGAATCCCAAATTATTTTCTACCATATTACTTTTCATTTGGGAAGATCCATCTAGCTTTTCTTGAAGGGAAGTTCCTTTGATTTTGGTAAGTAACTTTCTACCGAAAATCTCTCCAAAAACGTTATTTATCATCATGCATGCAAGGATCTAGACTAATGGTGGTTTTATTTTGTGTTTTGGAGCTGTGATTTTCCCATCATCTCACCACCAAAAGTTTGCTTTCGGGTTTATTCACCTTCAAGCTTGTAGATCTTGCGGTTGAATCGGTAAAATCGTTATTCTTCGAAATCATTTTGTTCATTCAAGTTCTTATTATTTTCCATATATATTTCGGTTTTAGCCTTGAAAATGGTTAGGAATAATATACTAGACCAACACTTGTGAATATTTTGGTTATGGACAAAGATGTGGACTAAAATACTTAAAGATGTGATTATTATCGAAATTAACATATTGTATGTATTAGTATGTAAAATGGTATATTTATATATATATAACACTTGGTAAATATATTTGGGACATAATGTAAGTTAATAACAGTTTGCGTTTTAACCAAAAAGCCTTTAAATAATCGGATTTCGTCAAAACGATAAAAAATTATAAATCTGAAAATGCACCAAGTGCGCCGCACCCCTTATCCAGTGCGACGCACCGGGCTCTTTTTGTCAAAAATTCTGCTTTTGATTTTAACCATCTTGACGTTTCGGTCCCGTGAATTGTTGTTTCAAAGCCACTGATTTTATGATAAACTTATTTCAAAATATAAACACTTGTATAAATAAACTAAAAGTAACATATTATGATAAAATACCGTCTTTGGACTCAAAGACGCCAACGCAATCAAAAATGACGAATACATATTTGAAATGGACATATTACCTACATTTTGATAAATAATCATTTGTTACAAATAACTATCGTAATCCAAAGCCGTCAAATATTATTTTTGCGATAAACTTTGGTTAAAAACATTATAAAGACATTTTACATTATATTTTTGAAAAGTGAAGGTTTTAAACCTTCAAAAACGTCAAATTTAGACTTTTACGTCAATTCCGACTTTCTTTCCAATATACTATGATTCGACCTCGAATTATTGATCTTAACTTTTACAAAATCAACATCTTCGACCTTTGACCTTTGCAAAGTCAACATCCTTGACATTTGACTTTTATAAGTCAACATTGTTGACATTTGACTTTTATAAGTCAACTTCCTTAACATTTGACTTTATGAAGTCAACATCTTTGACTTCGACCAAGTCAACATCATTGCCATTGATCTTGGTCGATTTCGATAAACTTATAATCAATATTCTTTTCAACCAATATTCCTAGTAGTCGTTTCGACTCGGAAAATTATTCTTTTCAAATAGTCGTTATGACGTGAAATGTCGATACCCTTTCGGTCGGCCCTTCTTGGCACGAAACATCGTCATCCTAAATACGTCATCTCGATTAAACTAAGTTATCGTTGGAATATTCTAATAAACTTAATCTTAACCGACAAGGCTAAACCGGACCTAGACTTATAGAGTTACTAAGACTATGTTGTTTATTGTTTTAAAGCACTTAGACGGTGGAGTTGTAACTCTGTTATTGTATTTACCCGAGATTTGCTGAAGATTGTTTTGTGAGTTATTCGTAGCCCTTGTCTTACTATTTTTGGGCTGTAAAGCGTATTTTAAAATTGTCTGCGTATGCGGAATGTTATTAATCATCTTGTAGTGTATTTTAAAACTGTCTGCGTATGCGGAATGTTATTGATTATCTTGTTTACCCAGTGATTTAGGTCTGCCTTAGATTAAGTATCATTAGGCTCGAGGAGCCTCCCCTTATACACTTGATTAAGCTTTTGCCCGCGGTTTCATATATACAGATCTGTTTGGGTTTGACCGAACCCTCATCGCTCGCTAGGGCGTACCTAGGAGTAGGTGTTATGGCCGTATTTCATAATTGGTTGCCTTTGTATTGATACCCCTTAGGATAGGGGTTAATTTACATGGTCAGGTTCAGTGTATGATAGTCTAGGCATGGTACCTCTCACTATTGGATTGTATAACAAGATATGATGTTTGAAATTATAATGTTTATTGAAACTTGTCGATGGGTCACTTTTTACTTAAAATTGCGAATAATTCACCAACATGTTGTTGATGTCGTTTTAACGCTTTGCAGGAAATTGAGGATTTCCATTGATCATGCCATAGTTTATTTTCGGATCGCTTGCTTTTGGGAAATTTGAATTTGAACTCTTTATTGTAATTTCCATGACGATCCGTTGTTTATTTCTTTTGGAATTGTATCGGTACTTGGCGTCTTATCGCCTTCGACTTTATGATGTATTTTGTAACATTTGGCATGATCTATTTAATTTGATGTTTTGTTAATCGGTTATATTGTTGTAATCTTGACTCTTGATATTATAACTGGAGCATTCCGTGTTTCCGCTATAAGCGGGGTGTGACAAGGTCTACTAATGAGCGTGCGGGTTACATTAGGAAAGGTATATGGAAAATCATCAACCAAATGTCTCGTAAAATTTTTAAGAAAAATTGCATTAGTTTTGTTACACATTTCATGGATTCTAAACATAGTAAGTTTCCATAAATAAAAGTATCTATTTATGGCAAGTTTCCGAAAATAGTAATGTATCCATAAATAGTCGGTATGGAAATAAAATCCGTTTCTCGTAAATCATTTTTCTAAAAATTTGTTTGGTTGAGCTTTATTTTCCCCCGATTTATAAAACGCAAAACAATAGTAAAGTATGGGCAATGAACTCACCTTATCGAGCAAAGCGATAATACCCGAATAGTGTGAATATTGTGTATATGTAATTAAGTATGTACGTCACAAATAATGTCCCGACTAGACCTAGATTTCCCCTAGATAAAATTAGTAACAATCGTAAGAATAAGATCAAAGAGTTATAGACTTTAGATAAACCGATACAATTTTCAGCGAGTACCTATGTTGGTTCAAACTGATATATTTAGGGTTCTAGGATGAGTTAGACGATGAATAAGATATGTTTGAAAACTAGACTAAGAGGGCTACGTTTTAGACCAAGAGTTTGATACCAAAAAGTTTGTTATGAAAATATATGGTCAAGACAAAACTGACTAAGTAATCTGTCCAA
Organism: Senecio squalidus; assembly: GCA_910822075.1. Lineage (NCBI taxonomy): Eukaryota > Viridiplantae > Streptophyta > Magnoliopsida > Asterales > Asteraceae > Senecio > Senecio squalidus. The sequence continues at coordinate 34,952,502 of CAJVGC010000582.1, read as the reverse complement.
AAGTATAGTTTTATATACGTTGTGTTATAACATGTTTCAAAGTCGTATACTTTATATGTAAACAAGATAACCATTTTTAATACTCTTTAGACCTGTTATAAACCAATAATAAAAACATTAAAATTATGTTTAATATTGTCTAAGTGGTTACATAAATTCGATTATCAAATCCTAGTAAATTGTTTCAAAATTTCAGCTTAGACCCTCTGTTAGTATCTTGCACTTTTAGGAAGTTCTGTACAGAGTTAGACAATGAGTCTTACATTTTTGAAAACTAGACTCCAAGACCTACAATATTCATTTAGATCACATATTCTAATTCATTACCAAAGCAGAGTTAAACACTGAAGAAGACATACCAAAACATAAACTCAGAAACTGTCCAAACATTTAATAAATGTCTAATAACTTAGTTTTCTTCCGATGAATGTTACAAACGTAAAGACTCGATTTAGGTAACGATCAAACAACATAGAACAAGTTATAACAAGTCCAAAACAATTCACAAAGATTCACTAAAATATTACATAACAACGAATAAGACAAAGTAGCAAAGGTAGGGTTTTATACCAAGAATTGCAACGATTTGATTTCCAAGCTTGACGAATACCGTTACAAGCAAACCCAACCAAACATAGACACTAGGAGCTTCCCAAAATCAGTCGTTATCACCTAGACAAACAAAACAAATCAGTTTGTAATCATTCATACATAAACAAGCATTAATCGTCTAATGTATATATGTACTTACATGATTAGGCAACAAGACACAAACACATTGATTACAATCTGGCCGATTTGCTTAAGAGTCAACAAGAAATGTTATTAAACATTCATATATGTAATCGACCAAAAGAAATGATTTGAATAACGATTAACAAACTGAATTGAAAAACCTATTTGATGATGATGATCTAGACTAGATTACAAACGAGATGAATCACAACTTCAAGGTTTTGATTGATGCTTGGAATAAAGAAGAACATTCGAAAGTGAATCAACAAATTTAGGGGTTCGGCTAGCATCATTTACACCATAATAACAACATGATTATCTTGATTGAAAAGAAGACTTTTATGATGAACGATGGAATCATGATGAAGGTTCGATGGCCGCAATGGGAGACAAGAAATCGGCTGGAGATGGAGGAGAAATGGAGGTGACGGCTTGGGAGGGAGGATTAAGGTTTTGTGTATGTTTTTGTGTTAAGTGTGTAATGTGGAAAATGAAATGAACTAGGTTAACCCAAGCAATGAACGAATGAGTTCTTGTATCAAATTACTGCACCCTGAAGCTGGTACAAACGAACAATGACTCGGACCATCTCAAAAATTCCTCACCGAAACGAAGCTGAGTATGCACCTGGTGCACGCTATGTCGCCAGTTTGCACCTAGTGCGGCGCAGTGGTGTGTTTTTCCCAAACTTTGTATTTGCTAAACTCACGAACACGCAACGGACGACACTTGAACGTTGAAGACACAAAATAGACGAAAACCGGAACCATGATTTAAGTACATTAGGAAGTATTATAGAACACGGGCATTCGAATTAATTTTCATAAAACTCACGTAGCAACGTGAGATGGTAAAATAAAATACGGAACTAATCGTTAGGTCATCTAGACATTTTATTTCCTTTTGGTTTGAATATTTATTTTTATAACCATTCTCATGTTTCATTTATCGCTAGACATTTTATTTCCTTTTGGTTTGTATATTTATTTTTATTTTTGGACCATGCTCTTTTGCGATGTTTATTATGTCATGTTGAAACTATTTAATATGCTATTTGATGATCGTTTGCATGTTTTGACTCTTAAAGGTTTAGGATTGTTGTGTCATGCTGCCAGTGAGTTCAGCGAAATTTGTTTGGAGTCCTATTCCTTTGCCTGGAGATGCTATACACATATTTCTCTACGTTTTATCCATAGAGCTTCTACTACTTTTTCTTTTTCTTTTTCCTTTCTTTTTACCTTATTTTGTCGCAAATGAGGACATTTTCCTATCTTTAAGTTGGTTGGGGGGGGGGGGGGGGGGGGGGGGGGAGGGGGGGGGGGGGGGGGGGGGGGGGGGGGGGGGATTTGGAAAAAGAAAAACGAAAACTGAAACATAAATGACATGTCTTTTCAGAAAAATTTTAAATTTGTTGCATAACCTAGCACAATTATAGCCTATATCAGAAAAAATGAGAAACTTGAGCTTTGAAAGCATTCATTTGGTATGATTTTGCCGATGGTTGATGAATCTAAAACTTGACATAGCCATATGCTTCGAGACCACCTTAATGAGCATTACATTAGGGTAACTTAGTGTAATTTCGTACTATTTTAGGGTAAAATTAGGAATAACCACTTTGAATTAGCCTCTTCGTTTCTTTTAATATATTATATAGCTTAATAAAATTGGTTAGCTAACTCTCCGCTAAACCCTTATAACACATGTTTTTAGTGTTAGATACTATAGTAAACCACTTTGCACCTAACCATTCATTTTATAGCTCCACTTAAAAAAATCGTACATTCACCTTTATTACGTTTTATATTAGAAAAAAATCCGAACTTAATTATTTATTGCTTCTATTTGCTTAGTGTGTTGGTTAGAGTTTAGATGATTTTATGGCCAAAATTTATCTCGCATCGAAGCCATGTAGTGACACTTGTATATTATAAATTTTAGAAAAGGTTTTTTGTATATAATAGGAATTTTGAGCGTACTATTTTAACAGTTAAACTGGAAGACACGCACTGGGTAAACTAATATATGCGTGTTCGTAAAAAAGAAAAAAATTGAAATTAAGCAATTATGTTCTTTACGGTTTTAAAAGTTCGGGGTTTGCTCTAATTTGGATGTATACAAAATTTTTATTGTATAACCTTATGTATTCCCGTAACGTTGTTCCTCGTATAGTAGTACCTAGAATCTAGTGCTGGAGAAGCGATACTTTATCAAGCTTATGATAGAATACTCACCATGACCGAGCATCTGAGTGAATTTACTGTTCTTTACACCTTTAGACTAGTATTGAGTGAATTGTATATATTATTACTCCCTAAATTTGTGAGGGGCTTTGTTATGCATTTTAAACAGGCTTGGTAATGTGAAGTAATACACTTTTTATTTTTTAAATATTATATCTAATTGACTTGTTGATTATATTGTTTTTTTTATGAAAAGGGTAATTTTAGTTAGATCTACTTGAAGACAAGTAGAAGTTAAGTTGGGGGATTTTGATATCGTCAAAATAGTAGTTATAAATACAAGACCTACGACGTATACACATTCTTGAGCATGCTCCGTATACTCATTAAAGTGACAGGAATTTGGGACGTGAAAAGGCCATACGACATATGCAGTTTCACACGCATACGCCGTATGTCAGACGACTCACAGAATTTTAGTATAACTACAAGACCTAAAAACGATTTTAGGTATTCTTTTCTGCATAAAACGACGTTTAGGTTTACCGAGGAAAGATTCCAATGTTTTGAAGGCCGAAGAGACCAGTTGAAGAACGAAGGAATTCTAGCTCGAGAGATGATCGGTTTGCATATTGTTTCTACTATGAACATGATTGTTAACAATATGAGTCTTTCTAGTTGTTACTTTTCTGCAATTATGAACTATACTTAAGTGTTTGCTTAGATCTTTTTGAATAATGTTTTCTTGAATATTAGTTAATGTCTAATGTTGATTTGCTAGATAGTTAGTATGTTTATTGAAAGATCTACACATCTTAGTGTTTATAACATGATACTTATTGCTAAGTAGAAAGAATACCGTTGACCTACATATTAATGCTACTTGAATTGATGTTAAAGACCAAGATTAGAAGAATATAGGTTAATAACATTGACTAGATATGGAATAAATCATAGGCTTAAGTTAATTGTTAATAAGGAATTAAGGTTGGTGAATAATCGAGTATAGATAACCGTTTATACTAGATTAAATATAGATAAATATACGAACTACTTGAGGCTAATAATGCATGAGTTTAGATAAATAAAATTGTGATCAACAATAGGTTTTACCTGATATCATAGGTTTATACATAATGATCAACTAGTCTAGATTAAATCAGAAATCACTAATAAATCAATATTAGACATTGCACTAAATTAAAATGTAGGTAAACATTAGGAAGAAAGATCTAAGTGAACACGTCTTTTAATCATATTCTTCTTCTATTCAAATCCCGTCTTTGCCTATAGAATCGCGCGAGGGTCGGGTTCGGGTCGGGCTGGAGCTCCGGGTTTTTCAGTGTATAAACGGGTTGGGTTTTTTTAGTCGGGTTTGGACTTTTACTTTACACGTGTTCGCCACGTATCTGCTACGTGTCTTCCCGCCATGTGCGTCTCCCCTACGTGGCTGCTACGTGTCTTCTCCCCAGGTTTCTCTTCTCCGCTGGTATTATTCACTCACTTACTTTCTTTTCTCTTCTTCGACTTTGTTCTTTTTTTTTCTTTGCCTTTCAGGTGCGTTGTTTTTTTTTTTCGTTGCATTGTGTATTGTTTGACAGGATTGTGGTTTGTTTGATTGTTTGCAGTTTGTTGCCGACTTCGTCTTTAGCTTTTCTTTGCCTTTGAGGTACGTTGTTTTTTTTTTTTTTTTTTTTGTTGCATTGTGTATTGTTTAACAGGATTGTCGTTTGTTTGCTCGTTTTGCAGTTCGTTGCTTCCATCGATGTTGAATCGTTTCGTCTTTTCAGGTACTTTGTTTGTTATTTAGTTTGTTGTATGTGTTTGTTTTCGAATTATTCTTACAAGAGTTGATTGGGTTGTTGTTTGAGTTACTATGTTGGTTGTTGTGCTATTTGGTATTGTTTTATATATTGCCAAAATGTGTTTGTTTTTGTACTACGGAGTGACTGAGTGAAAATATAGGATTTTTTTCTTCGTATTGATGTGGGGTAGTAGTCTTGGGCAAGGTGTCACCTGGCCTGTGGTTAGTGTTCCTGAACATCGTCGGCCTACACGACGGTCTTCTGTTTCTCAGGTTCCGGTTTCTGTTGAATCGTCTTTGCCTAGATATTTTGATTGTGGTGATGCCAATAGTTATTGCCGTTACTGTGGTGCTCTTTGCTGGTATGATGAAAGGGTTTTGCATTCCTCGACTCGCAGTAATCCTGTTTATAATCAATGCTGCAAGGGGGGTTCTGTGGTTTTATCTGTATCTGTTATACCACCAGCTTCTCTAATTAATTTGTATCGGGATCGGCATTTTATGTCTAATATTCGGGCGTATAATTCTATGTTTTCAATGACTTCTTTTGGTGCTAAAGTTGATACGTCTATGAATGCTGGTCGTGGTCCTTATACTTTCAAAGTCTCTGGTCAGATTTCACATTACATTGGTTCTCTATGTCCTCAGCCATCTGATCGTCCGTGTTTTTTACAGTTGTATGTTTACGATACTGTAAACGAGGTTCATAATACACTGCGGTGCCTTGGTTCCTCTGATAGTGATGACAGACTAAGAGCTGATGTAATAGCTATTTTGTCTTCTACTTTGTCTTCGTGTAATGAATATGTCAGGACGTTTAAGAGGGCTGTTGATTTTGCGGCTGACAATAACATTGATGATAATGTTGTAAGGTTATATACCAATGTTCCTGATAATCGTTATGGTTTGCCTCAGCAAGGGACTCTTGGTGCTATTGTAGTTGCTGATGATACGAATGCAAATACATATGATATTGTTGTCCATTCAAAGTTTGATCATGCTCATCGTATCAGTAAGCTCCATCAATCGTATATGCTTCTTCAATATCCCCTGTTATTTCCGTATGGTCAGCCCGGTTGGTCTCCATCTATGAAATTGCGTTCTGCGCCGGGAAATAGGTCCAAAAGTCTGACAGTTAATATGTATTATAGCTATTTGTTGCATAGTCGGCGTGATGAATATTCTTTGTTGCTTCGCAGTGGTAGACTCTTCCAACAGTTTCTTATTGATGCATATCTATGTGTAGAGGAGAGTAGATTAGAGTACTTCCGTTCTCATCAGAGTTCACTAAGATCAGAGTATATGGCTGGTGTATATGATGCTATTTCTAGGGGGGATTCTACTGGTAAGCAGATTGGAAAGCGTGTCTTCTTGCCCTCCTCTTTTGTGGGAGGTCCGCGGTACATGTATAAACATTATCAGGATGCGCTGGCTTTGTGTCGTGTTTATGGGAATCCTCAATACTTTGTTACTTTTACATGCAATGCTCGATGGCCAGAACTTACGCGGTTTATGGAATCTAATGAAATGGGTGACATTCAGAATAGGCCGGATATAATTTCCAGAGTCTTCAGTATTAAGGTGAATCATTTTATTAATTTTTTGAAGGAAGAGCAACCTTTTGGTGTCGTGACTACGTGTGAGTTTCTTATATTTTTTGTTCTTTCTTACTAACGTCGATTTTTTTTTGTTCGATTTTTTTTTTTGGCAACTGATATAATGCTTCCGCCGTGTATTTAGACTTATACACGATTGAATTTCAAAAAATAGGTCTACCCCATTGTCATACGCTTGTCTAGGTTGAGGATGCTTCAAAGATCAGAAATGCTTTGGATATAGATAAATACGTAACTGCCGAGCTACCTGATCCTGTAACTGAGCCGGCATTGTATTGTACGATAACTAGTTGTATGCTCCATGGGCCCTGCGGTTCTTTTAATCCTGGTGCTCCTTGTATGCGGGATGGAATGTGCAAGAAAAAATTCCCTAAGCCGTTTAATTTAGTCACATGTTTTGATAAAGACGGCTACGCTCATTATAAAAGAAACGATATTGCCGTGTACACAATGCAGAGCGGGTTTAATGCACATAATGGGTTTGTTGTTCCTTATAACAAATTGCTCTGTAGCCGATTTGATGCGCATATAAATGTTGAATACTGTGGATGGAACATGATGATCAAATATTTATTCAAATATATTTCTAAGGGTGTGGAACGTGTATCATTTTCCTTGCAAAAGAGTGAGAATCCTCCTTCATCGGCTCCTGCAGCCGACGGATCCACGGATAATCGAGAGGTGGGTACTTCTGAAGTAAAAATTGTAGACGAGATTGAGGACTTTGTGGATGGCAGATTTATATGTCCTCGTGAGGCGGCGTGGCGTCTGCTAAATTTTTCAATACATGAGAGACAGCCGTCTGTACAGATTCTGCAGGTACATTTGGAATATATGCAAACTGTGACATTTCAGGATGGGGCGAATTGAGAAAATTTAGTGAAAGATGCGAATTTTGGGAGCTCAACATTGTCGAGATGGTTAGTCAATAATCGATGGGATCCGGATGGTCGTAATCTTACCTACGTTGAATATCCGCTGAGATATACATGGAACAAGAGTAAGAAAGATTGGTTCTTCAGAACTAGAAATACTGTTAGTCCCGTTGGCGGAATGGTTTATATACATCCGACTGCTGGTGAGTTGTTTTTTTTTTAGAATGCTTTTATGTCATCAAAAGAGGTGTTGTTTTTTTCAGGATATTCGTACTGTTAACGGGGTGGTTTACCCGTCACATCGGCTTGCGTGTGAAGCTCTTGGTTTGATTGGTGATGATAGGGAATGGTTGACAGCTTTTAACGAGGCTGCTCTGTGGGCTTCTTCTTCTGAGTTACGTGATTTGTTTTGTAATCTTCTTCTATTTTGCGATGTTAGCAGTCCGGAGGTCCTTTGGAATAATGCGTGGTCAAAAATGGGGGACGATATTGTTCGAACTTTACAAACGGTTGCAACATCCTCTACTTTTGTTATATCCAAACACACGGTACAGCAGCACATTTTGTTCGAGTTAAAAAAGATTCTAAATGCCTCGGTTCCGTCTACGTCTCTACTTGCCTTTAATCTACCTCTCCCGTCTGCTGATTTGTTGCTCTCCTTAAGGAATCGTTTGATGTTGGAAGAAACACTATATGATAAGCATTTGTTATGTCAACAGCATTAAGAAATGTCGCGTAAACTAAACCCGCAGCAGCTGCGGATATATAATGCGATTCGTAATAATGATTCATTAGGAAAACAGACACTTTTATTTGTATATGGACATGGCGGAAGTGGGAAAACATTTCTATGGTCTACGATACTTGCGTACTTCAGGTCAGTCGGGAAAATAGTATTGGCAGTCGCATCTTCGGGAATTGCATCGCTTCTTTTACCTGGTGGCAGAACTGCTCACTCCCGTTTTAATATACCCATTGATTTATTGAATTCCTCTGTCTGTAATATTAAAAAGAAAACGCAACTTTCTGAACTCCTAGAAAAGACGCATGCAATTGTATGGGACGAGGCAACGATGATGGACCGTCGGTGTTTCGAATGCGTGGATCGTACGTTTAGAGATGTGTTGGACAGGAAAGATGAGCCGTTTGGTGGGGTTTCGATGCTGCTCGGAGGAGATTTTAGGCAGACGCTTCCTATAAAACGCAAAAAAGGTCATCGAGAGATAATGCAAGCCACTCTGCCAAATTCTTATATGTGGCCATTTTTCGGTTTATATAAGTTATCTCATAATATGCGTCTGCGGTCTACAGATACGGGTAATTCTATATGCAACGATTCGCTTCTTTTCGCACAGTGGCTTTTGGATGTTGGGAATGGGTTTGCAGGCACACCAGATTTAAAGAATCCCCAGTATGCGTCTGATATTGAAATTCCAGGCGATTTTCTTATAACCGACAACGAATATGGTGTGCAACAGTTAATAGATTTTGTCTACAGTTCCGCAGTTCTGTTTAATCCGACAGCGGATGTCCTTTGCAACAGAGCGATCATTTCTCCAAAAAACTACACCACTAATGATATCAATGCCACAGTTTTAAATAGTGCTCCGGGTTCGGTGATGTCCTATTATAGTGTCGATTCTATAACATCGCATACTCGCGCAATGGCTGACCAAGATCTTCTCTATCCGCAGGAATATTTGAACCAACTCAATTTCCCCAGTCTTCCGTTGCATAAGTTAGATTTGAAAAAAAAACGTTCCAATTGTTTTGTTGCGTAACATGAATAAGAGAAGTGGATTATGTAATGGAACCAGATTAATCGTTGTACAACTTCTTCCAACAGTCATTGAGGCTGTAATAATTACTGGAGCCTGTATCGGCCAAAAAGTTTATCTGCCTAGAATCAAATTCATTCACCATGATCCTGAACTTCCCTTTGTATTCAATCGGAAACAATTTCCCTGTAAAATATCTTACGCAATGACGATTAATAAAAGCCAGGTCCAGTCGTTGCAACGGATTGGAATATATTTACCAACCCCAATATTTGGTCATGGTCAATTATATGTCGCCCTATCCCGAGCCACTTCGCCCGATTCAATAAAAATATTAATTCATAATGAAAACAGGGAATGTAGTAATCGTACGAAGAATATCGTATATAAGGATTTCCATTCATACATAGACAGTTTACAGAATGCATAACTGAACCGGATATATACCTGATCATGTATGCCTATAGATAGAATTGTAATGAATATATAAATCTTTCTTTATTGTTCTGTTGATTAAATTTCTCTTTGCTACTAAGCACTGTCACTTTTCTTTTTACAACAGTTAGATATGGTATATATCGCCGAGCTGGAATATGGCTGCGAAGGATTTCCGTTGCAAGTCAGAATTCTAAGGAAGTGGACCCCTCATTTCAGAAACAAGGAGACGTGGTTCTTAGCGGTGGATCAACATGTATTCATTTTATACGTATATTATATGTTTTCTACACTTTAATAATTGATTTACCAAGAAACGTTACTATTGACAGGGAGATGCTATCACAATTCTTGGGGAACAACAAGGAAAGAAATTTCTTCAATCGAAACTTCAAACACAGAAATGCTACGCATTAGAATTGTATTCGTGTGCTGAGACGAATAAATATCAGAGGGTTATCAAGAATACATTACATCTAAATGCCGGTGAGGCGTCGAAGATCACACCAATCGTCGAACAAGAAAACATACCGCATTCATTCTTTGATTTCATACCCTTACAACACCTAAATGCATTTATCGATACGCCTACATATTATCCAGGTAAGCAAACTGTAGGATCCCGTTCATAAGGTATTGTGAATGCGAATTAGATTAGGCCTAAAACGGAAAATGTTTATGCAGACTTCGTTGGGAAGTATAGGAGACAAACGCTCCGTACGAAAGGCAATGGTGATCCGTTCCTATTGCTTATGTTAACTGACCTTGCGTAAGCACCCACGTCACCAAAATACCCATACCTTTTCCTAATATAACTCTGCGATTGTTTTAACTTGTACACATTGCAGTGGGCCAGATATAACCATAACTTTGTGGAAAGAATGTTTGGAGGATCCAGAAAAGGTTGACAATAGTGTCTTGGCAACTGTTACACCCGATACGCTTATAGCAGTTACGAGTGTAAAACCTGGGACATATCAAGGTAAATACATTTTATTTTACAAATGATTATTACTGTAATTGTTTTCAAAAAATGATCAAAAATAATACATATAGAAAACATTGTAGAAACACTGAGGTTATTATCAACGGACCCTACTCATGTCATTATAGATCCACAGCTAGAAGTGGATTCGGATCGACATCAACAACTGGCTACAACGCTTACTGAATCTCCAGTAACCACTCTACACCCTGTTATGACTTTAATGGACTTGCAATCAAAATCATACGACTCAATTGCAGTAAGTATTTTGACGAATAGATATACAAATATACGTGTATAATAATACGTTTCATAACTACACTATGACAACAGAAGGTAGTCGCTGTTAATGCACGAATAGTTGAAGCAGATATTGGAAATAGTTGGTAAATTGCATCGTGTCCGGAGTGCAAAAGCAATATATCAAAACAAAAAGGAAGTTGGTTCTCTCCGAATCATGGACCAAAATCTGATCCAAACTTTTTGTAAGGCGACAAATATCAAATACACGTTCTCTTGGTGTGAAAAGGTAGCAAATTAATATTTTGAAATATTTTTGCAGCTACAATCTAAGGACCACTCTTACAGACGGAACAGGCACGTTAGAAGCTATAGCCACGGATTCGTGCTTACAAAAACTATTTGGTCGTACTTGCAAAGAGATAATTATAGATGACGGCTATGATGATCGTAAAACACTACCCCCATCGTTTAGAAAGCAGGGTATGAACACCTATAGGTTTTTGGTGGAAATGACGAAAAAATCTGCTCCAACCAACATCAATTTCGTTATAATCGGAAAAGAAGAATCACAACAAACACAATTCTCCAACATCACTTCGAAGCAGTGTAACGAAACGCTAACAATCGCAAACACCCCGCAGGAACTTCCATCATTAACAACTACAGAGGCGACTCATGCAACGCCACCACCGCCGACCCCTACATCTCCGGACTACAGTAAGAAACTCGCATGCTCAGATACAACGAAGGGTAAGGAAAATACTAGGATTACAGTAGCACGCCAACTATCATTTCAAACACCAGGTAATTACATCCAAATAACTATGCATTCGTATTTACATACTGACAGCTTTCAACTCAATTATACAGACGACTCTGCCAATGTTGACACAACAGACAAACCTGGAAATAAACGCAAGCACACGGAAGCAGCAGGTACACTACGTATAAACTATACAATTAATACAACAATTCTAATAAAAACACGTTTCAATATGCAGATAAATTCAAATCTATCAGTCCCACCAAACGTGAAAGATTTCCAGACGAATGAAGCAAGTAGAAGAAAGCCGAAACTTTTGTAACAAGTTATAACTTTCTAAGCCAAAGACACTGGCGGTAACAGTATTAGATAGACAATATTTTCAACGTTAATGTCTATCATAACTGACAATTAGTATTAGATAGACAATATTTTCAACGTTAATGTCTATCATAACTGACAATTTTCACTACTACGGGTCATTCTATAACAGCAAACAACCGTTTATACAATCATGCACATTCCAACTATTTACAACAACAATAGCGTAATGAGAATCGATAACTACTTGAATTAAACATAACGAAAACAAAGAGTCACTCGCACTACCGGACCTCGTGCAACGCACGAGTGTCCCCTAGTTTGTATCAATTCTTATAAATATTCATTTTTAAGCTGTAACCTTTACTTTTAAATCATTTAGTTGTTTTGCGGTTTTAATTTGTTTTATTGGAAATCAAGTTTTAATCATATGTTCGCACGGAACTAAAAAGCCCTCCACTTTTACTGTTTTTATTATTAATGAGTTCGCTCCCCTAGTGTTCGACACCCGTACTTATCGTAGTTATACTATGACGCGCAAAAGGTGCACTTCCCTATTGTGTAGAGTAGTTTAGCATTCGATATCTATGTTTTTATAAAATTAAAAGAACCTACTTAAAATAAACATCAGGTAGAAAGGTGTAATCGGATACAGATGGAAGCTGCACGAACAATGCTTTCCTATTCCAAATTACCTCTTTCTTTTTGGCCCGAAGCCGTTTCGACCGCATGTTTTACACAAAATCGATCAACAACCAACAAACTAGTTTTCATGACACCATATGAGATCATCAATGGTTGTCCTCTTACTCTCGAGTTTTTACATGAATTCGGATGTAAATGTTTTGTCTTGAATGAAAATGATCAATTACGAAAATTTGATGACAAAGTCGAAGAAACAATTTTGGTTGGATATTCTACGGAATCAAAGGCTTTTCGCGTTTACAATACTCCATCAAAGTTCATTTTCGAGAGTGTTGTGTCATTTGATGAGTTTGGAAAAATAGCTTCTTACCGTTTCTGCTCGGAACCTGTTTTAAAGGATTTCTACACCGTCATTGGATACTTTCTTTGATGTGATGTATTATTCCAATGATGATAAACCACCTACCCCAATGGAAACCCTATGGAAACCCTGACCTCTCGTTTTACCCCTCATTCGATAACATCAACGGTTGAACCTCAAATACCAACACATGAATCTCAAAGTCCAAATGATAAAAAATCAAACCAAGAAATACCAGAAATCGTTACTAATCTTCCTCCGATTTCTAATCCTACACCTCATGAACCAACTATTTCACTCTATACAAATCTTCAACAAACCTCATCTTCAACACAACGAGTGAAATCCTAGAAAAAATCTCACCCACTTGAACAGATCATTGGAGACATTAACGAACGTGTCTGAACGTGTACGACAACGTAAAATGAATGGATATTCTCAAGTTTCCAAAGTTCCATTGAACCAAAGACACTTGCCGAAACATTTAATGATCCAAATTGGATTAACTCAATTCAAGATGAATTGAATCAATTCAAACGGTTAGATGTTTTGGAAAAGGTTCTACGTCCTCAAGATTGCTCAATTGTGGGGGTTAAATGGATTTCAATAACAAAAGGATGAAAATGGCATTGTGTTCGGAATAAGTCAAGACTTGTGGCAAAGGGTTATTATCAACAAGAAGGAATCGACTATCATGAAACACTTCCACCCGTTGCAAGAATGGAAGCCATTAAGATGTTTCTCACATATGCTGCCACGAAAAACTTCATTGTTTATCAAATGGATGTCAAAACCGCATTTCTCAATGGTGATATCAAGGTGGAGGGCCACATTGCACAACCGGACAGTTTTGTTGATCCTCGTCGGCCAAATGATGTATACAAATTGAAGAAAGCTTTATATGGTTTGAAAAAATCTCCACGAGCCTGGTATGATAAACACTCCGATTTCTCATCGATATGGGATTTACTCGATATTTAATCGACACTACACTTTTTCATCGCAAAAAGGGTAATGAAGCAATTTTTGTTCAAATATAAGTCGATGATATTATTTTTGGGTCAACAAGTGAACATCTTTGCAAACATTATTCCACTTTAATGTCAAAACATTTTGAAATGAGTATGATGGGCGAAATGTCATTCCTTTCGGGTTGACAAGTAAAACAACTTTCCAAAGGAGTTTTCATTAATCAATCAAAATACATTTTTGACATGTTAAACATCTATCAAAGTGCTCGAGTGCTCACAAATGAACACACCAATGGCTCCTCGAACACATATAAACTTTGATCCGACGGGAAAACCAAAGGATGTCACTTTGTATTGAGGAATCATTGGTTATTTAATGTATTTGATATCAATTCGACCCGATATCATGTCTGAAACAGGTATGTGTGCCAGATATCAATTAAACCCAAAGGAAACCTCTTTTCTTGCAGTAAAATAAATTTTTCGATACTCAAATGGGTTTGTGGTATCCAAAAGCAACCGGTTTTGATAATATTGCATACTGACGTCGATCATGGAGGTTGTAACTTGGATAGGAAAAGTACCTTTGGAAACGTTTAATTTTTAGGAACCAAGCTTGTGATTTGCTCATCGAAGAAACAAAATTGCGTTTCCATTTCAACCGCCGAAGCGAAGTATGTTGCAGCGACAATTTGTTTTTCTGAAGTGCTTATTCGAACAAAACCTCGGGACTACGGATTCAATGTCGATTGCATTCCTATCTATTGTGACTCAACTAGAGCGAAAACCAAACATATTGACATTCGATATCATATCTTATTTTAAAGGATAATATATTGGAAATAAATTGATGAAAATGAGTTAAGTTTGGTTACTACTGCATGGTTACTACTCCTTAACTACTGCCCAGTTACTACTGCAAGTATACCAGTTACGAATACAAGTATACTGGTTTCTACTACAAGTGTAATGGTTTCTACTGCTCAAGCTTGTTACTACTGCCCGTAAAGTGTTACTGCTCAAGTTCTATATATACATAAATCCTTTGTATTAAGAAAAACACGTGTATTGATCATTCATTAAAGATTAATACATTGAGGCTTGTTGGTGATATTCGTTATTGTTATTTTTATTATCCTTCATATAAACAATATTCGTTTAATCCCAAAACATGTAATATACAAGTGTTTAAATCTGCTGTTACACTTCTTTGATAGATCAAGATCTTTTAATACATAGTATGTTTGTGTTTACATAACCTGGTCGATCCTGACAAGTGGTATCAAAGCACAGGATGTGCTCAAGATATACAGATCTACAAGTTTTTTTTGAAGCCTCAACAAGAAACAAAATACTACCGATCATGACTAATGTGGTGGTAAACAAAGTTCATGTTTTAAACAACAATGATTTTGATCTTTGGAAGTTAAGGATCAAACAACACATACAACTTTCTGACTATGCACTATGGGATGTGATTGTCAATGGGAACAAACAAGCCATCACTTTGTCTGCTGATGGAACACTTGTAGGTGTTCATCCTCCAACTACAGGTCAAGAAAGAAGAAAAAGAGATACTGAAATCAAAGCTCTAATTATTCTTTTAATTGCTATTCCTAATGAATATCAATCATAGTTTGAAGAATATGGGGATGCTAATTCTCTTTGGGAAGCTCTTCAAAAGAGATTTAGTGGAACAATGAACACAAAGAAGAACAAAAAGGCTCTTCTCAAAAAGGAGTATGAAAACTTCAAAGCTATAAAAGATGAAAGAATGTATTTGATATCTGACAGATACAAGAAGCTGACAGGAGAGTTGAGCTGTGCTGGAGTTAAGATAGACAAAGATGACTTGAATAGGATGTTTCTCCGGTCTCTGGGAAATGAATGGACTATTTACACAGTGTCATACAGACAGGGTGATGTACTAGAAGATATGGAATTGGATGACTTGTACAATGACATGAGGGTATTTTAAGCTGAAGTTGAAACTAAGAAGTCTATCAACAGTAACAGTAGTACTAACAATTTTAATATTGCACTGGTTAATCTCAGACAGACAACATAGAAGATGTTTCTTTTGAAGCCTTTCTGTCACAAAGTGCATGCTCAGGATTAACCATTGAGGACGTAAGCCAGATTCATCAAGATGATCTAGAAAAGATGGATCTTAAATGGAAACTAGCTATGTTATCAGTTAGAGAAAGAAGATTTGTGAATAGAACTGGGAGAAGATTTACTCCAAGAGGCAATGATAGGGTTGGGTTTGACAAAAGCAAATTCAAGTGCTATGAATGCAGTGAACTGGGAACACTTTGCAAGAGAATGCAAAAACAAATCAAACTCCGACAATTCAAGGAACACCCAAAAAAGTACATAAAAAAACCCTTGTCACACAAGATTTCTTTCGATATGATTGGAATGATCTGGCTGAAGAAACCACTCAAAACAGAGCTCTATGGCATATATAGTCTCAACTAAGGGTTCATCTTCCATTAGTGATGATGTTTTTGGGTATGATTTGAGTGCTATTGCAGAAGAAGTTACTCAGAACAGAACACTTATGGCTATTGCATCATCCACCAAGGACACTGCATCATCTTCTCTCTCGATTGAGGTAAATTCTAAACTATGTTCTCCTGAATGTAAATATGCCATGCTTAAATAAATAAATAGTAATCAAATTATATGTGACACCATTAATACATTGGATGAACAAAGAAGATCAGCCTCTAGGGGAATTGAAATTTAAAATCTCAAGTAAAATCTTACAAAGCTAATGAATTAAGCTATAAAGATAAAATATAAATTTGTAGAATGGAAAAGAGATGACTTGTTAGCGAAATTAAAGGAAGCTAGGGAAGAAATTAAAATAATTAATGAGGAAAGAGTTAAAGTTGAACTTAATGTAGGGAAGTTAGAGTATGCCTCACAGTCTATAAATAACCTTATTCAACAACCAATTATTGGAAAAGCAAAATCAAGAATAGGTTATAAAGAAGTTACCCCAAATTCAATCAAAATTATATTCCTGCATCCTTAGGCAAAGCTAGGATTCCAATTTCACATACACCACCAGTAGAATCATTCAAAATTGATCCAATTAATTCTGAAGAAGTTCTGATTGAGGACCTAGTTGAAGAGATTAAACTCAAAATTGAAGAAAATAATGATATTCCTCTAGAAAATCATATTATCACAATTGAAGGAGTTACTCAACCTAAATCACAAAGTCTAGTGTCAATGATGTCAACTCAACAAATTAAGAAAGACAATCAATGTGCATGTAGTTTTTGTGAAAAGTCAAAAGATCTAAAAGAAACAGAACTGGATACAAATAGATGCTAGAGGAAATCAGAGAAATAGAAATCAGTTAAAATCACAAAAACAACAAGTTCAAACTTTTAAAAGACCAGTAAAAGTTTGTTACATTTGTGGAAAGGCAAATCATTATCCCAAAATTTGCTTTTATATCCCTGAAAATCAAAAGAAATTGCTACAAAAGAACCATAGAGGGTTGGGGTATAAAATCAAGGTTGAATCATCTCGGAAATATGAAAAATCTGCGAAAGCAATCTAAGTCAAAACAAGTGAAAATTTCAAACCATTTCTTATTAACAAACTAGGAAGAAAATCAAACATGCACAATAATAACATAGTTAATACTGCAAAATATTACTCTGTTAATACTGCACAAGATAAAAGGAGCATCACCAAATATCAAAAAGAACATTTCTTAAACACAGTAGTAACAAAATTAATGTTGCAAAACATAATTCTGCTAATACTGCATCTGTTAATGCTGCAAAACGTAATCATGTTAATACTGCACCTGTTAAAACTACAATAACTACTAAAAAGGTTTGGAGACCAAAAGGCAAAGTAACTCAACCTTCAAAACAAACTGGTTTCGAAAACTTAATTCTAAAGAAGGTGATTTACTTTGATGAGATGGGTAAACCCAAGACAACTTTGGTTTGGGTTCCCAAAAGGAACTAATCTTTTCATTATGTGTAGGAACAACCAACAAAAAGGGAAGAAAACAATTGCCATGTAGATAGTGGTTGTTCCAGGCACATGACAGGGAACATATCATGTCTTCAAATTTTTGAAAAATACAATGGAGGATATGTTGCTTTTGGTGGAAATCCAAAAGGAGGAAATATTACAGGGAAAGGAACAGTAAGCAACGGGAAAATTAGCTTTGAAGATGTATTCTATGTTCATCAGTTGTACTACAACTTGTTATGTGTGACAAGAAGAATATATCAATCTTCATAGATACTGAATGCTTAATAATGGAACCTGGGTATGTGATTGACGAAAACAAAATATTGTTGAGAACTCCAAGAAAACACAATGTATACTGCTTTGATTTATCACATATTTCTCCAACTGGAGAAATAAATTTCTTTGTTTCAAGAGTAACAGTTGATGAATCAACACTATGGCACAGGAGGATGTGTCATATGAACTTTAAGATCATCAATCAACTGGTTAAATCCAATCTGGTGAGAGGTCTTCCCAACAAACAATACTATTGTGAAGACAACTGTGTAGCATGTCTTAAAGGAAAACAACACAAATTCTCTGACAAATCAAAGGAAGCGAACACCATTACTACTCCTTTACATTTACTTCATATGGATTTGTTTGGTCCTACAAATTTAAGGAGTATAGCAAAGAAGTCTCATTGTTTAGTAATGACTGATGATTTCACTAGATATACATGGGTGTACTTTTAGAAACCAAAGATGAGACAAGTCAAATTCTTATCTCTTTCATCATCAAGGTATAAAATCAAATCAATTTGAAAGTAAAGAAGATCAGGAGTGACAATGGTACTGAATTTAAGAATAGTGTTATGAATACCTTATGTTACACAAAAGGGATTGAAAGAAAATTTAGTGTTTCAAGAACTCCACATAAAAATGGAGTTGCTAAAAGAAGGAACAAAACTCTAATTGAAGTTGCAAGGAGTTTGTTAGTTGATTCAAATCTTCCTATCTTATTTTGGGAAGAAGTTGTTAATACTTCATGCTATGTGCAAAACAGAGTGCTAATTGTGAAATCTCAGAACAAGACTCCTTATGAACTGCTGCACAACGGACAACCTTTAATTAGCTTCTTAAGAACTTTTGGGTGTCCATGTACTGTTCTAAACTCAAAGGATTATCTTGAAACATTTGAGAGATAGGATGATGTTGGATACTTGGTGGATACTCAGCACAAATAAAGCTTATAGGGTATACAATCATAGGACAAGCATCATCGAAGAGAGTGAAAATGTCTCATTTAATGAGAACACTCCAAATACACAAGGAAAATGACCAAACTGGTTGTTTGATATTGATGCTTTAACAAGATCTTTAGACTTTGGTTATGAGTTCAAACAATACTCAAAAGTCAATGATGCAAATGGTTCTTTTACAAAATCAAATTCAACTGCAGTCACTGGGACTGAAAGACTATATGTCATGGAGTATGTTTAGCTCCATGTTTACACAACTGATCTCCTTGACATTCTTGATGAATTAGAGAAAGAAATTGAAGATGAAGTATCTCATAGAGTTCACAGTGAAAAGAGCACTATTGATGATGATGAGAGCAGTACTAATGAAGATGAGTGCAGTATTAATAAAAATAGTCCACTCAATACCACAGAAAATATATTCAGAACAGATGGCATACCACATATGGCAGAAGTTGACTCAGATGGAGTGGAAAAGATAGTAACTTATGAAGACATTGATGATGAATTCATCACTCCCATAAATGGAGGTCCGTCAACTCTTGGTATGACTTACCAGAAACTAATGAGACCAATTTGCAGTCATCCATAAGGGTGGAAAAAGTTCCAACATCAAGAATACACAAGAACCATCCTATCTCTCAAGGTATGGGTGACTTTTACACTTCCATTCAAACAAGGAGTCCGACTAAGCAGCACAGAGATGTACACATAGACCTGAATACATGGTTATATGCTTGTTTCTTATCTCAAGTTGAGCCAAAGAAAATACAAGAGGCTCTCTTAGATCCAAACTAGATTGAAGCAATGCAAGAGGAACTACTGCAGTTCAAATTACAGTCTGTTTGGACTTTGGTATTATTACCCAATGGAAAAAGGGTTATTGGAACTAAATGGATATTTAGGAAGAAGAAAGATGAGAGAGGCATAGTCATCAAAAACAAAGCAAGATTGGCTCAAGGATATACATAGGAAGAAGGAACTGATTATGAAGAAGTGTTTGCTCCTGTAGGTAGAATGGAAGCTATCAGGATTTTTCTTGCCTTTGCATCCTATAAAGGATTCAAAGTGTATCAGATGGATGTCAATAGTGCATTTTTTTATTCCCTAATTGAAGAAGAGGTTTATGTTAGACATCCTACTGGTTTTGAAGATCCAAAACATCCTCATTTAGTTTATAATTTGGATAAGGTACTTTATGCTCTTCATCACGCCCCTAGAGCATGGTATGAAACATTGTCTGATTACTTATTAAAGAATAATTTTCACAGAGGAACAATTGACAAGACTCTTTTCATCAAAAAGGTTAAAACTAACATTCTCCTAGTTCAAATATATGTGGATGACATCATCTTTGGATCAACAAAAGACTCTTTATGCAAGGAGTTTGAACAACTAATGCACAACAAGTTCAAGATGAGTTCCATGGGAGAATTAACCTTCTTTCTTGGCCTACAAGTAAAACAGAAACCAGATGGCTTGTTTATAAGTCAATCAAAATATGTGAAAGACATATTGAAAAAGTTTGGATTTTTAGATGCCAGGATTGCAAGCACTCCAATAGAAACTCATAAGCAACTGATTACAGATCTTGAGGGGGAGGATGTGGATATTCACAATTATAGGTCCATGATTGGGTCTCTTATGTATTTAACAGCATCAAGACCTGACATTATGTTTGGAGTTTGTGTGTGTGCTAGATATCAAACCAAGCCAAAGATGTCTCATCTTTATGCAGTCAAGAGGATTTTTCGATATTTGAAGGGAAAACCTAATTTAGGTTTATGGTATCTCAAGGATTCTCCATTTGAATTAACTAAATATACTGACAGTGAGTATGGAGGTGAGAGCTTGGACATAAAATCTACATCAGGTGGTTGTCAATTTATGGGTTCAAGATTGGTGTCTTGGCAGTGTAAGAAGCAAAAAATTGTGTCCACTTCATCCACTGAAGCAAAGTTTGTTGCAGCATCAAGTTTTTGTGCACGGGTGTTATGGATAAATAAATCAGATGATGGATTATGGATATGCATTTCTCCACACTCCAATCTACATTGATAACAAGAGTACAATCAGCATCATCAACAATCCAGTGAAGCACTCCAAGACCAAGCATATTGAAATCAGATTCCACTTTATCAGAGATTGCAATGAGAAGAAGTTGATTCATGTTGAAAAAGTTCATACTGATAATCAGTTTATAGATCTTCTTACAAAAGATTTTTATGTTGGAAGATTTACATTCTTGATTAGTTGTATGGACATACTCAATATTGAATATATGGGTAACAATCAGTACTTTAAAATTATAAGCCCATTTTGGTACTGTAGTAGTAACCTTCAAAGTTCATTAGTGATTTACTTTTTAAGTTCTGCACTATGTTACTACTGCAACATTAATGGTAGTATTATATTAGACTTAGTGTTGTTACTATTGCAAGTAGTTTCATTACTACTGCTGGAATGGTTAGTACTGCAAGTAGTTTCTTTACTGCTGGATTGGTTAGTACTGCAATAGTTTCATTTCTACTGCTATACTGGTTAGTACGACCCATAGTTTCATTACTATTGTTGAACTGGTTAATACTGTCTAATGTGTTACTACTGCAACAGTTAGTACTGCAGGTTTATTTTTAAATAATAAATTACTCTGTTACTACTGCGTTGACAACTCAAAATTTCAAGTAGCAAATTACTTTTACACGTGCCTATCTACTATTGGACCTAATTTTTGAAACAACGGCTCGCGCCTAGTCTCCCATTGTCCAACTTGTTGCACCTATTTCCCTATAAAAAGGATTCTTACTAAACATTAAAATTTTCAAAAATCCCTAAATTGGTTAAACCCTAATTTTTCTAATACAGTTGCTATTGTCAAAATATTTTTTAAACCAATAATGGAAGCACTAAAATTCATTGATGGACACAATATTTGTGCTTATTTGGTTAAAACCACGGACAATCAAGAGGTTCATCCAATAATTGATTTCTTGCACAACTCTCATATACACTATGCTTTGACCGTTTGCCCAGATATTCAAGAAGATCATGTTAGGAGTTTTTGGGTTATTGATGTTCACTCTAAACAAAATGATGCCCCAGTTATCACAGCTACCGTGGATGGAAGGAAGATAAGTGTGACTGGAGCAACTCTTAGAACTCATCTTCAACTTCAGGATGAAGGAGGTATAACCACTCTTCCTACTCAAACTCTCATTCGAAACTTTCAATGGGATATGAGGGACAACTTACTACAACTTCTTTTCAAAAATCAATGTTGTCTCCTCAATTGAACAGGTTGGACTGAAGTGGGTAGTTCTTTGGCTACTGCCATGTTCTGTCTTGCAACAAACCCACTTTTCAATTTTTCAAAACTAATTTTTGATGGTATGTTGTGGAACATGGCTCATCCTGATCAAAATATTTTGATGTATCCAAGGTTTCTACAACTTATACTTAACTGTGAGATTAAGGATCTTTCTAAATCCAAATCTGTTTTTACTCCTAAATCTCATGGTAGAAATTTCTTTGTAAATATGAAAAGAGTAAATAAAGGTTTTTCTGGACATGTTACACCATTATTCTCTACAATGATGGTGGTAACACCTTCTTCAGGTGAGAGACAAAGTGCTCCACTTCTGTCTCAAGCCACACCTGCCATTGTTTCATCTTCTCATCTTCCTGTTTCTACTGTGAGTCCATCACCAAACTATCACTCCATCTGTGACTACACCAACCAATCTATCTACTTCTCAATCCAAAACACCTCCGGTTGTTTTTCATTTCAAAAGAAGAGAACTCTTCCTTCTCTTGTGTCTACACCTACCCTTAAAATTTCACTTGAAAGCACCTTACCTGAACAACCTTCAGGTGAGACTTTACTTTTGGAACACAATGATCTCTTTCCCAAGGCTCCAGGAGGTGGTCTTTATGGAGGGGGATGACCATGATGGAAGGGCTCATACTACTGTTTCATCACCTCGTGGTGCACGGGACAATTTGACAGGCTTTAAGACTCAACCATTGGCAACACTATCTGATGATGCTTCTTTTGAGGCAACAATGGAAGATGGACCCAGGTGCCAAGAAACCATGGGGGAGGGAGATGCTTCTGCTAGGCAGGAGGCTCCTTCTAATGTTCCTTCCTATGATCTTCCAACTGTTGGTACCCAACAGAAAAGGGGTGAGGTAGTTGTGAAGATACCAATTTGGAATTGATGGATATGTACCTTACGTTTAAAGAAAAAATGGATAAACAGGCTAAGGAGATTTTTGTTTTAAAGAAGTTGGTGCTTAAGCTGGTGTAGAAACCAAAACATTTAAAGTTTCAGCTTAAAAAAAAAGAAACATGTGATGAAGGATGCTGGTACCTCGCCCATGCCCTCTAGTTCTTCAAGTTATTCTTTAGCAATGGATGATTACACAAAGGGGGAGAATAATAAGATAGCTGACTCTAAAAAGGTGCAAAGAAAAGATGCAGTAAATACTGTAACCTTAGAAGATTATGGGGTTAGTACTGTAGAACCAGTTAGTCAGCAGAACATGTTTCAACTGCTCAAACTCATGAAGAAGAAGAAAGCTATATAAATATTGTACTGAAGCAGTATGAGGATATATTGGAACAATTGGAGGCAAAAGATAAAGAAAAAAGGGAAAATTATTCAAGATCAAGAAACAGAATTGCCTCAAAGAAATGTAGTTGTTACTACTGCAATTGAGGGAGGAAACCAGAGAAAGAGAAAGAAGTTGATCAAGTTGTTACTACTGTTGCAGTTGATCAAGCTGTTACTATTGCAGAAACTGAAGGTCATGTAGTTACTTTTTCTACTGCTCCTGTTACTGATGAACCTACCAGTGAGGAGAGAACACTTGCCGAAGAATTACTCAAGGTAAAGAGTGATATTATTAAAAAAAAAAAAAAAAAAAAAAAAAAAAAAAAAAAAAACATGAACAATCCAAAGGACCCAAGGAAAAAGGAGTAACTATTCCTACTACTTCTGAAGTAGGAATAGTTGAGGGTGAAGACTATGTTATGGATCGTACATCAAGGTATGGTGTTACTCCAGTTATTCCTCCTAACACAAGATAACTCAATATTCCAGTGCATTAGTACACTGGAGGAAGAAGGGTTGACCCAACTGACTCTACAATTAAAGGTAAAGTAAAAAGAGTGTTGGTTAAAGAAGAGACTGAAAATACAACTGATGAAGCTAAAAAATAAAGACTTGATGAGCTTGTTGCTTTACAAGTAGCTTTGAAACTTTGGATGTGTATGGAGTTGCTGCCATTTCAAGAAAAGTACATGCAGAACTTCAAAGGAGGGAGTTTGAAAGAATTGAAAGAGAGGAAAAGGAGAGACTAGTTGTGCTTGTTGAGTATAACAGAGAACTTGCTAAGATAGAAAGAAATGAAGCGGCAAAGAAGTCAAAGATTGAAGTCAAAAAGACAACCAAGAAAGAAAAGAATAATACTGATAAACAAAAGTTCATGAGGTACTTGAAATACAGAGGGTATAGTGGTAGATCCTTAGGTCCTATGAGCTTTGGAAACATTCTTGAGTTGTTTGAAAAAGAGAGAAAGAAAGACAAAGAAGAAGCTGTCAGATTAACAGAACAGCAAGAACAAGAAAGGTATGAGTTGGAAAGGTTGGTGAAAATAGCTCATGAAGTTGGAGCTAGGGTGTTGAATGAATAAGGACATGTAATCCCTAATCTATTTAAATCTCAACCTGTTGTTAATCTTGAGCAGCAGAAATCTATGTCTACTAAACAAGTTACAAAGAAACGGAGAATTGAGTTGCCAACTACTGCAGAAAAAGAAACTATTATAGTTGAAACCACTCACTCTGAAAAGCCACTTGATGAAGCAACTACTTCCTCAACTCAGTTTGTACTTGTTGATTCTACTGCAATAGTAGAAAGGGAAGGATATGTGGAGATATCTCTTGATGATTGTTCAGCTCTGATTCTTCATGAAGAAGGTACGCATGTTGAGCCATTAGCTGTTGAATTACCAGAAATCATTGACAGGGAGTTTTTTGGAGGGAGAATAAAAACAACATACATGGTTACAAGAGCTGATAACAAGAAGTACCAGATGATACCTTTCTACAGAATGGTCAAACACTTCACAAGGCAAGATCTGGTGAGACTGCATCAATTTAGAGTAAGAAAGTACTCACAGAACAGAGGTTCTTGTTCTAGAACTGATCTTGCTCTTGATTGGCTAAATGGCATATTCAGTCTTAAAGTTAGGGTGTTTAGCAGTATATTTCATAGGGGAGGATATGATCTAGTGATGAAATGGATTATCTATAAAAATAAGTGGTGTGCATTCAATATCAGAAAGGTGTGATCAGTGTCACACCCCGCTAAAAGCGGAAACACCAGGTGTTCCAGTTATAATATCAAGAGTCAAGATTACCACAATATAACCGATAAACAAAACATCAAATAATATAGATCATGCCAAATGTTTCAAAATACATTAATGAGTCAAGGGCGGTAAAACGCCAAATACAAATACAACTTCGAAAGAAATCAGCAAACGGATCGTCGAGGAAATTTACAATAACATTACAAATTCAAATTTCACAAAAGCAAGCGATCCGAGAACAACTATGGCATGATCAACGGAAACTCTCAAATTCATGCAAAGCGTTAAAAACGACATCAACAACATGTTGGTGAATTATTCGCAATTTTAAGTAAAAGTTGACCCAACGACAAGTTTATAAGGTAGGCCTATTCTCTAAGGTAATAAGGTATTCAATAGCGTCTAACGATTAAGCAGACAAGAAATACAACAACGTCTAGAAATTTAGCAGGCAAGATATACAATAACGTCTAGTAACTTAGCAGACAAGATAAAGTCTAGCCTTTAGCACACAAGATGACGTCCAACATTTAAGCAGACTAGATGACGTCTAACATTTAGCAGACAAGATGACGTCTAACATTTAAGCAGACAAGATGACGTCTAACATTTAAGTAGACAAGATGACGTCTAACATTTAAGCAGACAAGATATACATTACGCCTACTATTTAGACAGACAAATTTTTAAAGTACGCTTTACAGCCCTAAAAATAGTAAAGACAAGGGCTACGAATAACTCACAATACAAGTTTCAGCAAAACTCGGTAAACAATCACGGAGCTACAACTCCACCGTCTAAGTGCCCTAAACAACAATAATATAGCCTCAGTATCTCTACAAGTATAGTTCGGTTCAGCCTTGTCGATTAAGATTAAGTTTAATATTATATTCCAACGATTAAAAAGTCGAATAAGGATGACGGATTAAGAAGACGATGTTCCGCGCTAGAAAAGGGGCCGATCGACAAGATATCGATCTTTCACGTCAACAGCGATCGTTGGAAACAAGTGATAACTCCGAGCCGAAAAGAATATTAATACCAATGTTCATTAGATTGACCAAGATTTAAGATGTTGACTTTATAAAAGTCAAATGTCAATTATGTTGACTTATTAAAAGTCAAAGTCTTATTAAAAGTCCATTTTAACACTTCAAATAATTTGAAGTCTTTTCATACCAAAATATTTAGAATAAAGTACCTTTCAAACCATTTCATAAAGTTTGTCATAAAATTGAATTACAACGAGGTTTCGACATGCAACTTAAAAACCTTTAAAAGTCCATGAATTACAACGAGGTTCAAAAATTGAGACGAAGTTTAATATATCGCAAAGAGGTTTAAAATGTCCTTTTTAAGTAATATTATGACATTTTTGATTGCGTTGGCGTCTTTGAGTCCAAAGACGATGTTATTGTAAAATATGTTACTTTCGTATACAATTTATTTATATAAGGGTTTTAATGTCGTAAAAAGTCGTGAGATGAAATTTCGGCAGCGCTTCCACGTCATAAAACATTCGTCCAAATTTCAAACACTTTCCCGCTTAACAACAATCGCATTTCAAACCATTATTCATAATACACAATACCATAATAAGTTTAATACGATACTTTGATTAGATTACACTTTTAACTTTATTTGTCCAATCTCAGTCCAATCCGATAAAATACAACGAGTGTTGGTCTAATAATTAACCCTAACCGTTTTCAAGGTTAAAACCGAACAATGAATATAATGAAATCGAAAGATTCACAAAGATAACAATTTATACCGTTGACACCCGCTTGATTTGACAAGGATCTGGAACAACAACTTCAGTGGTGTAGTGATGAGATTATCCGCCTCCAAAACACAAGACAACCACCGATAATTAGCAAAACGAAGAATTTGGGGTTGACAGACTCATCCAGCCGCCGGCTGGAGCTCCACAGTCAGCTCCGGATTTTTCGTTATTTAGCGATTTTAAGCGATTTCAAGAGTATTTTCGGTAGATTTCGACATGCAACTTAAAAACCTTTAATAATATTCATAGATTTCTTCAAATACAACTTTTTATATCAAGATCTTTGTGAAAACGTTGACAAAACTTTTGCTTTTAGATAAATCACCATAGGAACTTTTATAAAACTCATTATTTGATCTTAGATTAGACATGCATGTGTAAAAATGTGTATAAAACAGTGGGAAAAGTTTTTTATACCTTAAGAAAAAGGAAAGTATGATGATCTAGCTCGTTAGATGAAGGTTTTGATGGAGATTAAACCCGGAAATGATGAAAAACCGAGACACACAACCACTAGATGACCACCTCTTGCTTCCTTTGATGAATAGAACCAATTATTGTGTTGTTGAGGGTGTTTATTTGAGTGTTCTTGGCTGGGACTTACAGCCACAAAAGGAAGAAATGGAGAGAGTTTGAGAGTAACACACTTTGTGTGTCTGTGTTTGTTTGTAAGAAATGAAAGAGAATGGAAAAGAAATGAATAAAGCACCTTGGGACAGCAACTCCTGGCCGAAAAAGGGGTCCAATCGAGCACAACCAAGTGCCACCAATCGATTTTCATGCAAAAAATGAGTCACCAAACCCTGACCAGACTGATCCAGCCGCCGGCTGGAGGGGCTCAGCCGCCGGCTGAAGCCCTACCAGCTACTGGCTGGCCGGCTGGTTCGGTAGACTTCCCGATTCCGCTGCGTTAGGCGTTTTCGATCGTTAAGAGTTCCCGTTTGATTCCAAATGAACTTAGGCAAGTTCATTATAAGTATTATTGGTATTTTGATTCATTAAATGATAACTTTTACATTTTGGATTCGAGTAACGCAAGATTTCGGTAAAAAAAATAAACAAGCGCAAAAGCACGATATCTCGAGTATAAAGGATACATTAACCGACAAATTTGGCATAAACCTTCTAACTTATTATTATGAGCATATTAAATATCTAGCACTAGACAAACATAATCGTACGTCAGAAGGGACGAATCAAAATGATCACATAAAATCCGAATCTCAGTAAATAAACCCTGAGTAAGATAAGGCGAAATACAAGGGTCAAAACAATTGCGAATAATATTAGAATAATGACGGTAACTCAAGTACCCTAAATTGACGGGACGTCACAATCAGGTTCTATTTGGTGGAGAAAAAGTATGATTTGGATTTTGGTACTTTACATGAGATGATCACTATAAGGTTGTTTGCCTTGAGACAATATTAGATGGCTAATGATTTGGTATGGAGAATGGTACTTCAAAGAAATGAAGAACAAGTGAAGATAAAGTAATAACGAGCTAAATACATAGTGTGGTTGTGTTTACATTACCTAATCGATCCTGGCATAATATTAAAAAAGGAATAATTGAACTGCGTTTTGTTGAAACCGCCTTTCAAGTAGTCGTCATCTTCACAAAAGCTCTGGATAAAAATCGATTTAAATTTTTATTATCAAAACTCGGCATGCTAAATTTAAGACAAAAAAGTTGATTCTTCTTTATGTAGTTTACTCGTTTCTTTGTTTTCCTTTTACTTTTTGTTTCAATATAAAGTTCACATGACCAAAAGTTTCAAAATACAATTTCATTTTCTCGATTTTTCACTTTCAAAACTCTGAAGCATGAACGTCTTTTCTGAAGAATATTTGAGTTTAACGGATCTAATACGGTAGTTTAACGAAGACCGCTTGATTTTAGGTATGATTTTCTCTTAATTTTCTTCAGGTTCATTTTTCTTAAGGAAATTTATATGATTATGTTAATCATGTTTAGAAATTACGTGTTTATGTGCTTAATCGAACCTATAATGCTTACCAATTCGTGTTGATATCTATTTGTTCATTAAAATAATTTTTCATTCTACGGGAATTTCAACTGGCACGAATAAGTTTTCAACATACACGACTATATTAAATTTTTCTCAAAATTTTCTAAGTGCTCACAAGATTGAATATTCAACTGAGACGAAAGATAGGTTTTCAACATACACAACTAGTTTTTCAACTTACTTGCCTAAGCTCAAAACTCAAAATTTTAGCATACACGACTAAGCAAATTTTCATTCGAATAACAAATTTTCAAGTGCCAAAATTTTCTAAGTGTTGGAACGACTACACTTTTCAACTGGGTCGCCTAGAATTTCATCATAGGCGACTACACATTTTTCATTCGACTATATAAATTTTTCATGTGTCCAAATTTTTCGAAGTGTTAGTCGAATACATGTTACCATGACCGGATTTTCATCATACACGGATACATAATTTTCACACGACTAAGCTTTTTAAATCATGTCAAAAGGTTTTACGAGTCTTATTCGAATACAAAGGTATTCGACTAGACTTTCAACGTGCTCTGATGACGACAAAATGTCTCCCATAAAAAGTTTTACGACCAGTTTCGTGACCTGATCGTAAATTTACTTCTAGCGTTTTCACTTGATCGGATTTTTAAGACTACTCATATTTCCGAAAATGTCATAAAATGTCAACACTGTGTCAATTCTCAAAACGATCAAACATGTTCAACATTTGGGAAAGTGCGTAATGATAAATTTTTTAAATCATGACGACGACTTCCAATTAATTTGGATTGGAACTCGTACATAACACGAAATGCCCTTAAATGAAACGATGTCGTTAGGTATTATTTGAATACTTTACGGATGAATTTTAGTAGCGGATCTCGAGTCTCGACTAGAACAAGTTCATTCGTATTGTGTTTAAGAAATATCTATTGATTTCATTATCTTTCAAAACTTTA
The DNA here is from genome assembly GCA_910822075.1 of Senecio squalidus. Taxonomy (NCBI): domain Eukaryota; kingdom Viridiplantae; phylum Streptophyta; class Magnoliopsida; order Asterales; family Asteraceae; genus Senecio; species Senecio squalidus. The sequence continues at coordinate 34,922,407 of CAJVGC010000582.1, read as the reverse complement.
GTATTCATTTAAATCGTGTGTGAAAAAAAGTATGGACGTATTTTAGTAGTGGATTCTCGAGATCTCGACTAGAACTTGCACATGCATATTATATAACCTATTAATCGATTTACTTCGATAACTCTTGACAAATCCCAAATCTTTCACGATGGGATACAGGTTTATTGTTCTAAGTATTGATTAATCATGTGAAATGTGTTTTAGTAGCAAATCGTTTGAACTACGACTAGAACTTGCGCATTTTTACTTGGTTAGACGTGTTTTAGTAGCAAACCTTCGGGTCACGACTAGAACTAGCACATTTAACGTTTTGAGATGTGCTTAAGTAGCATATTCAATTGATCACGACCAGAAATAGTAGATTTTACGGTATTGAGGAGATATTTGTTAAACTATTCTCATACAATTCAAAGTGTGATTTCACACAACAAATCGTTTTCAAAATCTCACTTCAAAAGCTTTTGTTTTATTCTAAAAGGTTGTTTCATCTTAATGATCAAATGGCTAGAACAAAAAAAACCATTCCAACTAATAAACACGTTCAAGAGGAACATCGTGTTACGAATTTTCCCGGTGATGTTCCACGCCGTTAATTTTTTATAGCTTTTCCAAATGAAGAAACTTTGTTTCCAACCCGACAATGGTTGGAGATGAAAATGACCTCAACAATTAACATCGATTCTTATCCATGTAAATTCTCGGTGTTTATGTCCATCATACAGTATCATCCACGGGGAATTATTTTTTCAAATCATCTACGGATTCCGAAAGTCTATCTTCAACATATATGGAATTCAATGTACTAGAAGACAATTCGGAAAAATTAGAGGATAAGCTGGACGAATTCTTAGTTTGTCGCTTCGGAGATTTCCAAATTGATTTCACTATGGAGCAATTACGGAATGACCATTCTATTATAGATTATGACGTTTATGATCCATATAACGAGATTTTGAAATATGTTGCAAGATTAGGATACACGGGTACTCTCAAAACCATCGATATAGATTGGGATCTTATTCCCCAACAGTGGAAATTCCTTCTTCAATTGATGGTTTACAATCTTACACCAAAGGAACGGGGATAGTATTATGTTAGTCGAAGAACGTTGATGACGTGGACTAGATTCATCTTCAACAAGAAGTTCGATATTACTCGCCTCATTTTTTATGAACTTTGGGAATTTATTGTAAATAGGAATCAATATTTCAAGCAAGACGAGAAAAAAGAGAAGAAAAAGGTTAAGCCAAAGTTGAAATCCCCGGTTAAATCTCTAAGAAAGAAATCAAGAAACTATATATTCCTTTTCGACAGTTTTTACAAAGGATAGTGGCTAGGGCACTTAGAGATGGAGTTGGTCAATTAATCCACGATCGGGAGATCATCAATATCCCGAATCTTTACTCTGAAATTCAAGAATCTTCCTAATGCTACTTTGGAGCCTATAATTCCAATACCGGAACTTTTATATGATAGGGTTTCTATTAGTGTGTCACACCCCGCTAAAGCGGAAACACGGAATGTGAAGAGCTGGAAAATCCTTACACAGGTCATACAAAACATAACGGTCATCAAGTCATTAATTAAAATAAAAGTGTTTACAAATCCATCCAAGACACAATAATTTAGTACATTGAAACACAATTAAAAGTTCATTAAAAATTCCCAAAATAACTGGCCACGTCTTTTCCCGAAAAGGTTCTCACACAACCGCCTCGACCCGTCCATGCCATGCACATCATACTTTCACTAATTTCCTGAAACATAAGATAAAGTGTCAACTACGAAAGTAGTGAGTGAGTTACAGTTTAAATAGTCGACCAAAAATGTAAGTAAAGTATATAAAAGTAGAATTTTCCAATAAGGAGATTAGCGGAGAAAAGTCGCTTAAAGTTTATATACTTTAAAGTCCAAGTAATGGGCGGACTGGTGCCCTAAGTTTGTAAAGACCAAATATAGTCAAATTTAGTCAAACAGTAGAAGCGTATACCAAACGCTAAAAATTTATAAGTTTATGCGTAAGTAACCAATTAGATTTTCTTGTATCAACCTCTTGGCATCTATAACTTAAGTGTTCACACTAATCCTATTATCCAACCGTGAACGGCCCCAACTTCCCGCCTCTCAAACGGAAAGTTATTCAGAACTTAGTAATATGTACTTAGACTGCCATCTAAGCAAGGAACGGTTCTTTCCTAAGTATCGATACCCATAATTACTATACGGCTAAGTAGTTAATAGTGTGAAAGTCTAAGTCTAAACCAGTCGGGCACTAAGTAATTTCATTTTTAAAAGCGAGAGAGTCGTACGTCCATCACTTAAGATCGTGTTATAGTTCCATCAAGGGTTGGTACGCATACAAGCATCAATAATTAGTTTAGTCAAAAGAGAGCGACCAATAAGTCTAAATAAAGTCAAATAATTTACGCATAAGAGTTCAAATAGTCGTCCAAATAAGTCCACGTACGTCCAAAAAGTCAAGTTTAATAAGTCAAAAGTCAAAGTTTAATAAGTCAAAAGTCAAAGTTTAATAAGTCAAAAGTCAAAGTTTGATATATTGCAATTTGTTTCACAAAGTCTTTAAATGCAATTAATCTTATGTTTCCCCCAAAATTTATGTAAAATATATAAAACAAGGGTTTGTAACTCACGGATTGCGAAGAGAACGAGAACTTGGAAACTCGGTCGGAATATGTAAGCCGGGAATCACGGATTGCCTATTAATACCAAGGTTGTTTAATGAGTTTTTATATTATTATGTTCTTATATAATAACATAGGTAAAACTTTATTAAACTTTAAGTGTCAAAGTTAAGTATAGATAAAAAATAGTCCGTAAAGGTAATTGTCACGTTTTTGTCCAAAAGTCCGATTTAACGTTTTAGATTATTATATCTTAAGTGCTTTTGCTCGCTGAAGTGATTTACAATTTCTAAGGAAATTTGGGCAGCGCTTCCGCGCCCAAATTTCATGCCCAAAAATTGTACCATCACTTCCGCTCACAAATCACCTAAAACACAATATCACATATATTATAGCTCATTATAGTCCAAATAGTCCAATACAAGTCACCATTATGCTTATTTTTATTTGTCTCAGTCCCCACGTGATGTCGGTAAAAGTCCAGAATGTAAACATCATCTTAAAACGAGTAAAACGACGATTTTTCGGGAGAACAGCAGCTCGGTGCTGCGCACCTGGGCACAGGTGTTGCGCACCTAGCTGCTGTCTCAATCCCGTTTTGTGTTTTCCTTGCTAAAAACGTTTTGTGACTTAAGGATTTCGACATGCAACCAGTAGATATCTTTTAAAACATCATTTTAACAGTTTCTAAAGTGTTTTTATCCACAGATTCGTGGATCTAAAGAGTATTTCGATTAAAAACGTTTTTGGCCATAAAAAGTCAAAGATTTGTATAAAATCATATTTTCAACTGTTAGATCTTACATGCAATTGATTATTTATGTAAGAATAGTAAAAATAAAGGAATCTACCGAAGGAAAAGCTTGGATGATGAGTTTGGTCGGATTTGAGCTTCAAAAATCTTTGCAAACGTGGTCCTTTTTCGGTATAAACAACACCCCTTGGCTTCACTTGAAGTTTAGAACGATTTGTATGGACTAAAATGGTGTTTATGTGGTTGGAGGTCACTGGAACAAGTGAGTTCTAGAGAGAAAAATAGAGAGAAAAGGGGTGTAGGTGTTTTGTGTGTGTTTTTGTTTTTGTAAAAATGAATTAAGAAAATGAATAAGAAAAGTGGGTATAGGGTGAGTTGGGACTGGTAAATGCCAGTAATGAGTGTAAAGGAACATTTTTGATTGGTGGAATTGGGTGGTGGATGTGTAAAAACGAGGCAGGGACTAAAATTGTAATTTTTTTGCATTCTGGCGTGAGGTGTTGCGCACCTCAACACTAGGTGCGGCGCACCGGGGCATTTTTCAGCCTTTTTCAAATTTTTCGTTTTTACGTTATTGCTTCGTTGGGCCTTTTTGTTAATTAAAAGTTCTTAATTATGATAAGTTATGAACTTAGGAAAGTTCAATAGGTGTTTTCTTGGTATTAGGACTTATAATTTTGATTCCGGAAGTTACTCCGACACTAGTTCCGGCAAAGTACAGACTCAACAATTACGAACTAGAACAAAGTGAACACGATAAAAGAGGAACTAGAGAATCGAACCGATATAATAATTGAACAAGTACCTGAATTTTGACGGTTGTCACATTCTCCCCGGGTTGAAAGAAATTTCGTCCCGAAATTTAGTGTGTACCATCAGGAAGAAGAGTTCTCGAACAGATGTGGATACTTCTGACGGAATTGGTCTTCACGCTCCCATGTGAATTCGTGACCACGTCGAGAATTCCACCGAACTTTGATTATCGGAATACGGCTCTGCCTAAGTTGATTATCGACAACTTCGAGCGGTTCTTCGATGAAGTTTAGCTTGCTGTCGATTTTGACCTCGTCAAGGGGAATGACGATGGTCTCATCAGACAGACACTTTTTCAAGTGTGAGACATGGAACACGTTATGAACATTCGCGAGAGCCTGAGGGAGTTGAAGACGATAAGCAACGGGACCAATACGCTTTATGACTTCAAATGGACCGGTGTACCTCGGACTCAGTTTACCGCGCTTTCCAAAGCGGACTACCCCTTTCCAGGGTGATACTTTGAGGAGTACTCGGTCGCCAACTTGGAACTCGAGGGGCTTCCTTCGGTTGTCAGCGTAGCTCTTTTGTCGGGTACGGGACGTCTTCAGTCGTTCACGAATGGTGGTGATCTTGTCGATGGTCGCCTGGACGATATCGAGTCTCGTAAGTTGTCGGTCGCCTGCCTCTAGCCAGCAGAGCGGTGACCGGCACTTACGCCCATAGAGAGCCTCGAATGGTGCACACTTGATGCTGGCATGGTAGCTGTTATTATAGGAGAACTCGATCAGGGGGAGGTGAGCGTCCCAACTTCCTCCAAAGTCCACTACACATGCTCTCAGCAAATCCTCAAGTGTTTGGATCGTCCTTTCACTCTGGCCGTTAGTCTGAGGGTGATACGCCGTGCTGAGGTCTAATTGAGTACCTAAGGATTTCTGTAGAACGTTCCAGAAACGGGAGGTGAATCGGCTGTCCCTATCGGAGATGATGGAGAGTGGGGTTCCATGACGAGAGACGATCTCGTTGATGTATACTTGAGCGAGCTTCTCCATCGAATGATTTTCTCGAATCGGCAAGAAATGAGCGGATTTGGTCAGACGGTCCACGATTACCCAAATCGTGTCGTTACCCTTAGTCGTACGGGGCAACTTTGTGACAAAGTCCATGGAAATCTGCTCCCATTTCCACATGGGGATTTCTGGTTGTTGAAGTAATCCTGAAGGCTTTTGAGATTCCGCCTTGACCTTGGAGCAAGTGAGGCACTTGGCTACATACAAGGCGATATCTCTCTTCATGCCCGGCCACCAGTAGTATTCTCGGAGGTCCTTGTACAGCTTGTCGGATCCCGGATGGATGGAATATCTAGATCGGTGGCCCTCGTCCAAAATGAGTTTGCGAAGATCCTCAGATCTTGGAATCCATGCTCGGCCTTTGAAGTAGTAGATTCCGTCCGACTTGCGTTCGAATTCTTTCTCGTGATTATGAAGCGTTTCGACCTTAATGTTTTCGGGCTGTAACGCCTCTTGCTGTACGTTTGCAATCTTCGTGCGAAGGCTCGTCTGAACTTGCATACCCAATGCTCGAACTCGAGATGGCTTTACCCTTTCCTTCCTACTCAGGGCATCTGCTACTACGTTTGCTTTACCCGGGTGGTATTTGATCTCGCAACCGTAGTCGCTTAGCAATTCTATCCATCTTCGTTGTCTCATGTTGAGCATTTTCTGATCTAAAATGTGTTGAAGACTCTTATGGTCGGTGAAGACCGTACACTTAGTACCGTACAGGTAGTGTCTCCAGATTTTCAAAGCAAACACAACGGCTCCCAATTCTAAGTCGTGCGTAGTGTAGTTCTGCTCGTGGATCTTCAGCTGTCTGGAAGCGTAAGCGATAACCTTGTCCTTTTGCATTAGGACGCACCCAAGTCCTTGGTGGGAGGCATCGCAAAACACTACGAAGTCGTCCGTGCCCTCTGGCAGAGATAGAATCGGTGCGTGACATAATTGGTACTTGAGTTTTTGGAAAGAATCCTCCTGATCTTTTCCCCAGATAAAGTCCTTATCTTTCTGGGTGAGCTCGGTGAGGGGTTTTGCAATTTTTGAGAAATTCTCAATGAATCTTCGGTAATAACCTGCCAATCCTAAGAACTGACGGATTTCCGTTGCGGTTGTCGGGGCTTGCCATTTATCAATCGCTTCAATTTTGGCTGGATCTACATGAATCCCTTCTTGGTTGACCACGTGACCAAGGAAATGTACCTCTCGAAGCCAGAATTCACACTTCGAGAATTTGGCGTACAATTTCTGTTCTCGGAGGAGTTCTAAGATGAGTTTAAGGTGCTTCGCGTGATCTTCCTTGTTTCTCGAGTAAATGAGAATGTCGTCTATGAATAAGATCACGAACTTGTCTAGGTATGGCCTACACACTCTGTTCATCAAGTCCATGAACACTGCCGATGCGTTGGTCAGACCAGAAGGCATGACAAGGAATTCGTAATGGACGTATCGGGTGCGAAAAGCGGTTTTCGGGATGTCGGACTCACTAACACGAACCTGGTGATAACCCGAACGGAGGTCGATCTTGGAGAAGTAAGTTGCACCCTGCAACTGGTCAAAGAGGTCATCTATCCTCGGAAGAGGGTATCGGTTCTTGACGGTCAGCTTGTTCAGCTCTCGATAGTCTATGCACATGCGGAAGGATCCGTCTTTCTTTTTGACGAAGAGGATAGGGGCTCCCCAGGGGGACGAACTTGGACGAATAAGACCATGGTCTAGGAGTTCCTGCAACTGTTTCGACAGTTCTAGCATTTCGGGTGGTGCCAGACGGTACGGTGTCTTGGCAACCGGTGCTGCGCCAGGAATGAGGTCTATTCGGAATTCCACTTGTCGATTAGGTGGCAGCCCTGGCAAATCCTCGGGAAAGACTTCGGGATGATCCTTGACCACAGGAATATCTTGGAGTCGAATCTCAGAAGGTTTTCGCTCGAGGACATGGGCAAGGAATGCGTCATAGTTCCTCTGAAGGTACTTGCGCATTTTGATGGAAGATACGATGCGGAGTTGTCGTCCAGGCTTGTCTCCCTGAACGACGAGAGTCTCTTTTTCCGAAAGAGGGATACGAATAAGCTTATCGAAACAAATGATTTCCGCTCGAAAGCGAGATAGCCAGTCCATCCCAACAATAATGTCAAAACTTGAAAGCTCGATAGGAATCAGATCAATGGGGAAGGTTTTGTCAGATAGGCATAGTGAACAACCTAGGATTATGTCCTTAGCTTCAAATTCTTGGCCGTTAGCATATTCAACGGTAAAACTATCCTTAAGAATTTTAGATTCTAATTCTATGAGGGGTCTAAATTCTAAGGAAATGAAACTTCTTTCGGCTCCTGAGTCGAATAATACGTAAGCAGAATGATTGTTGAGGGAAAACGTACCAGTAACTGCGTTAGGGTCCTGACGTGCTTCCTCAGCCGTTAGTCCAAAAGCGCGACCCCTACCTTGCCCTCCTTGATTCTGAGGAGTCCGATTGAGCTTAGGGCAGGTATTGCGGAGATGTTGGTCGCTTCCACACTCATAGCAGGACCGTTTCGGGGCTGGAGCAATTGTCTTGTCAGGGCAGTACTTGGCAAAGTGTCCCGTCTTTTGGCACTTGAGACATAGTGGGCAGTTCCCGAGATGATGAAGGTTACACTTGTTGCACTTTGGGTGTGGCCCGGTGTAAGACCCAGATTTAGCTGGCGGTGCAGGTGCCGATGCAGGTGCAGGTGAAGCAGTCAGGGCATAGTTTCGGGTCTTCTTCTTGTTGCGGTCACTTATTCTCGGGGTGGACTCAGCCTTTCTCTTCTCACCTGACTCCATTTTGGAGGATCCAGGAGCGGTGAGGAGGTTGCTGGTAAGACGGTGGGCCAGGATGATTGCACTCTGGAGGGTCTGAGGCTCGGCTGCCATGACCATACCTCGGATTTCCGGAACTAGACCAGAGATGTAAAGGTCGATCCGGTTCTCCTCAGGGGTTACCAGCCTTGGAACCAGTCGGGCGAGTTCGTGGAACCGGGTAGTGTATTTCTCAATATCGTTCCCGACCATCTTGTGGTCCCACAGCTCGGCCTCGAGCTTCTTAATTTCCCCTCTCGGGCAGTATTCTTCGATAAGCAAGTTCTTGAAGGTGTTCCAGGGAAGGGCATAGGCATTGTCTCGTCCTCGGCTTTGGACTACAGTGTTCCACCATGACAGAGCTCGACCATGGAATACGCAGGACGCGTACTCCACCTTGTTCGCCTCAGCACATCGGCTGATGTGTAAGACCGATTCGATGCTCTCGAACCACTGGACCAAACCTACAGCACCAGTCGTGCCGTGGAATTCTTTAGGCTTGCATGCCATAAAGCTCTTGTAGTTGCACGGAGGAGGGTTCGGGTGTTGGTGCTGGTTCTGGTTGTTCTGCTGTTGTTGTTGCTGTTGCTGATGGTGATTGTTGACGTTGGCGTTGATTCTGGCGGTGATCTGCGCGATCATGTTGGGCATAGCCGCGTTCAGCTTTTCAGCAACTTGCTCGGCAATGATGCTAGCATTGGTGCGAGGAGCCATGATTCTACAATCAGAAGAACAGATTCAGTTTAGAACGCACGAATGGAAAGTGATAAGAATATAATTCAAGTGACCATAGATAGTTATAGCACGAGATAAAAATGACTGATCAAGTAGTACACGCAAGATTAGAATTCAAGAGATAGAATTATAATGATCATAACAAGCACAAGGTCCACAAAATATGACAAGCACAAAGACAAAAGACAGGAATTCCATTAATAATAATAGAGTTGGTACGGGTACTGAACTGAGAAAATATTGTCACAATACATAAGGGAAGAATAATAAAGTCTATGTCGTGTACAAAGAGAAAATTACGACTAGACTAAGTACAATACAATGAAGAAACATCTTAGCTGCCATAACCACAATCAACGTGCCCATCACCAGGCACATACCAATGAGGCGCTCTACAGTGCGGGCCGTAGCTCGGGTCGATGCGATGAATCGCAACGCCTGCTCCGACAACCGTTCAGCGGAGTCGGTAACCTCACTGATGAGGTGTCCCTGGTTCTGGGTCTCCTGAGCCAATCCCTGCACTTCGCGGTGCAAGTGAAGGAATGCGGCCGGTGGGGGAGGTTGAAGGGTAGGAGGCATCCTCTGCCTCGCGGCCTCGGCGTCTCTGGCGCGCTGCATTTCTTCGCGCTCGAACTGTCTCTCCCATGAGTAGTGGTCCATGACACTAGTACGGGGCACCTCTGGAGGGTGGCCAAAGGGTAGGTGTGATGGAATAGGCTGGGATGGTCCCTCCTGGCGGGCAGCCATCCTGTCTGGCAGACGGCCCGGGAGGATGACCTGCTTTCGCGCGGTCATTCTGGTGCGCGGGCCTCGGTAGTGAAGGGTGGCGGCAACGGGTACCGGAGGAGGGGGCGGTAGCACAACCCTCGGGCTGGACCCGATGCTGCTCGAGATCGCCATGGAGGTGTCGTCCGTAGGATCATCATACACGGATACATAATTTTCACACGACTAAGCTTTTTAAATCATGTCAAAAGGTTTTACGAGTCTTATTCGAATACAAAGGTATTCGACTAGACTTTCAACGTGCTCTGATGACGACAAAATGTCTCCCATAAAAAGTTTTACGACCAGTTTCGTGACCTGATCGTAAATTTACTTCTAGCGTTTTCACTTGATCGGATTTTTAAGACTACTCATATTTCCGAAAATGTCATAAAATGTCAACACTGTGTCAATTCTCAAAACGATCAAACATGTTCAACATTTGGGAAAGTGCTTAATGATAAATTTTTTAAATCATGACGACGACTTCCAATTAATTTGGATTGGAACTCGTACATAACACGAAATGCCCTTAAATGAAACGATGTCGTTAGGTATTATTTGAATACTTTACGGATGAATTTTAGTAGCGGATCTCGAGTCTCGACTAGAACAAGTTCATTCGTATTGTGTTTAAGAAATATCTATTGATTTCATTATCTTTCAAAACTTTAGTATTCATTTAAATCGTGTGTGAAAAAAAGTATGGACGTATTTTAGTAGTGGATTCTCGAGATCTCGACTAGAACTTGCACATGCATATTATATAACCTATTAATCGATTTACTTCGATAACTCTTGACAAATCCCAAATCTTTCACGATGGGATACGGGTTTATTGTTCTAAGTATTGATTAATCATGTGAAATGTGTTTTAGTAGCAAATCGTTTGAACTACGACTAGAACTTGCGCATTTTTACTTGGTTAGACGTGTTTTAGTAGCAAACCTTCGGGTCACGACTAGAACTAGCACATTTAACGTTTTGAGATGTGCTTAAGTAGCATATTCAATTGATCACGACCAGAAATAGTAGATTTTACGGTATTGAGGAGATATTTGTTAAACTATTCTCATACAATTCAAAGTGTGATTTCACACAACAAATCGTTTTCAAAATCTCACTTCAAAAGCTTTTGTTTTATTCTAAAAGTTTGTTTCATCTTAATGATCAAATGGCTAGAACAAAAAAAACCGTTCCAACTAATAAACACGTTCAAGAGGAACATCGGGTTACGAATTTTCCCGGTGATGTTCCACGCCGTTAATTTTTTATAGATTTTCCAAATGAAGAAACTTTGTTTCCAACCCGACAATGGTTGGAGATGAAAATGACCTCAACAATTAACATCGATTCTTATCCATGTAAATTCTCGGTGTTTATGTCCATCATACAGTATCATCCACGGGGAATTATTTTTTCAAATCATCTACGGATTCTAAAAGTCTATCTTCAACATATATGGAATTCAATGTACTAGAAGACAATTCGGAAAAATTAGAGGATAAGTTGGACGAATTCTTAGTTTGTCGCTTCGGAGATTTCCAAATTGATTTCACTATGGAGCAATTACGGAATGACCATTCTATTATAGATTATGACGTTTATGATCCATATAACGAGATTTTGAAATATGTTGCAAGATTAGGATACACGGGTACTCTCAAAACCATCGATATAGATTGGGATCTTATTCCCCAACATTGGAAATTCCTTCTTCAATTGATGGTTTACAATCTTACACCAAAGGAACGGGGAAAGTATTATGTTAGTCGAAGAACGTTGATGATGTGGACTAGATTCATCTTCAACAAGAAGTTCGATATTACTCGCCTCATTTTTTATGAACTTTGGGAATTTATTGTAAATAGGAATCAATATTTCAAGCAAGACGAGAAAAAAGAGAAGAAAAAGGTTAAGCCAAAGTTGAAATCCCCGGTTAAATCTCTAAGAAAGAAATCAAGAAACTATATATTCCTTTTCGACAGTTTTTACAAAGGATAGTGGCTAGGGCACTTAGAGATGGAGTTGGTCAATTAATCCACGATCGGGAGATCATCAATATCCCGAATCTTTACTCTGAAATTCAAGAATCTTCCTAATGCTACTTTGGAGCCTATAATTCCAATACCGGAACTTTTATATGATAGGGTTTCTATTAGTGTGTCACACCCCGCTAAAGCGGAAACACGGAATGTGAAGAGCTGGAAAATCCTTACACAGGTCATATAAAACATAACGGTCATCAAGTCATTAATTAAAATAAAAGTGTTAACAAATCCATCCAAGACACAATAATTTAGTACATTGAAACACAATTAAAAGTTCAATAAAAATTCCCAAAATAACTGGCCACGTCTTTTCCCGAAAAGGTTCTCACACAACCGCCTCGACCCGTCCATGCCATGCACATCATACTTACACTAATTTCCTGAAACATAAGATAAAGTGTCAACTACGAAAGTAGTGAGTGAGTTACAGTTTAAATAGTCGACCAAAAATGTAAGTAAAGTATATAAAAGTAGAATTTTCCAATAAGGAGATTAGCGGAGAAAAGTCGCTTAAAGTTTATATACTTTAAAGTCCCAAGTAATGGGCGGACTGGTGCCCTAAGTTTGTAAAGACCAAATATAGTCAAATTTAGTCAAACAGTAGAAGCGTATACCAAACGCTAAAAATTTATAAGTTTATGCGTAAGTAACCAATTAGATTTTCTTGTATCAACCTCTTGGCATCTATAACTTAAGTGTTCACACTAATCCGATTATCCAACCGTGAACGGCCCAAACTTCCCGCCTCTCAAACGGAAAGTTATTCAGAACTTAGTAATATGTACTTAGACTGCCATCTAAGCAAGGAACGGTTCTTTCCTAAGTATCGATACCCATAATTACTATACGGCTAAGTAGTTAATAGTGTGAAAGTCTAAGTCTAAACCAGTCGGGCACTAAGTAATTTCATTTTTAAAAGCGAGACAGTCGTACGTCCATCACTTAAGATCGTGTTATAGTTCCATCAAGGGTTGGTACGCATACAAGCATCAATAATTAATTTAGTCAAAAGAGAGCGACCAATAAGTCTAAATAAAGTCAAATAATTTACGCATAAGAGTTCAAATAGTCGTCCAAATAAGTCCACGTACGTCCAAAAAGTCAAGTTTAATAAGTCAAAAGTCAAAGTTTAATAAGTCAAAAGTCAAAGTTTAATAAGTCAAAAGTCAAAGTTTAATAAGTCAAAAGTCAAAGTTTAATAAGTCAAAAGTCAAAGTTTGATATATTGCAATTTGTTTCACAAAGTCTTTAAATGCAATTAATCTTATGTTTCCCCCAAAATTTATGTAAAATATATAAAACAAGGGGTTGTAACTCACGGATTGCGAAGAGAACGAGAACTTGGAAACTCGGTCGGAATATGTAAGCCGGGAATCACGGATTGCCTATTAATACCAAGGTATTTTAATGAGTTGTTATATTATTATGTTCTTATATAATAACATAGGTAAAACTTTATTAAACTTTAAGTGTCAAAGTTAAGTATAGATAAAAAATAGTCCGTAAAGGTAATTGTCACGTTTTTGTCCAAAAGTCCGATTTAACGTTTTAGATTATTATATCTTAAGTGCTTTTGCTCGCTGAAGTGATTTACAATTTCTAAGGAAATTTGGGCAGCGCTTCCGCGCCCAAATTTAATGCCCAAAAATTGTACCATCACTTCCGCTCACAAATCACCTAAAACACAATATCACATATATTATAGCTCATTATAGTCCAAATAGTCCAATACAAGTCACCATTATGCTTATTTTTATTTGTCTCAGTCCCCACGTGATGTCGGTAGAAGTCCAGAATGTAAACATCATCTTAAAACGAGTAAAACGATGATTTTTCGGGAGAACAGCAGCTCGGTTCTGCGCACCTGGGCACAGGTGTTGCGCACCTAGCTGCTGTCTCAATCCCGTTTTGTGTTTTCCTTGCTAAAAACGTTTTGTGACTTAAGGATTTCGACATGCAACCAGTAGATATCTTTTCAAAACATCATTTTAACAGTTTCTAAAGTGTTTTTATCCACAGATTCGTGGATCTAAAGAGTATTTCGATTAAAAACGTTTTTGGCCATAAAAAGTCAAAGATTTGTATAAAATCATATTTTCAACCGTTAGATCTTACATGAAATTGATTATTTATGTAAGAATAGTAAAAATAAAGGAATCTACCGAAGGAAAAGCTTGGATGATGAGTTTGGTCGGATTTGAGCTTCAAAAATCTTTGCAAACGTGGTCCTTTTTCGGTATAAACAACACCCCTTGGCTTCACTTAAAGTTTAGAACGATTTGTATGGACTAAAATGGTGTTTATGTGGCTGGAGGTCACTGGAACGAGTGAGTTCTAGAGAGAAAAATAGAGAGAAAAGGGGTGTAGGTGTTTTGTGTGTGTTTTTGTTTTTGTAAAAATGAATTAAGAAAATGAATAAGAAAAGTGGGTATAGGGTGAGTTGGGACTGGTAAATGCCAGTAATGAGTGTAAAGGAACGTTTTTGATTGGTGGAATTGGGTGGTGGATGTGTAAAAACGAGGCAGGGACTAAAATTTTAATTTTTTTGAATTCTGACGTGAGGTGCTGCGCACCTCAACACTAGGTGCGGCGCACCGGGGCATTTTTCAGCCTTTTTCAAATTTTTCGTTTTTACGTTTATGCTTCGTTGGGCCTTTTTGTTAATTAAAAGTTCTTAATTATGATAAGTTATGAACTTAGGAAAGTTCAATAGGTGTTTTCTTGGTATTAGGACTTATAATTTTGATTCCGGAAGTTATTCCGACACTAGTTTCGGCAAAGTACAGACTCAACAATTACGAACTAGAACAAAGTGAACACGATAAAAGAGGAACTAGAGAATCGAACCGATATAATAATTGAACAAGTGCCTGAATTTTGACGGTTGTCACATAGTGTCAATGAGTTTTAGCCTATAGGTCTTCGCCCGCTCGTACGGAGGGTTTAGATTTTTCGTTAGATGAGCGTGGTGATGAATGAAATGATGGTGGAAATGATGATAATGATGATGATACCAGTTATGGTAATGATGAAGTAGGGGGTGAAGGGAGAATTATGGTTGTTCAAACACGGGTACACACATTGTTACTTGTACTTGCAAGTCCTTCGGGCACGAACGAAGAATGAGTTGAAAAAATAGTGAGTGAGGGTATGAGGAAAAAACGTGGGGACAAAAAGAAAAGAAAACGAGTCGCATTTAACACTAGGTGTGACGTCCCGTCAATTTGAAGTGCTTAAGTTACCGTCATTATTTTAAGATTATTCGCAATTATTTTGACCCTTGTGTTTCCGTTTGTTTTGCTCACGATTTACTGTTATTAAGAATCGGGTTTTGCTGTATTTGCTGATTCGTCCCTCGAGACGTAATAATTTTATTTATCTAAGTTCCAATTAGTTAGTATTCTCATAATTATAAGTTAGGAGGTTTATGCCAAATTAGTCGGTTATCGTATCCTCTATCTCCGAGATATCATGCTTTTTCTCTTGTTTATTCCTTTACTGAAATCGTGCTAATCTCGATATCGAAAGTGAAAATATAACATTAAATGAACCTAATATAAAAAAATCATAGTATGAAATTTCCAAAGTTCATCGCAAAAAGAATCGGGAACTTTCGGCGAACGAAACTATTTAACGACCGCGTAAACGAAAAAGCAAAAAATTCTGGATTTTGGTCCAGTGCGCAACACTGGCACTCAGTGCGACGCACTGACCTGCTGGACAAGAATTTTTGTTGTTTTGTGTGAGTCATTTTGCATGTATTGTGGTTGGGCACTTGTTCCAATCGTGTAATAGGCTGAATAAGAGCAGAGATGTCATATTTTGGGGTCATTCCAAGACCATCCAACACTCTCTAACCTCACAATACACCTACTAACTCACTTCTCTCTCATTTTCCCATCACATTTCTCTTTCAATCTCTCAAACTCCTCTCATTTTCTCTCTAAAAAAAACTCATTTCCAGAAGATTGAAGCTTATTAAACACCACATTTGAAGAGGGTTCCAAGATACAAGGTCATCTCTAACAACTCCCTTTTGGTTCCTTTGGTTTTTGGTAAGGTTTCTTTAATCATTTCCTCACTTTTCTTTCATTTTTCTCCATCTTTCTCTTATTTTGTTAGAGATTCTAACACCATCTATTTTCTTTTGCATTCCAAGTTATTGTCTACCATATTACTTTTCATTTGGGAAGATCCATCTACCTTTTCTTGAAGAAAATTTCTTTGATCTTGGTAAGTAGCTTCTTACCGAAAATCTCTCCGAAAACGTTATTGATCACTTTGCATGTAAAGATCTAAACTAATGGTGGATTTATTTGTGTTTTTGAGCTGTTTATTTTTCATCAACACACCACCAAAAGGTTCTTTCAGATTATTCATCTCTCAAGCTTAAGATCTTGCGGTTGTTATTCGGTAAAATCGATATTTTTCCTATATTTATCTTTTTATATTTCGTTATTATTTTCCATATATATTTCGGTTATAGACTTGAAAATGGTTAGGAATAACATACTAGACCAACATTTGTGAATATTTTGGCTATGGACAAAGATTTGGACTAAAATACATAAAGATGTGATTATTATCGAAATTAACATATTGTATGTATTAGTATGTAAAATGGTATATTTATATATATGTAACACTTGGTAAATATATATTGGAACAGAATGTAAGTTATTAACAGTTTGCGTTTTAACCAAAAAGACTTTAAATGATCGGATTTCGACAAAACGTTACGATTCATAAATCTGGAAATGCAGCTAGTGCGCCGCACCCCATGTCCAGTGCGACGCACCGGGCTGTTTTCCGTCAAAATTCAGCAGGTTATTGTTTTTGTTGTGTAGCCGTCTTGACGTTTTATTCCGTAAATTATCGTTTCAAAGCCTCTGATTTCATGTTATGTTTCTAAACAACTCTAAACACTTGTATAAACACACTAAAATACATAAAAGTAACATATTATGATAAAATATCGTCTTTGGACTCAAAGACGCCAACGCAATCAAAAATTTCTTAACACTTATTTTAAAAGGCACGTATTACCTACGTTTCGATAAATAAACATTTGTTACAAATGACGATCGTAATCTAAAGCCGTCGACGAATATTTTTGCGATAAACTTTGTTAAAAACGTTATATAAAAGTCATTTTAAACTATATTTTTGAAAAGTAAAGACTTACAAACTCTCTAAATGTCAAGTTAGACATTCGCGACAACTTTGGTTATCTTTAAAATTAACTATTATTCAACCTAAAATAGTTGTCTTTAACTTTGCAAAATCAACATTGTTGACATTTGACTTTTATAAGTCAACATCCTTGACATTTGACTTTTATAAGTCAACATTGTTGACATTTGACTTTTGTAAGTCAAGTTCGTTAACACTTGACTTTTACAAAGTCAACATCTTTAATCTTGGTCAATCTAATAACACCTTGGTATTCAATATTCCTTTCGACTCGAAGTAATCCTTCGTTTCAAACGATCATTGTGGATGTGATAGACCGATATCTTGCCACTCGCCCTTTTTGGCGCGGAACATCGTCTCCCGAATACGTCGTCTTGGTTTAAATTATTAAATGATGGAATATTTTATTAAACTTAATCTTAACCGACAAGGCTAAACCGAACTATACTTATAGAGATATTGAGACTATATTATTTGTTGTTTTAGGGCACTTAGACCGTGGAGTTGTAACTCTGTGATTACTTTACCCGCAGATTTGCTGAAGTTGTATTGTGAGTTATTCGTAGCCCTTGTCTTAAATACTTTTGGGTTGTAAAGCGTATTTTAAACTGGCTATGTATTTTAAACTCTCTGCATGAATGCGGAAATGTTGTTAATTATCTTGTTTACCTAGTGAATTTGGTCTGCCCTAGTTTTAAGTGTCTTAAGCCATGGCGGCTCCCCTCTAATACACTTGTTAAGCTTTATGCCCATGGTTCTCATATATATAGATCTATATCGGGTTATGTACCTAACCCATATTCAACTGTAGGCTGATACTACGATCAGATGTTATGGCAATTACTATTAAACTGTTACGATTAAACTGATTGCCTTTGGTTTAACACACCTTAGGATAGGGGATTAAAGTGATTGGTTCAGGAGCGAGATGTATGACTATCTTAGGCATCGTACCCTTCACTAATGGATGAATACAAGTTATGTGATTTTTAAATTTATAATGTTTACTGAAACTTGTCGATGGGTCACCTTTTTACTTAAAATTGTGAATAATTCACCAACATGTTGTTGATGTCGTTTTAACGCTTTGCGGGAAATTGAGGATTTCCGTTATCCATGCCATAGTTGTTTTCGGATCGCTTGCTTTTGTGAAATTTAAATTTGTAATGTTTATTGTAATTTCCTTGACGATCCGTTTGATGATTTCTTTTGAAGTTGTATTTCTACTTGGCGTCTTACCGCCCTTGACTTATTAATGTATTTTGTAACATTTGGCATGATCTATATTATTTGATGTTTTGTTTATCAGTTATATTGTTGTAATCTTGACTCTTGATATTATAACTGGAACACCTCGTGCTTCCGCTATTAGCGGGGTGTGACAGAAGTTGGTATCAGAGCCAAAGGTTATAGCGAACCGAGTGATTTAAACTGTGTAAATCACTTGGACTATGACCATAGGCTTTTTAAATCGATTTTTTTTCTCTGATTGCAATGTGTACACTATTTTTCATACGTGTTTATTTTTCGCGTTTGTTATTTTGGCGTTTGGCCTTGTTTTCGTGTTGCACACATTGTTGATCGAATATTTCTTTCGTCTCTTTTAGAACGATGCCCCGAAGATGACAGCGACGAGATGATCAGCGAGACACGGTCGTCCGAGCACGAGAGCTTGTAACGCGACCTCGAGTGTGGAAGTCAGTGATGAGGAAACGAATATGACGACAGATTTCAGTCAGCTCGTAGCCGAGCAGTTGGAAGCCATCAAACCTACTATCATCGCTCAGATTAGAGATTACATGTCGCAGGATGTTGGTGGTACGGGGTCTGATGGTTCGGATCAGGATGATTTTGAGCCGAAGATTAAAGGTAAAGGTCCTGAGGTTGATGGTAATGGTGGAGGAACGGGACACGATAGTCCTGAGGGTATGGTTACCGGGTCTGGTGGACCCGAGGTTGGTGTAATTGGCGATGTTGTTTCCTCCAACCCGAGCACATTCCAGAGTGTTATGGAGATGGTGACCACGCTAATCCAGCATGCGGTTCGTGATGGTGGAGTACCATCATTCGTAGATAAGCAGAACTCCGGAAAGAAACGGAGTGGTGTACTCCATTATGGAGATTCGCGGAAAAAGTATAGGAAGCAGTATGCTCCTCAATTGGTACAAACCTATGCAGCAGGGACGCCGGGTAGCCAGACTAAGTATCCGAGGTGTGATCGGTGTGGTAATCACCATTCCAGGGAGATGGCTTGTTGGGAATGTAGTACATGTAAGAAGCTGGGCCACACAGATAGATTCTGTAAGTCCATGAGGGGAAAATGCTATGAGTGTGGTTCTGTCGAGCATCTTAAGAACAAGTGTCCCGAGTTGGTTACAGCGGGTGCTGGAACTTCGTCTATATTGGACCCTCGAGGCAGAGCAATCGTGATTGGTACCCAGAGTAAATTCCCGAAGTGTGACCGGTGTGGTAGGCACCACACCAAAGATGTTGCTTGTTGGGTGTGTGGTAAGTGTAAGCAGCTAGGACACACAGTTAAGTTCTGTAAGGCCTTTAAGGGCAAGTGTTACGAATGTGGTTCTCCGTATCATCCTAAGGGCAAATTCCCCGAGTTAGCTTCAGCCAGTACATGTACTTTTCTCAGTTAAGGTCAGCGTATATATATTCTATTCGATTATGATATTTGACCTTATTTTCCTTGCGTTACACACTATTCTTTCCTCTTCCTTTATTTCAGTCTTCTTTTTACGCCTTTTGCGTCGGAATCAAAGAAAGCTCCCATCTGCAAGGAAGTCGACGAGTCGAAGTTGTCCTACGAGTGTGATTCCGAGAGATTCGACTCCATATTTTTATCCGCCACTTCGCTTCGATTTAGTAATCACCGGTACAATACCAAACTATAGTCTAGACTCTATCATACTTTGCGAACTTCTAAACTTTAGTGAATTAATTCCGCAAATGCATGGTTCATTTAAAACTATGCTTAATTTGGCCAACTACGCCTAGTTCGGAATAAATTATGCAAGAACGGAACGTAATTGCTATTGCTAACAATTTATTTTTGAGTCAATAATTATGTATTCTACTGATTTCCGATTTTAGTCCGTCATTCGAAGAGCTTCATATTTGATACGTTTAGGACTATGATTTCCTTGTACGTCTATACCCTTAGCGTCTTCCTTCGAAATAGAGTTAGCCGTTGGGGAGTTTTTTCCTGCTACCCAAGTACTTTCTACCTATTGTGTTACTTTCGACGACCTTTCTTTTCCTATCGACTTGAGTCCGATCACTTTAGGTAGTTTCGACGTTATTACCGGCATGGATGGGTTGTCGACACACCGTACAGAGGTTATATGTTTTGTGAAGATTATCCGCATACCGTTATCGTTGGAAGAACTATTGTTAGATCAGGATGATGAGGCGGAGAAGCGCCTTAAGATCGACTTGTGCTTGAAAGTTCGGGAGTGCATCAAATGGGATTTCTCACTCTTTCTTGCACCCCTAGTGAAGAAAGACTCCGCGGAGAAGTAGGAAGATAAGCCCGTGGTTCGTGACTTTCCCGATGTGTTCCTAGAGGACTTACATGGATTACCCCTAGTTGAGATGTGGAGTTTCAGATTGACTTAGTTCCGAGAGCAACGCCGGTGGCGAAGGCTCCTTATTGGTTAGCACCTTCGGAGATGTTAGAACTATCGAAGCAGATCCAGGATTTGGTGGACAAAGGCTTCGTTAGAAAAGTTTCTCTCCTTGAGGCGCGCCGGTACTTTTCGTAAAAAGGAAAGATGCGGAGTACAAGACAACGCCGGAGGGTTGAGTCGCATAACAATTATGATTGAGAGATTCGCTACCATCTGGGAAAGGCGAATGTAGTAGCCGATGCGTTAAGTCGCACGAAGTTGGTTAAGCCGGTGAGAGTACGCCCATGATGATTTCGATTCAGTCGAGCTTGAAGGCCCGTATCATTCAGGCTCTCACGGAGGATCGTACCATTTGGATTATCGAAGATCGGCTGACTGAGTCAGCGCATTTTCTGCCTATTCGAGAAGATTACCGAATAGAGAAGTTGTCTAAATTATATGTTGAAGAGATCGTGGCCAGGCATGGCATTGCTGTAACGATTAATTCTGATCGCGACACGCGTTTTACTTTGAGGTTCTGGCAGACTCTGCAGCGACCCTTGGGCACGCGATTGGATATGAGTACTGCTTATCACCCTCAGACCGATGGGCAGTTACCGTTGGTCGAGTTTTCGTACAACAATAGTTACCACTCCAGTATTAATTGAGCGCCTTTTGAAGCTCTTTACGGTCGAAAGTGTAGGTCTCCACTCTGTTGGGCTGAGATTGGTGATAGTCAGATTACGGGTCCTGAGCTGATCCAGGAGACGACTGATAAGATCTTTAGGATCGAGGATCGTTTGTTAGTCGCGAGATTGTCAGAAGAAGTTCGCGAATTCGCGTCAGAAACCTTTGGAATTCAAGGTCGACGATATGGTGTTGTTGAAGGTTTCCCCTTGGAAGGGTGTGTTCGTTTTGAAAAGCGCAGCAAGTTAAGTCCGCGTTTTACGGGTCCGTTTAGAATTTTGTCTCGTGTTGGACCAGGGGCTTACCGCCCGGAGTTTCCACCTGAGTTGAGCGGTGTGCACAACGTATTTCACGTATCGCATCTCAAGAAATGCCTTGCTGACGAGTCTTTGATTGTTCCTTTGGAGAAACTATGCTTAGATGAGTCGTTTCACGTGATAGAGGAGCCGGTAGAAATCATTGACCGAGAGGTCAAGCGTTTGCGGCGGAGTCGGATTCCTATTGTAAAGGTCCAATGGAACTCTAAGTTGGGAGCTGAATTTACATGAGAAGGGGACCAAATTCTTATGTTCAATAGATATTTCGAGGACCAAATTCTTTTTACTGAGGAGGTTGTGACGTCCCGTCAATTTGAAGTGCTTAAGTTACCGTCATTATTTTAAGATTATTCGCAATTGTTTTGACCCTTGTGTTTCCTTTTGTTTTGTTCACGATTTACTGTTATTGAGAATCGGGTTTTGCGGTATTTGCTGATTCGTCCCTCGAGACGTAATAATTTTATTTATCTAAGTGCCAATTAGTTAGTATTCTCATAATTATAAGTTAGGAGGTTTATGCCAAATTCGTCGGTTATCGTATCCTCTATCTCCGAGATATCGTGCTTTTGCTCTTGTTTATTCCTTTACCGAAATCGTCCGAATCTCGAAATCGAAAGTGAAAATATAATATTAAATGAACCTAATATAAAGAAAATCATAGTATGACCTTTCCTAAGTACATCGCAAAAAGAATCTGGAACTTTCGGCGAACGAAACTACTTAACGATCGCGTAAACGAAAAAGCAGAAAATTCTTGATTTTGGTCGAGTGCGACGCACTGACCTGCTAGACAAGAACTTCTGTTGTTTTGTGTGATTCATTTTTGCATGTATTGTGGTTGGGCACTTGTTCCAATCGTGTAAGAGGATGAATAAGAGCAAAGATGTCATATTTTGGGGTCATTCCAAGACCATCCAACACTCTCTAACCTCACAATACACCTACTAACTCACTTCTCTCTCATTTTCCCATCAAATTTCTCTTTCAATCTCTCAAACTCCTCTCATTTTCTCTCTAAACAAAACTCATTTCCAGAAGTTTGAAGCTTATTAAACACCACATTTGAGGAGGGTTTCAAGATACAAAGTCATCTCTAACAACTCCCTTTTGGTTCCTTTGGTTTTTGGTAAGGTTTCTTTAATCATTTCCTCACTTTTCTTTCATTTTTCTCCATATTTCCCTTATTTTGTTAGAGATTCTAACACCATCTATTTTCTTTTGCATTCCAAGTTATTGTCTACCATATTACTTTTCATTTGGGAAGATCCGTCTACCTTTTCTTGAAGAGAAATTTCTTTGATCTTGGTAAGTACCTTTTTACAGAAAATCTCTCCGAAAACGTTATTGATCACTTTGCATGTAAAGATCTAAACTAATGGTGGATTTATTTGTGTTTTGGAGTTGTTTATTTTTCATCAACACACCACCAAAAGTTGCTTTCGGATTATTCATCTCTCAAGCTTAAGATCTTGCGGTTGTTATTCGGTAAAATCGATATTTTTCCCATATTCATCTTTTTATATTTCGTTATTATTTTCCATACATATTTCGGTTATAGCCTTGAAATGGTTAGGAATAACATACTAGACCAACATTTGTGAATATTTTGGCTATGGACAAAGATTTGGACTAAAATACATAAAGATGTGATTATTATCGAAATTAACATATTGTATGTATTAGTATGTAAAATGGTATATTTATATATATGTAACACTTGGTAAATATATCTGGAACAGAATGTATGTTATTAACAGTTTTCGTTTTAACCAAAAAGCCTTTAAATGATCGGATTTCGACAAAACGTTACGATTCATAAATTTGGAAATGCAGCTAGTGCGCCACACCCCATGTCAAGTGCGACGCACCGGGCTGTTTTCCGTCAAAATTCAGCAGGTTATTGTTTTTGTTGTTTAGCCGTCTTGACGTTTTGTTCCGTAAATTGTCGCTTCAAAGCCTCTGATTTCATGTTATGTTTCTAAACAACTCTAAACACTTGTATAAACATACTAAAATATATAAAAGTAA
Organism: Senecio squalidus; assembly: GCA_910822075.1. Taxonomy (NCBI): domain Eukaryota; kingdom Viridiplantae; phylum Streptophyta; class Magnoliopsida; order Asterales; family Asteraceae; genus Senecio; species Senecio squalidus. The sequence goes on along the minus strand of CAJVGC010000582.1, from coordinate 34,898,996 downwards.
CATATCATGATAAAATATCGTCTTTGGACTCAAAGACGCCAACGCAATCAAAAATGTCTTAACACTTATTTTAAAACGCACGTATTACCTACGTTTCGATAAATAAACATTTATTACAAATGACGATCGTAATCTAAAGCCGTCGACAAATATTTTTGCGATAAACTTTTTTTAAAACGTTATATAAAAGTCATTTTAAACTATATTTTTGAAAATTAAAGACTTACAAACTCTCTAAATGTCAAGTTAGACATTCGCGACAACTTTGGTTATCTTTCAAATTAACTATTATTCAACCTAAAGTAGTTGTCTTGAACTTTGCAAAATCAACATTGTTGACATTTGAGTTTTATAAGTCAACATCCTTGACATTTGACTTTTATAAGTCAACATTGTTGACATTTGACTTTTGTAAGTCAACTTCGTTAACACTTGACTTTTATAAAGTCAACATCTTTAATCTTGGTCAATCTAATGAAACCTTGGTATTCAATATTCCTTTCGACTTGAAGTAATCCTTCGTTTCAAACGATCATTGTGGATGTGATAGACCGATATCTTGCCACTCGCCCTTTTTGGCGCGGAACATCGTCTCCCGAATACGTCGTCTTGTTTTAAATTATTAAATGTTGGAATATTGTATTAAACTTAATCTTAACCGACAAGGCTAAACCGAACTATACTTATAGAGATATTGAGACTATATTATTTGCTGTTTTAGGGCACTTAGACTGTGGAGTTGTAAGTCTGTGATTAGTTTACCCGAGATTTGCTGAAGTTGTATTGTGAGTTATTCGTATCCCTTGTCTTAAATACTTTTGGGTTGTAAGACGTATTTTAAACTATCTATGTATTTTAAACAGTTTGCATGAATGCGAAAATTTTGTTAATTATCTTGTTTTCCCAGTGAATTTGGTCTACCTTAGTTTTAAGTGTCTTAAACCATGGTGGCTCCCCTCTAATACACTCGTTAAGCTTTATGTCCGCGGTTCTCATATATATAGATCTATATCAGGTTATGTACCTAACCCCCCTTCCTCTGTAGGCTGATACTACGAGCGGATGTTATGGCAATTACTATTAAACTGTTACGATTAAACTGATTGCCTTTGGTTTAACACACCTTAGGATAGGGGATTAAACTGATTGGTTCAGGAGCGAGATGTATGACTATCTTTGGCATAGTACCCTTCACTAATGGATGAATACAAGATATGTGATTTTTAAATTTATAATGTTTACTGAAACATGTCGATGAGTCACCTTTTTACTTAAAATTGCGAATAATTCACCAACATGTTGTTGATGTCGTTTTAACGCTTTGCAGGAAATTGAGGATTTCCGTTAATCATTCCATAGTTGTTTTCGGATCGCTTGCTTTTGTGAAATTTGAATTTGTAATGTTTATTGTAATTTCCTTGACGACCCGTTTGATGACTTCTTTTGAAGTTGTATTTGTACTTGGCGTCTTACCGCCCTTGACTTATTAATGTATTTTGTAACATTTGGCATAATCTATATTATTTTATGTTTTGTTTATCGGTTATATTGTTGTAATCTTGACTCTTGATATTATAACTGGAACGCCTCGTGTTTCCGCTATTAATGGGGTGTGACACTAGGGATAAACACCGGGGTTCCACATCCACTCTCCTCAGTCGTGAGACGACATATGGTATTGAAAAAGATGTTGGATCCCCACCAACACAAGCGGCGGAAACCACTCCTCTCCACTAAATCCCCATTAGGTAATGTTTCAAAAAGTACTGGAAAAAATCCAAAATATACTCCTTTGAAGCATGATATTACTGAAACAGAAATTCAAGATAAGACTTTCGACTTCCACTTCTTTCGGACACACTATAACGAATTCTCACGTATATATCATTAGGAATGTGCAGGAACCTTGTATCGGTCTTCGTGACGATAACGGAACGTTGTAGAACGTTCACAATCTGAGCGCTTCCGAGGATTGACCAAAAATCCTTCCACTGCTAACATCATGCCAATGGTGCAAGAAGGTCCTTCTAGTGGTGCCTTTGTGTCATCACTATGTATGGCGACGAGCAATCTAAGTGAAATCAGTTTACCCGCATGGTCTGTAGAGTTAGCCAAATCCCATGTTCCTTCATCGGGAATGGGTAAAGGCAAGGAAAAGGAGGGGGATGATCCAATCAAAGCGTATACGACATCATCTTGATGTTATTGCAGGTCAGAGAGCAGAAACGGGTCCACCAATATCACCCGTTGATCCACCAACTTCAACAATCAAGATCTCTATTTCTCCACAAAAAAGACGCTCGACAAGGGTACGAAAACAAAGAAAGTTAAAAAGAAGTTGAAAAGCCACTTCCTACGATTGATTAATCACCCGAACTTCCCACTGATCCACGTTCGGATTATGATATGGTGAAATATTATTTGAAGACTCTTCCTCGAAAGTTGATTGAGGATGTACATCTTGAAATGGCGTTGGATTCAAAACCACATTCGGTACATGATGTTTCCATCATTGTTGCTATAGCTCTTCCCCGAGACTATGCTCCCATATCATTAGAAGAGTTTCGGTGTGAACGAGAGGAACTTTTAACCTTGGTTAGCAAATATAGAGCCAGTACTTCACATTGTAGAGTGGAAGCAGAGGATTCTCTCAAACGCAAATATTTGGACGATGATCCTAATGATCATATGAATGAGGGGGAAGTAAGTGTTTGAAGAAAGTTAAGCTAAAAGGGGCAGTTTTTGAAATGGTTAAAGATTTGGGTTCTAATCAAGGTGAAAAAGGTACAAGTGTTGAACATGTTGATTTGGTGGAAGTGATTTTGAGGTTGACGAAGAGATTGAAATAGAACAAGTTAATTTGTGTGAAAGTTTGGTTGATTCGGAAAAGGAAATAGAAACGGATAAAGAGGTTCAAACTGAAAGAGAAAAAGTAAAAGAATTCGAGATTGAAAAAGAGAAATAAGTCGAGTTTGAAAAAGAGATTAAAGTTGAAAGTGATCCTGAAGCAAAATTCAGACAAGCAGTGGTTGGTAGGCTTAAAGATCGGAGATTTTACGATTTCGAAAATGTTGAAACGATGAAGCCGAAAAAGTACGATTTGGATGATAGATTGACCCAATACATGGTAAAGGAATTACATGATGAAGATGTTGAAAAGGAAAGAAAAAGATTGCAAAACGAACAACTTGAACTCTACAAGTATGCTTTGACTAATGAGTTCGGAGTACGAAAATATGAAAAGATTGATCGAAAGTTGCAAAAGAAAGGGCACAAAACATTGTATAAGGCTTTCATGGAAGACATGGTGATAGCATTTTTCCAAGAGAAACCAAAGGAGGTAGAACCGACGATGTTCTTTGGGCTCACAAAGAAACAAAATGAGATGTGGAAAGACTTTAAGCATTTCATTCACTTCAAACGTCAAGGAAGTTCAAAAGTCTACTCTCCTCATAAGATTATGAATGTCTTGGTGCTCATATCAAAAGGGTAGTAAGTATCAAACATTTATGGTACAACGAAGATATGGAAAAGTCTACCAGTTTACAGAAGCAGACTTCAAGGACCTTAATTCAGATGACATAGTGTGGTTCTTTAATCAAATGAAAAAATGGGAAAACAATAAACCAGAAGTTAGATATATAGAATCTTGTATTAACCGCTTCATGGAAGGTCAAGTGAAATAAGCAACAAATTTCGATTTTCAAATTGCTTTGGAGAGCGTTCGAGGTAAAGTGAACTTGATTGAACAAAAAAAATGTTCCGGTGAAGCATATTCGAGTTTGGACTATTGTGAATATGGAGGGAAAGGGAATTGTCACATTGGAAGGGAAATTTGGTTATGTTATTCAAAGAATTTCATCACTACTTAACCGACCACTCTTATATTGGTACTCAAGGAGATATTAGAGATTATTAAGAAAGGCGATGACATAAAATATGTAAACTATGATGAATATGCTAAGGAAATTTGAACGGAAAGAATACGAGTTTGGTAAATATGCTATTGAAGCTTGCTTGAATAGAAGTAAGGTTATTCAAAGATATGAAATGTGCTTGAATATTCGGGAAAACAAATACTCTATCTTTGCAACAATCAAAGCTCAACAACGGTTTTATGCAAAAAGAATAACAAGAATGTGCTAAATTGTATCCCGAATTTAGAAAAGGAAGCTTCATAGTCACAAACTCAAGATTGAACATATTATTTTGCTCAAATCTTAGATACTGATAGGTTAATGGATCATTTGTTCACAATTCTATTATTTTGCTCGTTTAATGATTATTGTCACACCCGGTAAAGCAGAAACACGAGGTGCGAAGAGCGACGATATCATTACACTAGTAATAATAAAGCATACAGTTTCAAGTCATTAAGATTGAAAATAAGAGTTTACAAGTTTGAAAAAAACCAAGCATTTAACGTATCACATATCAAAAATACATGATTAATTGTTTAACAAAATTCCTAAATGATTAAATAGGTCTTCTACCAATTCTTGAATTCACGTGACATGCCTAACCCATCCATAGTATGCACTTCGTGTCCTTACATTTGGTTTCCTGAAAACATGAGAAAAAGTGTCAAACTACAAAAGTAGCGAGTGAGTTACAGTTTTTTAGTCCTCGACTAAAAATGTTTGAATCAAGTTCAACAATACTTAAATAGTTGTGATAAATATAACAATATTTAAATAGTTTGTAACAAGTATAACAATACTTAAAAGGTAGTTGCGAAAAGTAAACTATTGATTGAAATCATGTATAACGACTACTTGGCATAATATAACTTAAGTGTTCAACTAAACCGATTAATCAACCGCGAAGCCCCTTACCCCGCACTACTTACGAGGATTCGTGTTCGATCAAGTAATATGTACTTAAGTTGCCTCCTGAGTAAGGAACGGTTATTTCCTAAGTATCGATAACCATAATTACTAAACGGCTTAACAAAGCTAATAGTGTGTTACAAAATGGGCATTAATTTTATTTTAAAACTAGTAGTAGTAGCTTAAGTTGCATGTTTTATATCCCTCAAGAGTCACGTTCGTTACACGATCAATCAAAGTTCATACGAGTGCCGAGTGTGGCAATAAAATATGATTCATACGAGTGCCGAGTGTGGCAATAAAATATGTTTCATATGAGGGCCGAGTGTGGCAATAAAATATTTTTGTACCAGTGCCGAGTGTGGAAATAAAATATGTTTCATACGAGTTCCGAGTGTGGCAATAAAATATGTTTCATACAAGTGCCGAGTGTGGCAATAAAATATGTTTCATACAAGTGTCGAGTGTGGCAATAAAATATGTTTCATACAAGTGCCGAGTGCAGAAAGTGGTCGAAACGGGTCGGAATCACGGAAATCCTATAGTAATACCAAGATTGAATGAGTATGATTGTTTATAAGTTTATAATGTCGTTAGTCAACGAAAATGATTTTAATATAAGTGTTGGGTTTAAGTCTAACGAAAATCGGGCAGCGCTTCCGCGCCAAAATATTTAAATCCAATTTTTAGACACTTTCCCTAACGATTTTCATAACCATAGTTTATATATTTACACCAAACACAATGTTATGTAAACATGTTCAATTAGTCCCTTTATACAAAATTAAGCTCCTTACAGGTTATTTAACTCGGTTTGAAGAAATAAGCTCAAGTTTACGTTTAATAGCCAAAACAACCCATTTCCCAGGAATCTGGGTCAGGAATGCGCCGCATTCTGGCACCAGGTTCTTGGAAAAATCGTTTTGTTGCTTAAAAATGTTATTTTGGTGATGGATTTCGACATGCAACTATAGATACCTCCAAACACTTGATGTTTTACAGTTTATATTGAGTTTTTAACCACAAATTCATAGATCTAAACTTCCATTTTATAAAAACCCGTTTTTGTATATAAATGGTCATAAATCTTCATAAAAACTCGTTTTTAGTTGTTAGATCATACATGCAAAGAGTGTATATTGTAAAGACAGACGATTTGAAAGATTTATACCGAATAGATGGTGATTTAAAGAAACATGAAGTGTTCTCTTGGTGATTTTTGACCCAAAATGCTAGAAAACCGATTAATAACCCAAATTGATGAATTCTCCTTTCCTCCTTTTGTTTATGAACAATTTTTATGTGTTAAAATGAGGGTTTTTCTGTGATTTTTGGAGTGTTAATTCTTTGTAAATGAAATGGTAAAGAGAGTGTTTGTTGAGAGAGTTTGCAATGAGAGAGAGAGAGAGAGTGAGTAATGAGAGTGTTTGTGTGTGTGTTTGTGTTTGGTGTTTGTAAAATGAGGATTGTGAGGTGTTTAATTGAACTTACTGGACTTGTAAAAGGCTTTTTGACATGTTTAGCCCAGAGCCAAAGAGTTGAGCTCGTTTTAGACGTGTCAAAAGAGTTTACAAAAATTGTTGGTCTGCACCCAGAATGCGGCACATAAGGCCTTTACGCGGCGCATTTGGGGCAGTTTCAACAACTTTTCGTTTTTCGTTTGTTCCATCGATAAGCATTTTCGTTAGTTGAAAGTTTACGGTTAGTTTAGATAGGAACTTAGGCAAGTTCACTAAGTGTTTTCTTGGTATTAGGATTCATTTTATGATTCCGATTTCGATTCCGACTCACCCGTTTATGATACAAGTATAGTTAAGATCAATTCACAGATAACTCAAAGATAGAGAATGCGGTTTTCACCTGAAATTTAGACTGTTGTCACATTCTCCCCGGGTTGAAAAGAATTTCGTCCCGAAATTTAGTTCGCCTCATCGGGAGGAAGAGTCTTTGAACAAATGTGGATACTTCTGACGGATCTCGTCTTCACGCTCCCACGTAAATTCGTGACCTTGTCGAGAATTCCAACGAACCTTGACGATGGGGATATACAACCTCAAGTGGTTCTTCGATGAAGTTGAGCTTGTTGTCGATCTGGACCTCGTCCAGTGGGATGACAACGGTTTCATCCGATAAGCACTTTTTCAAATGCGAGACATGAAAGACGTTGTGGATGTTGGAAAGAGCCTGCGGAAGTTGGAGTCGATATGCCACCGGTCCGATTCGCTCTATCACCTCGAATGGATCGGTGTACCTCGGGCTTAGCTTGCCGCCCTTTCCGAAATGGACTACCCCTTTCCATGGCGATATCTTGAGGAGTACTCTATCGCCAACTTAGAACTCGAGAAGTTTCCTTCGGTTGTCGGCATAGCTCTTCTGTCGGGTACGGGATGTCTTCAGCCTTTCCCGAATGGTAGTGATTTTCTCAATGGTTTCCTGGACGATACCAAGCCTTGTAAGTTATCCATCGCCAGCTTCTAACCAAAAAAGCGGTGACCGTCACTTGCGTCCGTATAGGGCCTCGAATGGTGCACACTTGATGCTGGCGTGGTAGTTGTTGTTATAAGAAAACTCTACCAAGGACAAGTGAGCGTCCCAACTTCCCCCGAAGTTAACTACACACGCTCTCAGCATACCTTCAAGCGTTTGAATGGTCCTTTCACTCTGACCATCGGTTTGAGGGTGATAAGTGGTGCTAAGGTCTAGTTACGTCCCGAGCGATTTCTGAAGCGCGTTCCAAAACCGGGACGTGAATCGACTATCCCTGTCGGAGATAATGGAGAGAGGCGTCCCGTGACGAGAGACGATCTCGTTAATGTATACCAAAGCGAACTTTTCCATCGAGTAGTTCTCTCGTACCGGTAGAAAGTTTGCAGATTTCGTCAGTCGATCCACAATGACCCAAATCATATCGTTACCCCTTGTCGTACGGGGAAGTTTGGTGATGAAGTCCATGGAGATCTGTTCCCACTTCCACATGGGAATCTCCGGCTGTTGCAGTAGACGTGAAGGTTTTTGATATTCCGCCTTGACCTTCGAGCAAGTAAGGCACTTAGCTACGTACAAGGCGATATCCTTCTTCATGCCCGGCCACCAGTAGTATTCCCGTAGATCCTTGTACAACTTTTCGAATCCCGGATGAATATAGTATCGGGAACGGTGGCCCTCGTCCAAAATAAGCATACGAAGGTCTTCGGCTCTCGGAATCCATGCTCGATTCTTGAAATAGTGGATTCCGTCTGTTTTGAGCTCGGATTCCTTTTCATGATTGTGTAGGGTTTCGTCCTTAAGGTTCTCGGGTTTCAATGCTTCCTATTGAGATTTAGCAATTTGTGTTGGAAGGCTTGTCTGAACCTGAATTCCCAATGCTCTAACTCGAGATGGTTTTACCCTTTTCTTTCGACTCAGGTCGTCTACTACTACGTTTGCTTTACCCGGGTGGTATTTGATCTCGCAATCGTAATCGCTTAAAAGTCCAATCCATCTCCGTTGCCTCACGTTGAGCATTTTCCGATCGAGGATGTGTTGACGACTTTTGTGATCCGTGAAAACCGTGCACTTAGTGCCGTACAAGTAGTGTCTCAATATCTTTAATGCGAACACGACAGCTCCCAGCTCTAAGTCGTGTGTTGTATAGTTTTGTTCATGTACCTTTAATTGCCTCGAAGTGTATGCGATGACCTTTTCCTCTTGCATAAGGACGCACCCAAGTCCTTGGTGAAACGCATCGCAAAACCCTACGAAATTATATGTACCCTCCGGTAGGGACAGAATCGGTGCGTGGCACAGTTCGTGTCTGAGTTTCTGGAAGGATTCATCCTGTTCTTTTCCCCAATTAAAGTCTTTATCCTTCTGATTAATTTCGGTTAGAGGCTTTATCGATTTTTGAGAAATTTTTAATGAATCTATGGTTGTAGCCTGCCAACCCTAGGAATTGTCGGATTCCCGTAGGAGTCGTTGGGGCTTGCCATTTCTCAATCGCTTCGATCTTTGCCGGATCGACATGAATCCCCTCTTGGTTGATCACAATACCAAGGAAGTGTACCTCTCGGATCCAAAATTCGCACTTCGAGAATTTGGCGTACATTTTCTGATCTCTAAGGAGTTCTAGAATGAGTTTCAAACGTTTCGCGTGATCCTCCTTGTTCCTTGAGTAGATGAGGATGTCGTCTATGAATACGATTACAAATTTATCCAGATACGGTCTACACACTCTGTTCATCAAATCCATGAACACTGCTCGTGCGTTGGTCAGACCGAAAGGCATAACGAGAAACTCGTAGTGCCCATATCGAGTTCGAAAAGCGGTTTTTAGGAATGTCGGTTTCACTGACTCGAACCTGATGATAACCCGAACGGAGGTCGATCTTGAGAAAATAAGTTTCACCCGGTAACTGGTCGAATAGATCATCGATCCTCGAGAGTGGGTATCCGTTCTTGACGCTCAGCTTGTTCAGTTCACGATAATCGATGCACATTCGATGCTCATTCAGAAGGATCCGTCTTTATTTTTCGTGTATTGCAGTAGACCTTAAGGTTTTTGATATTCAGCCTTGACCTTCGAGCAAGTAAGGCACTTGGCTACGTGCAAGGCGATACCCTTCTTCATGCCCGGCCACTAGTAGTATTACCGTAGATCCTTGTACAACTTGTCGTATCCCGGATGAATAGAGTGTCGGGATCGGTGGCCCTCGTCCAAAATAAGCTTACGAATGGTCTTCGGCTCTCGGAATCCACGCCCAATTCTTGAAATAGTGAATTCCGTCCGGTTTGAGCTCGAATTCCTTTTCATGATTGTGTAGGGTTTCGTCTTTAAGGTTCTCGGGTTTCAATGCTTCCTGTTGAGCTTCAGAAATTTGTGTTTGAAGGCTTGTCTGAACCTGAATTTCCAATGCTCTAACTCGAGATGGTTTTACCCTTTCCTTTCGACTCAGGGCGTCTGCTACTACGTTTGCTTTACCAGGGTGGTATATGATCTTGCAATCGTAGTCGCTAAAAAGTTCAATCCATATCCGTTGTCTCATGTTGAGCATTTTTTGATCGAGGATGTGTTGAAGACTTTTGTGATCCGTGAAAACCGTGCACGTAGTGCCGTATAAGTAGTGTCTCCATATCTTTAATGCGAACACGACAGCTCCCAGCTTTAAGTCGTGTGTTGTATAGTTATGTTCATGTACCTTCAATTTCCTCGAAGCGTATGCGATGACCTTGTCCTTTTTCATAAGGACGCACCCAAGTCCTTGGTGAGATGCATCGCAAAACACTACGAAATTATATCTACCCTCCGGTAGGGACAAAATCGGTGTGTGGCACAGTTCGTGTTTGAGTTTCTGGAAGGATTCATCCTGTTCTTTTCCCCAACTAAAGTCTTTATCCTTCTGATTAAGTTCGGTTAGAGGCTTAGAGATTTTTGAGAAATTTTTAATGAATCTTCGGTAATAGCGTGCCAACCCTAGGAATTATCGGATTTCCGTAGGAGTCTTTGGGGATTGCCGGATCGACATGAATCCCCTCTTGGTTGATCACAATACCAAGGAAGTGTACCTCTCGGAGCCAAAATTCGCACTTCGAGAATTTGGCGTACATTTTCTGATCTCTAAGGAGTTCTAGAATGAGTTTCAAATGTTTCGCGTGATCCTCCTTGTTCGTTGAGTAGATGAGGATGTCGTCTATTAATACGATTACAAATTTATTCAGATACGGCCTACACACTTTGTTCATCAAATCCATGAACACTGCTCGTGCGTTGGTCAGACCGAAAGGCATAACGAGAAACTTGTAGTGCCCATATCGAGTTCCAAAAGCGGTTTTAGGAATGTCGGTTTCACTGACTCGAACCTGATGATAACCCGAACGGAGGTCGATCTTGAGAAAATAAGTTTCACCCTGTAAGTCGAATAGATCATCGATCCTCGAGAGTGGGTATCTGTTCTTGACGGTCAGCTTTTTCAGTTCACGATAATCGATGCACATTCGATGCACATTCAGAAGGATCCGTCTTTATTTTTCGGGTGGTGCAAGACGATATGGTGTCTTGGCAACCAGTGTTGCGCCAGGAACGAGGTCTATTCGGAATTCTACTTGTCGATGCGGTGGTAGCCCGGGTAAATTCTCTGGAGAGACCTCTGGATGATCCTTGACTACGGGGAGATCTTGTACTCGGTTCTCATTAGGCTTACGTTCGATGACATGCGCTAGGAATGCATCGCATTCCTTTTTGAGGTATTTGCGCATTTTAATGATAGAGACGGTGCGGAGTTGTTGCCCATGTTTATCTCCATGTACAACGAGGGTTTCACCCTCTGATAGAAGGATACGAATGAGTTTGTCGAAACAGACGATCTCGGCTCGGAAACGATATAACCATTCCATTCCGACGATAATGTCAAAGCTTTTCAGCTCTATCGGGATCAAGTCAATGGGGAAAGTTTTATCAGCTAGGTATATTGAACATCCTAGGATTATATCCTTAGCTTAGAATTCTTGACCATTGGCATACTCTATAGAGAAGCTATCCTTAAGAACTCTAGATCCTAAATTAATGAGGGGTCTAAATTCTAAGGATACAAAGCTTCTCTCGGCTCCTGAATCGAACAATACGGATGCATAATGGTTGTTTACAGAAAACGTACCGTTCACCGCGTTCGGGTCCTGTTGGGCCTCCTCAACTGTGAGTGCAAAATCATGTCCTCGACCTCGCCCGCCTTGGTTTGGTTGGGCATTCTGAAGTTTGGGGCAGGTGTTATGGAAGTGTTGGTCACTTCCACACTCGAAGCACACCGGCCTCTGGCCTTGGACCATTTTTTCTCCGAACAATACTTGGCGAAGTGCCCCACCTTTTGGAACTTTTGACACACCGGGAAGTTCCCGTGGTGGTGGAAGTTGCACATGTTGCACTTGTTGCACTTGGGGTGCGTCCCTGTATAGGTTCGGGTTCCAGCTGGTGGTGGTGGTGGGGTTACAGCAGTCACCGCATAGTTGCGGGTGGTTTTGTTCTTCTTGTTTCGATCACTCCTTCTGGGTGTTTGCTCGGATTTCCTTTTCTATCCTCCCTCCTTCTTGGAGGATGCTGGGGTGGAGAGAAGGTTGCTTGTGAGTCGGTGCGCCAGAATGATTGCGCTTTGGAGTGTCTGGGGTTCTACTGAGATGACCATTCCCCGGATCTCTGGAAAGACACCGGAGATGTATTGGTCAATCCGATTCTCCTCGGGAGTTACTATCCTCGGGACCAGTCGGGCCAGCTCATGGAATCGGGTAGTGTACCCTTCGATGTCGTTTCCGACCATCGTGTGATCCCAAAGCTCCGCCTCAAGCTTCTTAATTTATCCCTTAGGACAGTATTCCTCAATCAGGAGGTTCTTGAATTGATCCCAGGTGAGAGCATAGGCAGTTTCGCGCCCTCGGGTTTGGACCACAATGTTCCACCAAGTCAAGGCTTTTCCGTTTAGCATGCAAGAGGCGTACTCCACCTTGTCAGCTTCAGCACACCTGCTGATGTGCAGGACTGGTTCGATGCTCTCGAACCAGGATACAAGTCCTACAGCACCAGTGGTGCCGTAAAACTCTTTAGGCTTACATGCCATAAACCCCTTGTACTTGCAGATGGGAGGGTTTTGGTGGCCTCCCTGATGTTGTTGTTGTTGTTGCTGCTGTTGTTGTTGCTGCTGCTGTTGCTGTTGCTGCTGTTGGTTGTTGTTGACGTTGTTGTTTATCCCAGCAGTGATCTGAGCGATCATGTTTGGCACGGCAACATTTAGCTGAGCAGCGACCTTCTCGGCTATAAGGCTAGCGTTGGAGCGTTTTGGTGCCATGATTCTACAGTAGATAAAGGAAGCAGTTTAGAACGCACGGATAGGAAAAAGTGATAAGAATAATGGATAATAACAATGATACGCAAGAGTAATCTGGAAGGATAAATGACACGCGTACGATAACAATTAAGGAATAATAATATAGTTCAACGATATAGACTAGTACATAAATAAAAGTAGGTATTCATTCAAATAGCAAAATATTTTGTTACAAGGTACATAATGTGAAAGGTTTGAATACTAGTACAGTACAACATAATATAAAATACGAACTAGCTTCAAGTCGTGTACATATGGAAAATTACGACTTGACCTTACAATACAGTACATAAAATGAAGTGCCTAACGACGCCTATCCATGAACATCTTCACCAAGATAACCGCAATGAGGGTCCCCATGATCAGGTAAGCGCTGACGAGACGTTGCATCGTCCTCAACGTGGCCTGAACCGACGTGATGACTCGGATCGACTGTTCAGACAGTCGGTGTGCAGCATCGGAGACTTCACACAAAAGAAGACCATGTTGTTGGGCCTCTTCGGTGAGTCCCTGAAGTTCTCGATGCAGCTGAAGGAACGCTGCTGGTGGGGGTGATGTGCGAAATCTAGTTTTCCGAAAATAAGCTTTTAACTAGACTATGACACCGGGCAGTGTACCCTTGTCGATCGTAGTAAAGTATTGGCGAATTCCGGGTTCGATCAAGGGGACTATTTATAATTGAGATAATAGTAATAAAGTTACAAATAACACGTAACAAGTGGGTTTTAGTCTTAGGAAGACTTAATGTAAAAATGACTAAAAGTGATTTGTAATTCAAATATAGATATAAAGTACGATTGCTTGGACCGTTCATGAATGTGTAATCTTTCCTAAGAATGAATTGATGATAAACTTCTAATGTAAAATCCTAAGTTCCTTTCGAATACCGGATTTCTCCGATTATTTATCCATGCAACTATTCCTTTCGAATATAGTTAACACCTAAAATAACCGTGCATAAAGTTTCAAGTCGATGTGTGAGAATTAACCTATAAGCTTCCTTTCGAATAGCTTACTAATCAATAAACCGATTTCTCTTAATTTATTAAATAGCGTTTGTGTTATCACTTATTTGTTCTAATTGTCGTTAGCGATTCCTTTCGAATACCGCAAACTCTAAATCAACTATAGACCGGTTAATTATTTCGTTTCTATTTTAGTAAAAATTACGGATTCCTTTCGAATACCCGTTTTTAGATTACCAAATAAAAGTATAAACAATTTTCACAAGATTACTAAATTTTTAACCCAAACGGATCCCCAATTAACCTCTACACATCATAATCATACAATTTCATACTCAAGATTAATCATACAAACGATCACATATCCAAGCAAACGTATAACGAAATTAGCTACGCATAATGTTTACCAAACATGAATAATAATAATAAGACATGATTAAATTGAAATTAAAAGAGTAAAAGTTCAATACCAAAAGAAAACAATGATTCCAGTGAGTTTCCAAAGTATCAAGATGATTAGAAAAACCGAAAGTGTTCAAAATATTACTTCTCCAATTAACCGAGAATTACTAAGATTGATGATCTTCAATGATTATGTAATCATTATTTGATGATTTGGGACTGATTATGAGGCTCCAAATGGTATGTAAGATGTCCCAAGATCGTCCCTTAAGAAGCTCGTGTAAAGACCTTTCATTTCCCACTCTTGATTAGCATTAAAACGAAAACATAACTGCTGGAGGGGGCCAGATGCGGCGCATCTGGAGGTCAGTGGTGCCGGAATTGTTTGTTGTTGCTAGATGCGTCGAGTAGGGTCCTTGGTGCGTCTCAACTAGCCCATGTAGCTTCCGAACTTGTTTTTTCTTTGCCTCTTTTAGTCCCGAAACAACTTCTTTTCACTCCAAACATATTAAAACACCTAAAACATAAACTTTATACAAAAATAAGTAATACGGGGCTATCCATTACGTTTTGACACAAAAGCATAAAAAAAATGCGATAATATATCCATATAATTGAGCGATATCAAACCCCCCATACTTAAGAATTTGCTTGTCCCCAAGTAAATCCGACTCGACAGACTCTAAAACTACAACTTAAGAAAAATTAAGGAATCACGAGCTTTAACATTTAACTACATTCCGGTGTTCAAGATAAAGATATGAGTGAAATTGTTAGATCGTAAAACCAACTACGAAAATCAAAAGCTACTAAATTACTTAAGCAAATAAAAACCGTAATTTCCTAATGTCAATTCCTATTTTATCCCCTAGTTTTGATATGTCTAAATAACCACCCCTTTTCCCTCACTCTCCAACCGAAGTTGGAGCGATCAGCCTTTTGGGCCGACACCTATACCGCCTTGCTTTCGGGGGAAACCTTAAAATATCACAAAACCATTTTTTCTTCTTTTTGGTTCTTCTTTCTTTGAGAATTTTTGGTTAGTCTACATCTTTTTGCTTTCCTCTCACTTTTTTTCACTTCAAATATTATAGATTTATAATTATATATTTTCTTTGAAGTGAACGATTATAAAGGATTTGAGTCTTCGTTATAGTGATGATGAGTTCAATTTTGTTGATGGGAAAGGCCTATGGCCTTTTTCTTCGCCTCTAACTCTCATTTGGGATTAAGTGATACTAGGATTCCCCAACTACCCCTGAAAGGGTGCAAGGACTACAAGGGCTCGGTACTAAGGATATCTAGCGGTTATCCGGATTTTATATTTTTCGGGGAAACTTAAGGAACTAAAACTAAGAAACCTAAATTCTTACATACAAATATTTTATTAACTAAAGATGTTCCTAAACAATTTCACGTTAAATTACCGGAAAAACGTTAAGTATAAAAGCCCCTATCATTTTCCTAAATACGTTAAAGCGTTTCTTTTTTTTTTTCTTTTTTCTTTTTTTTTATAAGACTCAAATGGGACAAAATGACAAAACAAGGACAAGTAATGGATATATAAGAGGGAATATTAAAGCTAACAAATTTCCCGACGTCGAATGCGTTTCTAAACTAGAAACTAAAAACTAAAAACAAAAATCAAACGAAATAAAAGTAAAAGAAAGGAAAAGATAAGAAAAACCCGGGTTGCCTCCCGTAAAGCGCTTGTTTTTGTCATGAGTCTATAGCTCGACTCGTTCCTCCGTTCACACAAACCGACTAACGTAGAAATCAAGGCTTCCCCCAATTTCCTTCCACATGCCAATTTCTCAAAACGTCACTTTCTTCATTATTCCTACAAGTCAAAACATCAAACAAAATGTAAGCGTTAGAAACATCGAGCTCGTTACGGGTTTTCACCCATTCGTCGTGCCACTCCTTGGTTTCCCTAATAACCAAACACTCTTTCCGCTCCCGAAAATCTCCAACAACTCCCCCATACTTGTCTTGTTCACGCCCTTGCCCACTCGGCTTTCCATCTATAAAAAATTCAAGTACTCATCTTTGTGAATTTCCAACTTTGGCTCCGTGCCGATTTTCAACTCGAGGCAAAACTCTCCATCACTTGCTTCAACGGGTATCAACTCCTTCTTGGCTTTGTTGAAATCCGGTTCAGTATTCAAATCAAATAACCTCTCAAAATCCTCCAAAGTGATGTTTACACTGATTGGGTTGTCAACCGCCACCATTTCCGACCCAATAAGCTCCGCCAATCCCAAATTCAAGCTAATAGGTGTAGCTATGACCCGTATTGATGTTCTTTCTTCATTCTTGACCATTGCATCATCCTACACTGTAATCTTTGCCTCTAAATCATCTTTTCGGTAATTTTCGGGTATGGGGTCTTAATACCCAGCACTGGACTTGCATGAGCCGCATCTAGCAAAGTGGAAACATTTTCTGGGCAATCTGAGTCCCAGATGCGGCGCATCTGGTTCAGATTTCCCAGGTTTTTGGTTTTTCTTCCATTTTCTTCTCGCCGTTCCCTTTCTTGGTAGCTATCGGGTCCTTGCTGATGTCAAACATGCTTTCAAACTCCTCTAATGTTATGTCTCCATCTATAACACTTTCTCCAACCCTCAAATCCTTTCCACAAAGTTCCTTCAAATCCTTGTTTAAAATCTTTTCCTCGTGAACTTCATCATCCAACTCTTCTTCTAGAAATTCCTGCAAATCTTGGTTAAACATGTCATTATTAATAACATCTATCCTAAAACATGTTTCATTGGTCGAGTATGAATGTTTTTTAGATTTTTCATAAGAAAAGGTTTCCCTATTGTCATCCACACCCAACGAAATTTCCCTTCTTTTCACGCGGATGATAGCATCCGCGGTGTTTAAGAATGGTCTACCCAAGATTAGAGGCACTTTGTTATCCTCCTCCATTTCTAACACAACAAAATCAACGGGAAATGAAAATCTACCTACTTGTACTAAAACGTTCTCTACAATGCCTAGCGGATATTTGAAAGTTTGGTCGGCTAGTTTAACGCTTATTTTTTTGGCTTCAAAACCCCCAAATCCAATTTTTATATAAAGAGTTTGGCATTAAATTTATACTAGCTCCTAAGTTAGCTAAGGCATTGCAATGAAAAGTTTTACCAAAAGTACAAGTGACTAAGAAACTCCCTGGATCGTTTAGCTTAGGTGGAAGCTTGTCGTTCTTTACAATCGACGAGCATTCCGCGTTTAGGTAAACTGCTTGACCCTCCATCTCCTTCCCCTTCTCCTTCACGAGATCCTTGCTGAACTTCTTGTAATTTGGCATACCGACAATCAGATCGGCCAAAGGAACATTAACATGAACAGAATTAATTAAATTCAAAAATTTACCATATTGTTCTTTCATTTTTTTCCTTCTTCAAGCGTTGAGGGTAAGGGATTTTTGGCTTGTAAGCTCATTTGACTTCCGTTTTTGCCCCTTTCTCTTCACTTGGAACCATCGGTTCTTTCCCGGGTCGTTTCTCCATTTCGATCTCCTCTTCCTCATCCGAATCGCTGTCTATAGGCTCACTAATACGCATAGGTTCAGTTTCATCCGCTTTTTTTTCGTTCAGCTCACTTTCTTCCTCGCCCCCGTACTTAAAACCCGACCGTGTAGAAATTGCGTTCACATGCTCCATCCGATTGTTTGGTATTTTGTACTTTGGACTTTGGCTCGATTGACCTCCTTGATTGTTCGAATTATTTTTCCTTGGGTTGGGTTGGGTAGAACTTGGCATTTGACCCGTTGGTTGATTTGATAACCGATCGTTCATTCTTTCAAACTTCCTTTCCAAATCCTGAACGCTCGCTTGAGTATTTCTTTGAACTTGGTCAAGCTTCTCTTGGAATCCTTTCATTTGGTTTGCTATCAAGTCGGTTTTTGCATTTTACATGTACACGCAATCTTTCATTATTTCTTGGAAACTCAAATCTTCTTCCCCGTTCTTTCTAGATTGATTTTGCCCCTCATTTATGTTATCCCGACTTCGATCAGCATACCCGAAATTTCCTCTTCCTTGTTGTTGACGATTATGATATTCTCCACGGTTTTGATAACCGTAATTCGCATATTTCACGTCTTCAACTTTCGGCTCACAATCCTCCGTGTAGTGCGGTCCTTAACACTTCTTACACCCATTCCTAACTAAATGAACATCCTTTTCCAATCGACCCAATCTATTCTTTATTTCATCAGCCAACGATTTAATCTCATTCACGATCTCGTTACTTCCACCACTACTCCCTTCAACTTGGTTCACCGTCCCTCTAACTTTCCGATTTTTTTTAACTCGATCCCTAGCTATTCCGGATTGCACCTGATCTTCCATCATCCTTTGAGCGTCGTTCGATGATTTATACAAATAATTTCCAACACCCGCTAAATCCAAGTCATGTTGTGAGCGGTTATCCAACCCATGGTAAAAGATATCAACTATTTGTTCTATATCGAGACCGTTCTATATCGAGACCGTGCCCATGACAATTCCTTAAGAGATCCTTAAGTCTAAACCACGCCTCCGTTGTTGTCTCATTATCATACTGATAAAAGCTCCTAATCTGATTTAACTATTTCCTTCCCAAGATAGGCGGAAAGAAGCGGGTCACAAATAATTCTCTCATTTCCTCCCATGTTTCTATCGACTCTGGCTGTAACTCGTAAAACCATGTCCTAGCCTCCCCCCTTAATGATGATTGAAACAAACTAAGCATTACCCCTTCCTCCGAAGCCTCTCCATACCTAAACATCTTGCAAATTTTAAAGGTGGCTATATGCTTATGCGGGTCAGCCTTGGAATTTCCGTCAAAAGAGTTTTCTTGAATCATTTTGTGATGGTGTCCTTTGACGGAAAAATTGTTTCCTATGTCTGGTGGAATAATTGGCGATCCTCGGGTGATTGGCACGGGTTGGTTTCGGTTTCGGTTAATCATAGGTTCATTAAATGGGTTGGGTGGGTTGTTGTTAATAACAGCTCCATTTGGGTTTCCGTTATCCGCCATCTCGTTTGGTTCAAAATTCTCCTCCTCATAAACTAACTCTACTCCCTCTTCGGAATATTCATTATCACTAAAAACCACGACTCCAAGTCCTCGTTTTCTCAAAATCTTTTCCGGGTCAGAAAGCGGGCTGTTTACTTGCTTCCCTTTGGACCTCGTGAACATCCACAATCAATTCCCTGAAAATCACAAAACTAACAAAGAAAATACCGTGAAATATATTCAACACAAAAATAACACAAACTAACTAAAATCTCAACTAAATCAAGTCCCCGACAGCGACACCAAAAACTTTATGTGCGAAATCTAGTTTTCCGAAAATAAGCTTTTAACTAGACTATGACACCGGGCAGTGTACCCTTGTCGATCGTAGTAAAGGATGGGCAAATTCCGGGTTCGATCACGGGGACTATTTATAATTGAGATAATAGTAATAAAGTAACAAATAACACGTAACAAGTGGGTTTTAGTCTTAGGAAGACTTAATGTAAAATTGACTAAAAGTGATTTGTAATTCAAATATATATAAAGTACGCTTGCTTGGACCATTCACGAATGTGTAATCTTTCCTAAGTATGAATTGATGATAAACTTTTAATGTAAAATCCTAAGTTCCTTTCGAATACCGAATTTCTCCGATTATTTATCCATGCAACTATTCCTTTCGAATATAGTTAACACCTAAAATAACCGTGCATAAAATTTCAAGTCGATGTGTGAGAATTAACCTATAAGCTTCCTTTCGAATAGCTTACTAATCAATAAACCGATTTCTCTTAATTTATTAACTAGCGGTTGTGTTATCACTTACTTGTTCTAATTTTCGTTAGCGATTACTTTCGAATACCGCAAACTCTAAATCAACTATAGACCGGTTGATTATTTCGTTTCTATTTTAGTAAAAATTACGGATTCCTTTCGAATACCCGTTTTTAGATTACCAAATAAAAGTATAAACAATTTTCACAAGATTACTAAAGTTTTAACCCAAACGGATCCCCAATTAACCTCTACACATCATAATCATACAATTTCATACTCAAGATTAATCATACAAACGATCACATATCCAAGTAAACGTATAACGAAATTAGCTACGCATAATGTTTATCAAACATGAATAATAATAATAATAATAATAATAAGACATGATTAAATTGAAATTAAAAGAGTAAAAGTTCAATACCAAAAGAAAACAATGATTCCAGTGAGTTTCCAAAGTATCAAGATGATTAGAAAAACCGAAAGTGTTCAAAAGATTACTTCTCCAATTAACCGAAAATTACTAAGATTGATGATCTTCAATGATTATTTGATGATTTGGGACTGATTATGAGGCTCCAAATGGTGTGTAAGATGTCCCAAGATCGTGCCTTAAGAAGCTGGTGTAAAGACCTTTCACTTCCCACTCTTGATTAGCATTAAAACGAAAACATAACTGCTGGAGGGGGCCAGATGCGGCGCACCACACCCTAGGTGCGGCGCATCTGGAGGTCAGTGATGCCAGAATTGTTTGTTATTGCTAGATGCGTCGAGTAGGGTCCTTGGTGAGCCTCAACTAGTCCCTGTAGCTTCCGAACTTGTTTTTTCTTTGCCTCTTTTAGTCCCAAAACAACTTCTTTTCACTCCAAACATATTAAAACACCTAAAACATAAACTTTATACAAAAATAAGTAATACGGGGCTATCCATTACGTTTTGACACAAAATCATAACAAATATCGCGATAAAATATGCATATAATTGAACGATATCAGGGGGCGCCCGTAGTGAAGGCGGCATCATCGGCCTAGATGGTCCGGCGCCGTTGGGGCGTTCCGTATGCTACTCCTGAAACTGACGCTCCCAATGGTAACGATCCATCGTTCGCGTACGCGAAGCTCTAGCATACGGGTCTACGAACGGCTTCGGGGGAGGATCAGGTCTGGATGAGTCGGGAGTCTGTCCCATCATCCTATCAGGCAGACGACCAGGA
This sequence comes from Senecio squalidus, assembly GCA_910822075.1. Lineage (NCBI taxonomy): Eukaryota > Viridiplantae > Streptophyta > Magnoliopsida > Asterales > Asteraceae > Senecio > Senecio squalidus. The sequence continues at coordinate 34,877,953 of CAJVGC010000582.1, read as the reverse complement.
AGGACTACCTGCTTACGTGTTGTCACCCGGACTCGGGGTCCAAGCTGCTGAGGTGGTGCTGCGACGGGCACCGGTGGTGCAGCTGGTAGCACGGTCCTCGGGCTGGAGGTACCGTGGCTGCCCGAGAAAGCCATCGAGCTCTACTCGGTCGGGTCAGTAGTCTCGTGGTGCTGAGCTTCTGGTGCGGAGAAGTCTTCTGAGGCTTCTTGCGAGTAGACGGCTCGCGAGTGTGAGTGCGACTGTGACCGGGAGTGAGACTGAGATCGTGAGTGCGACGACTTACGTGAGTACAGGGGAAAACAAGGAAAATGTAAACGACAATACATGTATGGGTCAGTCACGTGAGAATAGGGAATGGATAAGACCGGGAATTGTTCGACTCGAAATCCGTTTAGCGATAGCAATTACTTTCCGTCCTCGCATAATTTATTTTGAACTAGGCGTAGTTGATCAAGTTACGCGTAGTTAAAAACAAATCATGCAAATGCGGAATTAATCTACTAAAGTTTGAAAGCTCGTGAAATGATTTTTCCGAAAAAATCCTTGGTTATAGTTTGGTTTCGAAAATTTTGAAAATTTTTAAAACCGTTTTCACTATAACCTGTGCTCTGATACAAAGTCTTTCACACCTCTCTAAAGCGAAAACACGAGGTGCGAAGAGCAACGATATCATTACACGAGTTATAATAAAGCATACGGTTTCAAGTCATTAAGATTGAAAATAAGATTTTAAAAGTTTGAAAATAAGATTTTAAAAGTTTGAAAATAACCAACCATTTAACGTATCACATAAAAAAAATACATGATTAATTGTTTAACAAAATTCCCAAATGATTAAATAGGTCTTCTCCCAATTCTTGAATTCACGTGACATGTCTGACCCATCCATAGTATGCACTTCGTGTCCTTACATTTGGTTTCCTGAAAACATGAGAAAAGGTGTCAAATTAAAAAAGTAGCGAGTGAGTTACAGTTTTCTAGTCCTCGACTAAAAATGGTTTGATTCAAGTATAACAATACTTAAATAGTTGCGATAAGTATAACAATACTTAAATAGTTTGTAACAAGTATAACAATACTTAAAAGGTAGTTGCGAAAAGTAAGCTATTGATTCAAATCATCTATAACGACTACTTGGCATAATATAACTTAAGTGTTCACACTAAACCGGTTAATCAACCGCGAAGCCCCTTACCCCGCACTACTTACGAGGAGTCGTGTTCGATCAAGTAATATGTACTTAAGCTTGCCGTCTAAGTAAGGAACGGTTATTTCCTGAATATTGATACCCGTAATTACTAAACGGCTTAACAAAGCTAATAGTGTGTGTTACAAAATGGGCATTAATATTATTTTAAAACTAGTAGTAGTCACTTAAGATGCATGTTATATATCCCTCAAGAGTCACGTTAGTTATACGATCAATCAAAGTTCATACTAGTGTCGAGTGTGGCAATAAAATATGTTTATACAAGTGCCGAGTGTGGCAATAAAATATGTTTCATACGAGTGCCGAGTGTGGCAATAAAATTTGTTTGTACCAGTGCCGATGTTGGTGCAATATTTGTGACCGTTGTTCTAGATTAGTTAAGTCTTTAGTTATAGTTTATTTGAGTTTGTAATGGCCCAGTAGCATTGTATTGTTAAGTGGGCTATTTAGTCTGTTATGGGTGTTAATGGACTTTGCATAGTCCATGAGCCCATTAGTGGCCCAAGCTTGTGAACATGTCTCTATATAAAGAGACATTGAGTTCAGGTTTAGCGAGTATCAATCGGTTGGTTTAGAGAGAATTCGGAGTTAATGCTTTTGGATTGTAACAGTGTTTGTTAATCAAAGTATTAAGAATTCGGTAATTGCGTTCTTATGTTTATTGCTTTCGTTTATAACATGTGCGTTTTATTGGTTACGAGATTCCGCCTCGTAATTAGTATAGTTTAATCCTGTAGATCGGACCACTGAGACCTACAGCCGAGTGTGGCAATAAAATATGTTTCATACGAGTGCGGAGTGTCGCAATAAAATATGTTTCATACGAGTGCCGAGTGTCGCAATAAAATATGTTTAATACGAGTGTCGAGTGTGGCAATAAAATATGTTTGGTTCTCATGTTTCCCCTAAAAGAATTATTTAAAAACAGTAAATAAAAGTGGGGTTGTAACTCACGGTTTGCTAGAGATGATACGAGTGCGGAAAGTGGTCGAAACGGGTCGGAATCACGGAAATCCTATAGTAATACCAAGAATGAATGAGTACGATTGTTTATAAGTTTATAATGTCGTTAGTCAACGAAAATGCTTTTAATATAAATGTTGGGTTTAAGTCTAACGAAAATCGGACAGCGCTTCCGCGCCAAAATCTTTAAATCCAATTTTTAGACACTTTCTCGCTTAACGATTTTCGTAACTGTAGTTTATATATTTACACCAAACACAATGTTATGTAAACATGTTCAAATAGTCCGTTTATACACAAGTTAAGCTCCTTACAGGTTATTTAACTCGGTTTGAAGAAATAAGCTCAAGTTTACGTTTAATAGCCGAAACATCCCATTTCCCAGGAATCTGGGTCAGGAATGCGCCACAAAGGAGGCCTTATGCGCCGCTATAAAAACCCGCTTTTGTATATAAATGTCATAAATCTTCATAAAAACTCGTTTTTAGTTGTTAGATCATACATGCAAAGAGTGTATATTGTAAAGACAGAAGATTTGAAAGATTTATACCGAATAGATGGTGATTTAAAGAAGGTTGTAGTGTTCTCTTGGTGATTTTTGACCCAAAATGCTAGAAAACCGATTAATAACCCAAATGGATTAATGCTCATTTCCTCCTTTTGTTTATAAACGATTTTTATGTGTTAAAATGAGGGTTTCTCTTTGATTTTTGGAGTTTTAATTCTCTGTAAATGAAAGGGTAGAGAGAGTGTTTGTTGAGAGAGTTTGCAATGAGAGAGAGAGAGAGTGAGTAATGAGAGTGTTTGTGTTTGGTATTTGTAAAATGAGGATTGTGAGGTGTTTAAATGAACTTACTGGACTTGTAAAAGGCTTTTGGACATGTTTAGCCCGGAGCCAAAGAGTTGGGCTCGTTTTAGACAAGTTAAAAGAGTTTACAAAAATTACTGGTCTGCACCCAGAATGCGGCGCATAAGGCCTTTATGCGGCGCATTTGGGGCAGTTTCAGCAACTTTTCGTTTTTCGTTTGTTCCATCTTTAAACATTTTCGTTAGTTGAAAGTTTACGGTTAGTTTAGATAGGAACTTAGGCAAGTTCACTAAGTGTTTTCTTGGTATTAGGATTCATTTTATGATTCCGATTTCGATTCCGACTCACACCCGTTCACGATACAAGTATAGTTAAGATCAATTCACAGATAACTCAAAGATAGAGAATGCGGTTTTCACCTGAAATTTAGACGGTTGTCACAATTATGGTCGATTATTTACCGGTTGTCTTCCCTATCTAGCACGAGATGTTTTCTACAACAGACGTCAACTTTTTTCGAGTTTTGATGTCTATTTCACTGATTAAGAAATACAAAATTATGTATTAGTTATGTATTAGAGACATACAAAAGGGTTTTAAATGGTCATAATAGAGTCTTCGCCGAATTTACGGGACTTTCTACAACCAACTATTGTTTTCCAAATGTAAGCACAAATAGGTTGTTTGCAGCTGAAAGAATGAAGAAACTCACTTAATGAAGAAACTCACTTTAATTAGTTGCATATCGGCCTCAACTTCCAACAAAGAGAGGATTTTGATATTATAATGCATCATGTTACATACCCAAATGTTGGCCTTTTTTTGTTTACGGTAGTGGAGGGACGGGGAAGAGATTTTTGTGGAAAACAATCAAAGCTAAAAATCGATATCTTAGCCAAATTGTGTTGTTACTTGCATCTTGGGTATCTCGCACTTTTTATTTCCTGGTGGCCGAACTCCAGTTCATGTTTTCGTACACCTCTAGATATTGACCATGACTCGTGATGTTCAATTGGTGTTACTTCAAATCTTGCATATTTAATCAAGGCGTCTATACTAATCATTTGGGAGGAGGCAGCGTTACAACATCGACATGCATTTAATGTTGTTGATAGACCACTACGAGACATATGCAAGGTGAATGTTGTTTTTGGTGGTATATTCGTTGTCCTCGATGGGTATTTTAGACATATTTTGTCGCTTGTTACCTTTTCTAGGCGCAGTGTTGTTGTCAGAGCTTGATGTTGTCGGAGCTGGTGTTAACAAATAATCCACATTTTGGCCCCATTGCAGAGTTTTTATTTTGAAAATTAATATGCGTTTGGGATATCCGCTTGATGACACAAACATGGTTGAGATGTCAACTTCTAATACATGGATCTTGGATATGGGTGATGGGAAACTTTTGGTGATTGCACTTGAACATGAAGACGAACCGGCGTGGATTACCATTCCGGATGACTTATTGATTGATGTTGGTTTTGATGCTACTAGGTGTATCGTAGACGATACATTCTCAGACTTGAGTAACCGGTTGCATGATATTGGTTACTTAAAGGAGAGATCCCCTATTTGCCCAACCATGACCCGTTGATAATATAAATACTTATGTTCTTAATAGAATTCCAGGTGATATACATGTGTTACTTTGTGATGATTCCATTTGTGTAACCACATATCACATGCAAGATTTAGAAATGGGTAAAGGTCATATAAGTGCATCCTACTTCTCATTTTGTCCCAAGATGTGTAATTTAGTATGGAAAATATCGGTGTATGTAAACAAAACTTGTAAATTCGTTCCGATGTATGTTCAAATTTTAGGATTACGTACCAATACATGCAAACGGTAACCTGATGACCGAAAAGTCATCTTCTCCAACATAAATTCGGAGACGGAATATTCCAACAAACTTGTTTTTCGGGGACATTTTCGAAAAAAAACCGTTTTTTCCAATCAAGAAAAAATAGTTTAATTCATTAACAACTACCAAATAACCTATAATTAACACAACAATAGATCCATCAAAACTAACATACAAACACTCATCTATCTCTCCCTCAATTCTTTGAAAATTAAGTTACCCAAAAAAAATCAAAACAATAACGGATTAAAAAATCAAAATCGAAATCCTAATTCATCAACAAAATTAGATTCAAGCCGATCAAATCCTTTGGCTCGTGATGTGGATACGCACATGTGAGAGGTCACATTAAAGCTCGTCATATCTTTGTACCATTTGAGCACCGTTTTCTAGGTGGGGGGTGGCGGTGGTGGTGAGATCTAATTAGATACAATTTGAAAAAAAAAAAACAAAAAAAAACCTTTAAAAAGCATCTAAGGCGGTTACAAGTCACAATTATGAAAACAAATTGCATACAGTGGGACAAGTTTTACACATTTGTTACGTACACCGATATTTTCCATAGTATGCTACATACGTTGGGACAAAATGAGAAGTATAATACATTTCTATGACATTTACCCTGTAGAAATAATGTGTCCACCAGAATTCTTAAATACCTTGTGTTGTTCAGGAATTGCAAAGCATAAACTTGAGTTGAAGATTAGTGTACCCATACATTGGTTGTGAAATTTGAAGTTGGAAAACGTTTTGTGTAGTGGAACTCGTTTGGTTATTACTCAAGGTAGTCGGTTCGTTCTTTAAGTAGAGATCATTAGTGATAGTCATATAGGTGAAAAGGATTTTATTGGTCATTGATATGACTCGGACCGACACTTCATCGCCATTCCATCTTAAACATAGACAATTTCCGTTTAAGGTTTGTTATGCGATGACCATTAAAAAAATCAGCGTTAAACGTTTAACTTTGTTTGTGCCTACCTCAATAGACCGGTGTTCACACATGGCCAATTGTATGTTTTTGCGTCTCGTGTTACATCACGTGCTCGTCTTCACTTTTATATTCATAATGATGGTCAATGTCCTAATAATTTGACAAAAATGTTGTTTTCAGTGAGGTCTTTTATACTCTCCCTAGAGGTACATGTATATGTTTGAAATATATGTACCACTTCCTCTATAATATATATTCCTCTATATTATAAGTTAACCGGATGTAAAATTTTACACTTATACTGATGATGATCCTTTTATAGTCATTTTAGGCAGGATAACAGAAGATTGACCACTCAATATTAGTATATTAGTGAACTCGCTTATAATGGTGCTCCTGATGGTGTTGGTCAGTGACTTATGCAGGTTAGTTACGCACATGGACTTCATCCAAACCTACCAATAAGCGGATATTGTTGAATGACATGATTTTAGCTGACCAACATGTCAACATCATATAGTTTTTATTCATTCTTTTACTTTGTTACATTTGATCTAAACTATTGTCTCACCAGCTGCATTGTAACTCTTTAATAGTCAACATTCTTTGATAAACACAATAGTCCCTCCGCATTGGCAAAGAAAATTAGGAGGGACGTGTCTACATGATACAAATATTCTCGGTTTGTGCATATGACGTAAAGTACAGACCTCTTGACCGTGATAACTTCGTCCAGTTTGTTTTTAACACGTCTATCAAATTAGTGACTCTTCCAACAAAGTTGTTTCCTCGTTATGCAAATATTGTTTGCCATTGAAAAAATCCGCGATCATGAAGATGATGACAAACTTTTAACATCGTTCTATATTGGCTAACTTCTTTTCCTATAAAATATAATCATATTCACATATGCTTATGAAGCCATAAAAGCTAAACATAATATAAATGTTGTGGTAATCATAACTGGTTGCATGGTTCGTACATATAAAGGTCATACAATTTCTACATAATCATTATATTGTGATATTTGGACGAGTGTATATATCTTAACAAACCTGCTTTGATGTCTTCTATTTATTATGTTGTTCTACATTCTTGACCTTCCAACATGAAATTGATTTTTTCAAGCAAAAGTGCACATATGCCTTCTTATTATTGGGCATTAGGGTACTTTCAACTGTTATAGAAACACTTACTTTTATACCATTTTTGATGAACAAAATTTCACGGTAACCCGTTACTTTCCGAGATATGGACCCGGTTAATGGTACCATTAAAGCGACAAGGGTGTGTGACATTTTGAAGCAGTTGTCGGACAATGTTGAAATGGTACTTATATAGAGCACGGCTTCTTATTATGAAGAAATGTTTTACATACTGATAAGTTGATTTTACTAATCAATTACATATTTATTCATCAGGGGACTTTTTTCTGCATACAAGACAATGTTATTGGAGTTGACCTTGCCAACGATTGGAAATATGTGCGTTGCTCAACATGCTTAAAAAGTGTCGTCTGACGTGACACTTTTTTCTTCTGTGACAAAATATGTTAAAGAACTAATCATTTTTTCATTTGGGTTTATTGAAAGACTTATGCGGTTTTACTTATTTTGTTACAGCTACAAGTTGGTCTTGCGGGTTCATGACAATGGCCATTCAGTTGATTGTACCGTATTTGACTCTTAAGTTGTCAAATTACTTGGTCTTACAGCATAATATTTGCATACAAAGAGAGCTTAAATAAGGTTTGTTTTTTAATAAAAATTACCATATACTTTCTTTCGACTCTTCATTATTCCTACCGTTTTTATGTTTCCAAACGGAGCTCATAATTTGAATTGGATTGAAGACTACTTCTCGGGGGAAATCATTGGTGACCAAATTGCTTTAAGCATCTGGATTGATTCGCATAATTTGCTGCCAAAATGTGTTACTTGGTTTTCGGTTACCAAATTCTATAGCAAGGCTACGGTGTTTCCCTACAAACAAGATGAGGAATTTGAGGAAATATATGTCCGTAGTGTTGATCAAGTTATGGTTCATACTACTTCATCAACGTTTAACTCTTTTGTAGATTCACATATGGTTGATCTCGATCAGGTACAATTTTGTCTTACAAACGAATAGTAGAGTACAAAAATTTGAGGCAAACAAACAATCAAATATTGGTGATGGTCATGGGATGCCAGTTCATAATACGTGCTCGAGCAATACATATTTCTCAAATGCAATCAAACATTCCACTTTACATATGTCTGGGCCATAATCAAGTATTCATTCTGTCTGAGAAGGTAATAGCCCAATACAACAACCTCAAGCATTAGAACAATCACATGTTTCTTTTAAACCACAAGCCGCTTCTATTGATGTTATTCATGGAGAAACTTCTACAAAACATATGTTTAATAGTTTATCTAATGTTTCTTTTCTTTCAAGTTTTCCCAACTATGAAATGCTCACGTTTTTCTTTTGATGATTTACTATGAACCTCTTTTTCATACCCTGTTGCATTTCAATTATTATAGGTATGATTGTAAGTTTGTCCTTATAAAAAAATTGAAAATTGTTTGCTTTCCTAACAATCTATAATCGTTGACATGCTTAGTTATGCCAAGATGTTGCAATCATATTGACCTTCTAAACGCAATGTTTTGCATTAAAACCTAATTCAGAAGAAACAAAAAAAAAAAAAAAAAATCAATAAACCGACCCCGGACAAGGCCAGGATATTGCACTAGTTTTACTTGTTTTCTCGTTGTTAATTAAGGCTTGAAAAACATAATTAATAAAGTCATTTATAGTTTAATTGAATTTGTTTTTGGTACTAAATTGTGTTTAATTTTGTGTTAGATATGGTTTGAATTCTATATCTATGGTTCTTAGCAAGTTAACCGCCGGCGGTTGACTTTTATTATGAACCGTTGGATTTGATAACTTTTAATCTCGACCGTCATAATTGCCTAATTATAATAGCCATTAGATCATGGCGGTTTTGTTTTTAAACCATTGATTAGAAAACCGTTTTAAAACTTCTTTTTGGTTATAATCTATGTGTAATTAATTTCTTTTAAGCCACTACCCTACTTCCCTATATTTTCTCCAATATTATACGAGTCATAAATTTGTGTTTATTCCTCACTTTTTGCAGTTATATAATAATAAAGGTAAAATTGAAGAATTAAATTTGTTTTTATTCCTACCATTTTGTTAAGTTTTCTTTCTTGAAGATCAAGTACAATATTAATCCTGATATCAATATCTATCTATCTATCTATAACTAATATAATATAGTATGTAGTAGCAAAAGCAATTTCAAAAAGTTTAATATATTAAATTATTAGACAATGGTTCGTTTAAAAATGATTGGAAAAGGAATAATAATGAGAAACTATCGAATGAAATGGATAGTATCATTACATTTGATGTGCATGGTTAATGAAAATCATGGGTTAAAAATAAAGCGGTTATAATTACACGAAAAATGAGTATATATCATTTGTGTTATATAACTTTTTATTTTGATTGTTTCAGCAAATATAAAATCCAAAATAATCTATTTTTATAACCATATAAAATCCATAATAATCTATTTTTATAACTACAAAATATGATAAAATATAATATATTCGATAATTATGGTTTCAAACAAGTTAATCATCAATTGTTGACTTTCATTTTACACAATTAGAACTTATTAACTCTTGATCATAGCTATTATCATTACATATTTTTAAGAATCCTAAGATCATGGCGGTTACGGATCATTTTCAAATCAACGATTCTATATTTTTCATTCCCAACATAACTTCTTGATCCACTGCCCCACTTTCCTATTTCACATTTTTATTTATTGTATTTTGATTTTAAGATATAATAATAAAATCTTATAACTAATATTTATGTAATATGAAATTGCTAGTGACATATGTTTAAAAACTAATTTTGTTAAACAAATTAATTAATAATATATTTTATTAATATGCATATTCGATATATAAAAATGTATATCATGTAAATAGTATTAACCAACTTTCAAATATAACATAAAATGTTATGTTATTTTGGATGCAACCATAGTTATTTTACTACGTAGTATAATATTTGACCCGTCAAGCAACATAAAATATATGTTTAATTGAAGAAAACAAATTAAATTTGAATGAAAAGAAAAGATTATTATATAATGAGAAAATCACAAAAGTAATCATCTCAAAATTCAAAAATACCAAAATAATCATCTGATTCGCGCTACTTTTCTCGCGCCATTTTTTTCGTCGCGAGATTGAAAAATAATATAAATGAGTGGTCAGAAATTGGCGCGAGAAAAATGTCGCGAGGACGTGGTCAATTTATGACCAATCATTTATATTATTTTCAATCTCGCGACAAAAAAAATGGCGCGAGAAAAGTGGCGCGAATCAGATGATTATTTTGGTATTTTTGAATTTTGAGGTGATTACTTTTGTGATTTTCTCTTATATAATTTATATATATATTATGAGTTTTGATAAATATAGTCACGAGGCTATGTTTAAAATGTCAAGACATGCATAAAAAGGTTATACATTGATAATAAACGTCTGTATAATTTAAATAACCGTTCTTACATTTTCGGAATACAACTCTATTAAGCATGGTCCCTATTTAACAAACCCATACATTATTAATGTTATTTTAAATTAAAATCCAAAAACCTACTAATTTTAACCCTCAACTATTATGATTTTTTTCACATTTTAACCTTTTATTTATATTAAAAAGTTATAAATTATTTATTTTTAATCATTAGCTATATTCTTTTAATTCACATTGGTATTTCTTAGTAATTATTTATCCTTCACATTCTTATATTTCGTTATGCATTATTAAAAAAAATTACATTAAAATTGCTTAAAGAAAACAACAAACTGACCCGGGCAACGGTCATATAGATACACTTCAAAATAAGAGAACATCGGTGTGTGTGTGTATAACAACCATAACATTTTAGCCTGCGTGTTATAATGGGGTTAAAAAATTTACACACTTGAATGTTTCTAGAAATCATGGTAATTTAGGATATATCTTTGAACGCCACTTTATAATTCGTTATCAAGTAAGATTTAATTTTTCTTGAGGTCTTTTTTTTTTCTTTCTATTTTTCAAAAAATGACCGTAAGCTTTAATCTCATGTTAAAAACATCATAATGACACGTAATGAAAAACCTCATCTTTATCTTCTATTCGACTTACTAAAAATAACAGTAATTTTGGATACATTTTTGAAGGCCACTTTAGAATCGTTTTCAATTAAGATTTAGTTTTTCTTACGGTTTTTTTTTCTTTCTATTTTTCACTCTAAAAGAAAAGACCGCAAGCTTTTAACTCGTGTTAAATATATCATAATGACACGTAATGAAAAACATCATCTTTATCTATTATTCGATTTACTCTTCCATAACAAAAATCGTTTTTCCTTCGTAATGTTTTTATTAGTTACTTTCGCAAACATTATATAGAGCTTTTAAATACATGTTTTGCATTAAACCATAAATATAAAATATTACAAATCGATCCCGGACAACGTCCGGGTATTACACTAGTTGTTTAAGGTTCATGACAAAACACATACATGAAGACACGTTGTACAATATGCATTGAGGTTGTATATCTCATTTTTAGGTTTTTAGTCGGTTAATTCAAACTTTTTTAAATATCAAAACAGAGTAGCCGGTTACACGTATAAGTTAACTTGATAAAAAATGACAAGTTAGTTGCTATTATACAACCTTTACCCTAAACCAAATAGTGAAAGAAATGTATGTAGAAGAAGATGTATTCAATCTATAAATCCGTGTTAGACAAACTACTTGAGGATTTGTTTTTGGTAATGTAAACGACACCTAATAAACGTAAAATCTGAGGCGTCAAATAAAGAGGCTACTGGCATCGTTGAGGGAGTATAGGCATAGAACATTCAGAGTTCAGTACTTGAATTACTCGTCTCATCGATGGTCGCAGTTGTGGGTCAGGGTTCACGCACCATAATCCGACGATCATCAAACATTTGATTTCTTGTTCCACAAAATCTGACCCTAGACGTAGATCAACTGCTTCTAAAAGAGTCTCAGTACCATAAAGCTCCCAAACCCAGTCAATCAACTGTATTTGCTTTTCTTGAACCCTGATCTCCATGGGTTTTCGCCCACACGCTATTTCCAATGCAACAACTCCAAAGCTAAACACATCCGATTCTTTGTTTGCTTTGCCAGTCACTACACATTCGGGAGCCATGTAACACAAGGTTCCAGCTAACATAGTTGTATACGAGCCTTTATCGTGGTCAACAAGTCTAGCTAACCCAAAATCTCCAAGCTTTGCATTGAAATTGGAATCCAACATAACATTACTAGATTTGATATCTCTATGCAAAACACATTGCTCTCTTCCTTCATGTAGATACAACACAGCCGAAGCCAAACCATTGGCAATTTTGTACCTTGTGTCCCACGTCAACAAGCTCTTCCCCTTGAAAAGATGGGAATCTAAACTTCCATTTTCCATGTACTCAAAAACAAGCAAAAGTTCGCCTTTTTCATGACACCAACCAGTCAGTTGCACCAGGTTTCTATGTCTTAGTTGGCTAATGATCCTAACTTCCGATGCATATTCATTAATCCCGTGCATTGAAATCTTTGACACCTTTTTTACTGCCACGTATGTGTTTACATCTTTCAAAAATCCTCTGTAAACCACGCCGAAATCTCCATCCCCAAGCTTCTCGTTCTCAGAAAAGTCACTAGTTGATTGAGCTATTTCATGGTAAGAGAATCGTTTAGGCCCGATGCCCATTTCGAAGTCAAAGTTCATTTCCACATCAAATGCAGTTTCTTCGGCTTCATCTACCTTAAGGACCCTCTTCTTCTTATTTCTCCGCCACAAAACATATGCAAGCAAAACAAGAGAAAAAGTAGTAATCGTAACCGATAATCCAACTACTAATCCCACCTTGCTGTTTTTTTTCCCGTTCACTGAATTAGGAACCGGGATAAACACATCAGGGCTCTGGATTGGAGGCTGTTCGTTGTCTATGCCAATCTGTAAATCCGAACTATGAAAAGTCCAAGAACTCACAGCAGTTCTCTGCGAAAGTTGTCCAGTTGCAGCAGAAAACCCGAAAATAACCCATTCCGGCAACTCCCTCCTTAGATCAACCGTGTGAACAAGTCCATCTTGACGTACAAGAGTGTTGTTTTGATAACCAGTGAAGGAAACACTAAGATTTTTCGAAAATGGATCGTATGTAATCCAAGCTTGACACTCTCCCCCTCCGGTTACATTACTTAACCACTTTTGAGATTTAGCAGAAGACAAAGAGCTAACGTCGATGCCAACATGATCACCAATGATAGTATCCCTACCAACTACTGGATCCCAGTCATTCCAAAAGGTATCAAATTCCACAGCAACAAATGGGTTAGCCGCCAAATTTGGTGCGGTATTAAATGAAAGCCCCATGGCTCCACCTTCTGTTAAGACCGAGTTATTCTGAGCCAGAAAGAAAGTAAAGCCATCACCATAAGATGTATTCCCGTATGAATCAATGACAAATGTGAAACTGGTAGAGAAGCTTGCTAGCCCACGAGATGTACTGTTCCAAAGATGAAGTGGTCTGATGTATGTTGCCCGTCCAGTTGTCCAAAACAGATCAGAATTAATCATACTTTGGGTCAACTGGATTCCATCATTGGAGATATTAGCGTTGTTACCTTCGATAACTATATCCTGATTCAGATTATGTGGACCGATATTTGTCAAGTTGAAGGTAATTGAAACTGCATAAGGGATCAAAACAAGAAGGAATGTAGTGATCAGATGGGTTCTGGAGTAGGCCATGGTTGTGGGATAGATATCGATAGAACTAAAAACAAATTCAGATTATGCTGATTCTTTAACATAAACATTAGTTGCTAACCTCTTGAGCACGAAAAATTTGGATAGTTCTTAAAAGTCAAGTCAAAAAGTAAACGGGAGTACGAGAAACGGTCTGATATTTTACTTAGTAGGCTGTGATCATACAAGCACTAAACATATTAAAGTTATAAATAGTTTTTATCTGTTCATCAACTATGTACTATAAATTGTGTTATACCAACTTCGTAGAAAAGGCGAGATGTTGAGTTGAAAAAGAAGTTTTATTTGTTTGAATTAGTCGAGCTTATTATCAAGAACGTCATATTCCCCGTTCATGAATAGATGATGAAACCATCTCGGTATCTTTGACTTTAATTGCCGGCCGAGGTAGACATGTTGTCACATCACATTTTTTTTAATGAGCAGATGTAGTAACAACTACAATAAAATTATCACCAAAACATATTGACATTTTAATATGACAATAGGTGTACAAGCTCATGCATTTATTTTTTGTTTTGAGATTAATCATTGAATAAACAAAGAAGTTTTTAACTCCAAATATCATTAAATTTCTACAGTTTTATGCCCAGCAAATAAGTTTTAAATTTTGGGATTAAGTGCGGTTGTCAAGCAAGTTAGCCAAGGTTCTTCAAACTCTTTATGTCCCAATTTCCGTAACAACTTTCTCAATATCGAATAGGTTCAGTATTGGTTCTAAAGTAAGCTAGTTTGATCTTCAAGGAATGTCAGATTCATTGAGCAATCTTTTGGTTATCGGTCATAGCTTCATGGCAACAATGTAATCAAGTGATTTTTCTTAAGTTGGGTATTTAGATTGCTGCAAGTTCATTTGTCATTATAGATAGTATTAGATTATAAAATTACTTGGCCAACTAATCCTCTGAAGCCCGACCTAATCTAATACATAGATGTAAATTGTTACTAACATGTTATAAGATCAAAGATCAAGTTACTTTTGGCTCAACTTCAAAACAAAAATTAACCTTAGTTTGTTATTTTAAAAAAATGTCCCACTAGAGGCATAGACGGAGACACCTTGAGGCATTGTGAGCACTTGCGTCTTCCTATTTTGTCACAAATCGATCACAATGTATCTTCATATACATATTCACTACACTATCGAAAAAGAACTTTTCTAGTTTGAAATCTGATTCAGATAACCTGATCTTTAATACAATGAACTGAAACCTACTCAGTAAACAAATCTTACTTTTCCCCAAGTAAATGTGTTTCTGGCTAAAGGTATTTAACGACCAAGAAATAATGATTGGTTTGAGGAATCTCTGTTGGAGATGCTTCTTGACGATTGGTTCTGGACAATGGAAGGTTTCAAGTAAGATGCAAAGGACATCTTTGAGGGGAGTATAGGTACGGAAGCTTCAGAGTTCAGGACATGAATAACCTGCCTCATTGATGGGCGATGTTCTGAATCAGGGTGCACACACCATAATCCAACAATCAGCAAACGCTTGATATCTTCTTCCTCAAAATCTGACCCAAGACGTGGATCAACTGCTTCTAAAAGAGACCCGGTCCCATAGAGCTCCCAAACCCATTCAAGTAACCATATTTGATTTTCTTGAGCCTTGTACTCGATGGGTTTTCGCCCACAAGCTATTTCCAATACAACAACTCCGAAGCTAAAGACGTCTGATTCTTTGCTAGCCTTCCTGGTCACTAAACATTCAGGAGCCATGTAGCCCATGGTTCCAGCCAAATTTGTTGTTTGTGTACCTTTCTCGTGGTCAACCAATTTAGCTAACCCAAAATCGCCTAGCTTTGCATTGAAATTCGAGTCCAACATAACATTACTTGATTTAATATCTCTGTGCAAAACACATTGCTCCCATTCTTCGTGTAGATACAGCATAGCAGAAGCTAGACCATGAACAATTTTGAACCTTGTATCCCATGTCAACAAGCTTTTTTCCTTGAAGAGATGGGAATCTAAGCTTCCGTTTTCCATATACTCGTAAACAAGTAGGAGTTTTCCTTTCTCGTGACACCAACCCATGAGTTGCACCATGTTTCTGTGTCTTAATCGGCTAATGATCGTGACTTCTGATGCATACTCCTTGATCCCTTGTTTGGAACTCTTCGACACCCTTTTGACTGCAATGTATGTATTTGAGTCCTTCAAAAAACCTCTGTAAACCCCACCGAAACCTCCCTCCCCAAGCTTCTCAGTCTCTGCAAAATCACCCGTTGATCGAGCTAATTTATGGTAAGAAAATCGTTTAGGTCCGGCTCCCATTTCTAACTCACTGTTTATATCAATATCAGAACCAGTTTCTTTATCTTTTCCTTCCCTGCTTTTTTCCTTCAACCTTCTCCACAAAACACACACAAGCACCCCTAGAAAAGTAATAGTAACCGGTATCCCAACGAATAGAGCCATCTTGCTCTTCTGTTCTTTCTCTGTATCAGGGATCGGAGTTGGTGGCAGTTCGATATCCTTGTCAGCCTTTAAATCCAAACTATTAAAACTCCAAGCTCTAACTTTATTTTTCTGGACTAGAGCTCCAGTCGCTGCTGAAAACCCGAAAATAACCCATTCGGGCAACACTTGCCTAAGATCAATGGTATAATGAAGTCCATCTTGACGAACAACTGTATTATTTTGAAAACCAGTGAATGAAACACTGAGATTATTTAAACCCGAATCATACTTAATCCATGCTTGACACACTCCCCCACCAGCTA
This sequence comes from Senecio squalidus, assembly GCA_910822075.1. Lineage (NCBI taxonomy): Eukaryota > Viridiplantae > Streptophyta > Magnoliopsida > Asterales > Asteraceae > Senecio > Senecio squalidus. The sequence goes on along the minus strand of CAJVGC010000582.1, from coordinate 34,861,550 downwards.
CGTTGCTTAACCATTTCTGAGACCTAACAGAAACAAGACTGCTAATACTAATACCCACATGATCGCCTATGGAATTATTGCTAGAGTCTAATGGATCCCAAAGACGGTTCCAAAAAGTATCAAACTCAACTGCAACAAATTGGTTCGACGGGATAATAGTGCGATTGATAGGAAGGCCCATGGATCCACCGGTATATATCTCAGAATTATTTTGAGCAAGAAAGAATGTGAGGCCATCACCATAATATGAAGCGTCGTTTGAATCAATGAGAAAGGTGAAATTGGTAGTAAAACTTGCTAGCTCCCCAGATGTGTTATCCCAAAGATGAAGTCGTTTGATGTATGTGGCCCGTCCTCCGTTCCCAGTCTGATTGGTTTGAAAAACCTCTGGGGTCAACTGGATTCCTTCATCCGTGATATTAGCTCCCGTACCTTCCATTACTATGTCCTGATTCTCAGGACCGATTTTTGGGAAATTAAAGCTAACTGAGGCTCCATAAGAAATCGAAACAAGTAATAGGTAAGTGATCAAATGGGCTGATCTGGAGAAGGCCATGATCGTGGAAACTTGCTTGTGTTTTTTGTTAATTTCTTGATGATTACGTGTCATACAAGTAATACGTAACTATGTATCAGAAACGATTATTGAAAGGAGATGAATCATTCATGGGGTTTGGTTTATAGGATATATAAAGACCGAGTTTAATGATATTGACATATGACTTAAAAAAGAATTTTAGAAAATTTGTGTCAAATTCTTTATGGGAATGTCCTAAAAGTCAAGCTGGCCACTGTCCAAGACCCGGCTAGCTTTTTATATGTACATAGATCGAACCAAGTCAAATATTTCCACATCAGCTTGTTTTAGGAATTATTTGATCATCTTTTGCAATAAATATCATATTTTGGTGAAGTACCTGGTTTAGTCATTAAACTACTAATTGTAATTATGAATGTGAGTTTTAAACATACTCTTGTATTAGAAAATTTAACATGCTTGGGAGATTCGGTTATATATCCCTCCCTTATACGAAAATTTTGAATTTATTTCATTAAAGTGTATAGTGTACTTTTGCTTTCATATATCGTCTTTTATGCCTTTACCATGCTCTACCGGTTTGGTACTTTATGTGAAACTTTTTATACCCAATGGTTCAAACACTTGAATATGTCATTCATTGATTTTAGTAATCCAACAACCAAAGCTAAAATAATTTTTGATATGCTGATCGACCTTATAAAATTATGAAAGTGACGTGTAGTATACGTACCGAGTAAACTAGAAAATGAAGGAAAAAGGTCAGTTGATAGTTCCGTGTGGAAAGTAATCTCTTCCGTGTAGATAACACTGCCCTTTCACAAATGATTAACATATCATCAGTTGAAGATGATGTACATCCCTCTTATGATCTGAGAACAATAATTTAACAACTTCATCATATCATTAGCCATTGATTGTTAGTGCGTAACTCCTTTAGGCTTTGCGTTATTTTAGTGGGAAAATATAAAAAAAAAAACGATATTTTTCTAAGTACCAAAAGATTCAATTTCCACTATCCATTTATTTTAAATTCAATGACTAAGATTAAATAAAACAATCTACTTTAAAAAAAATTAATTTATCTCGCAAACTGTTAATCGTTAGACAAAATAAATTACACCGTTGTGGGCATCGTGTTTTCCTCCTTAATTAGGGCAGTGGTCATATATACTTTCGACGACTTTTATTTTTTTAATTTTCGGATGGGTATTAAAATTGTAACGTTAATATCATATAGGATTTTAACATAAATGAGTAAATTTCAAAAACAATTTTTTTTATATAAAGTATGATTTATTTAAACTCAGAAAAAATCAAATTTTGAAAACTTTTATTTTTTCGTTTTTGAACAAATGTTTAAACTCATAAGATTATTCCACATGTGATATTAACATAAAATGTGGATTTAAAAATCTAAAATCGTTATGTGATATATAATTAAATTAAACCTATAAAAATTTCAACGAAATTACATGTGATAGTACTAAAATCACAAACATATGTGATATTCTAATATACGTAGAACTTTAAAACAAATAACACACACGATTTTAACTTTAAATATGAAATTTTAAACACAAAAATATTATATGAGGTATAATCTATATAGATCCGGGAAAAAAATCTAATTTTGATGACTTTTTTTTTCATCCTTTTTGGTCAAATATTGATATTGATAGTATAAAATCACATGTGGTATGAATACTAAATGTAAATTTCAAAACCTAAATATATTATATAATATATATATTTAACTAAAATAAAAAAGAAGAACGCAAAAATCATAAGTTAAACTACTACACCATTTTAAAATTCAACCATTTTCTAGTTTTAGAAATTCTTACCGACCCCAAATACACATCACTACCAATTCAAAACTTAGGGAATTATTTCCAACCACAAAATACTCAATCTGCCACACTAATTTGCGTACCACATTGTAGCCAATATTAATCTACTAGCTTAGTACCCGTGTGATACACGGTATATTATACTTTTATGTTTAGTTTTAATAGATATTAGTCAAAATTGATTAATCATGTTATCATTGTTTAGAGTTGGTAAAAAGCTTGATTCGTAAGATTATAGTCGTCAAACTTTTTCAGTAAGGATAATACTTAAAATAGATAAGGTTAATTTCAGTTGAAATAACATAACATTAACTAAAAAGAATGTATTAAATAGATAAGGTTAATTTCAATTGAAATAACATAACATTAACTAAAAAAAATGTATTTCTAAGACAGTGTACTAAATTTATGAAAGTTATGTTAATGAAAACCTGATTCACACATACGTACATATAAACAACTTTTTTTGATAAATGTGCAACAGAATATCCATGACACAATTAGAAATTATAACGTTTATCTTATTGGTTAGAAATAAGTGCTTAGTATATTTTATTAATCATAACATTTATCACGTTGATGTCGATCATAAGTCTTAATGGGTCAAAATGCTAAATTGAGGTAAAGTTTTGGCTTTCCATAATCACAAACCTAATGGTTTTCATACATGGACATTCCATTGCATATAAAATGGTCAAATGAGTCAATTCTAATGAAACGGTTCAATCGAGTAAATTATTTCAAAAAAAAAAAAAGATGAAATAAAATCGCATGCTTCGTATGCAAAATGATAGAATTCTGATACTCCGAGTAAATAATAAACAATATTACATTTGTCTCACAACAAAAATCTGAAACAAATTAAATCAGATAAGAATAAGAAAAAAAAACATAAATCAAGAAAACGAACATGTAAACAAATGTGTTTCAAATCAAAACATACATGAGGAAAAAAGAAGTAATTATAATTTCTAGTGGTGTTGTGTTATTAGCTTCCTTTTAAAAAATAATTATATCTTGAAAAATCAATATTGAAAATCAAACCTAAAAGGACAAATCCTTAAAAATGAAGTAGGAGCATAAAAAATATTCTACATAAGTCCTAAAAACGTAAACCTCAAAACTGTAAAATACGAAAATTCAAAACACACAAAATTATCAATAGATTCTTTTAACGAAATAACAAAATCAGAGAGAAAGAGGAAGATGAAATGGAGCAACAAATGTAATGTATGGAATTCATGTTCAAAACGTTTGAATACTATTGGAACATTAATCGATGCACACAACTTAAATGTTAAACTTTCACTATAAGCTTTCTTATTTTCAAGAAAAACATGATAGAACTTCAATCATGGTACCCTACTACCCTAGTTTTCTTTTAAATTTAAATCAAATTCAATTTACATACAAAATATTTAATTATTTAAATGAATTATGACATCACATTTCTATAAGCTATCTTATGTGTACAATCTTATAATTCGACACATCAATCTAATGACATCATCGTAAACCCCCTTTTATTAGATAGAATAGATTTTAGCACATGAAGTGGTTTAGAAGGTTTTATATCTTTAATCTTTAATATATAATAAAAGAGTGGTTTTAAATGTCATATGATAGAGTAAATTTTTTTTGATGAGTTATCATATTTGATTTCAATTGTTAGATAAATTCATAATGTTATCAAATATCTTTTTCATTTTACATCTTTTTACAATACATATTATTATATAATCTATCTAATTAGTTTAAATAATTCAATAAACCTTTCAAGAACAAAAATCCCCAATAATAATAGAAAGAAACTTTTTTCTTAATAAAACACTTTCTCGTGTAACATTTGTTATATCTAATCAAAACAATTTTTATTTTTATTTTATAAATATTAAACATTGCTTATATCATAGAAAAAATGAATCATATCAGCTTAAAAGTAGAACAAAAAACGTTTACATATTCAGGTTTACTCATACATGATCATAGTTTTTCATTGAATTTAAAAAACACAAGTGATTGCATTCTCTTTTCCATTTCATTGCTATTAAAATAAAAACATTCGGCTCTTATTCCATTTTGTCAATCATAATTCATAATTTACTTATAAAATCGCTTAATTTAGACTATTATTCACCTTATTTTTATTCTATAAACTCCTAATAAAAGTATTTAAACATGTGTATAAATATAAATTTATATTTATTATTATAACTATAAACAACATATGTATAAACATAAACATATATATGGTTATTATGCGTGTAACATTGTTTTTTCATAATAACTTAAAAAAACATGTACATAAACATAAATTTACGATTTAATTTTGTCTTAATTGTCCGCGTTATCACGAGTCAATTAATCTAGTATTAAGATACACTTTGATCGTCCAAAAACTTGTTTGACCCATTTTCCTTTTTAAAAGTTAAAATCTTATAATTCAAACTATTTGATCGTCAGAGATATCACATAACCCAAAGCGATATATTTATAATCTAATGGGTCGGAATTGCATATCTCTTTAGCACTTCAACGGCAATAACAACAAAACTTACTTGTACAAAGCCAATAGTAAAGATAATCTTTATTTTTTCTAACAAAATTCATTATTCCAACCACTAGTATCTTTCCACCATTAAAGACCGTTATAATCCCGACAACAATCACTAAAAAATCAAAATAGACACGACCAAGATGTTTCTCCAAACCAAAAACAAAAGGCAAGAGAGTTAAAAAAAAAGAAACAAAAAAAAAAAAAAAGAAACTTGCACGAAAATAATTTGGAATCAAGAGAAAGAAATTATTTTAGCTGGTTTGTTGGTGTTCATGTCAAGGTTAGCATATCGACAAAAAGTAGGGTGGGTTTCGATGTAAAATCGCCAAAATTATCTTTAATTGCTGAAACAAATCAACAAAACGTTTACAAGATTCATACAAGGGATCCGTAAAACACTCCAACGCTCAAGTTATAAAGAGCTTGCTTTTAATGACAAATGGTGATCAACTATTTAGACTTGAGGCGTTTGCGAAGTCGGTTGAATTATATGAATGACGAAAAAGATAGTAACACATGGTGGTTCATGATTCACTTATTAGGACTTTGCAAAAGGGATGAGATGTATCGGCTAACAAACTTTTGTGCACGTATAATAACATTTTTAAACGAATGAATATATTAACATTTTATTGTGACGTGAAAGGAATGTCGTGTATATATGTTAACGACAGGGGTAAATCTATGTTATGCAATGATATTCTATGAAAGGAATGTTATCGTTGGATATGCCTTTGTTAAAATATAATCGTTATCAAGAAATATGTTAATAACAAATAATAACTTGAAATGTTGTTTTATGGTTAATGTGTAGTAGCTTGGAACATAAGGGGCTGAATGTAAATACTGGAAACTGAAGTTCAGGGGCTAATATGCAAATAGTGGAAGTTGGAGGTTTAATGTGTAAAATGGTCAAGATATTTTGTCTATAAATGGACCGTCATTTTCTAGATTCAGTAACACACAAAATTAGGGCTTGTTAAAGCTGTTAGGGTTTCATTGACTATTCAGTTACATTTGTTCTTGAGAGAAAATTGTTATTTTGGTGAGATTGTGAGTTTAGGAGTTATCTCCTTGATGTCCAGATTATGATGTTATAGAGTGATTGAGAGTTTATGTAGTGAGGATTATATGTAATTTGTAGCTGTTTTTTGTTATGTAATTTTGTGTTCTTTATTTTCTGTATTTGTGCTGTTTTAGTTATGGTTTTCTACATGGTATCAGAGCTTCGGCTCTCGATTTCTAGTGTATTCGTGTGCTAGGGTTTGTAGTTGTGGTATGTGTTTTAGATCTGGTGGGTGTTCTTTAGATCCGGCGTGTTAGGGTTTGTATCTTGCAGATCGGGTTTGTGTGTGGCCAGATCGGGTGGTTTCTTGATCAGATCGGTTGACTGTGTGGTTAGATCTGGTGGGTGATTTCTTGGTCAGATCGGTTGACTGTGTGGTCAGATCTGAGGTGGTTGGTAGTTTTTAGGGTTTCTTCCTGTGAAACCCTCTCGTATCCTGAGACTGTGGTGACTGTCTTCCGCTGTGTAATTCTTTGGTGAGATACTGGTACGAGCTGTAGTTACTTCTTGAGACTACTCTGTAAGTCTTCTTATCTTTCTTGTATTGTGGCAAGCTCTTTCACCAGGGCGTTTCTGTTAGGTCTCAATAAGATCTCAAACACTAGCGAATCAATCACAAATAAGTATTTAGACGTTAATTATTATGAATCAATTGCTTACTCAGTTTCTTAGTTTATTATCGCGGAATTATAATAACAAAGAACAAGTATAACACACAGTTATATTACTTAGAAAGGTGCAAGGTTTACAATGTTCAAGCTCACTATTTATACACAATAATAGTGAGCTTGATAAGGATAAATCTTAGAAAATCTTCTATAAAGATAGAAGATTTTATCTAACAGAATTACCTAAAGTTACGCCTTACGTTTTTCATTATGGAGCTGACTAGTCAGTTCCACAATGCCTTAGTTTATTCTAGTCACTCAGACTCAATGTCACTCAGACTCAACGACTAAGACTTTAATAAACAGATTTATTAACTTGGGTTAAATCGTTGATTTTCCCAACAATCTCCCCCTATCTGTTTAGATTAAAGTCTTTTACAAATTATGCACCAAAGATAAACACAAACTGAAACAGTTTACAAAAAATTGTTTGTGAACAAAAGGACACATAATACACATTACTTCCTCTTCTTAATAGATCTTTTCTTTTTCAAAGGCACTTCCCATGGAGTGGGCTTCTTCACATCCTTAGCCCATTGTACTCTCTCAGCCTTCCATTCAAGCAGCTTCACCATCTCTGCATCAGATTTGTGAAACAACAATTGATATTCTTTCTTGATCACTTCAACTTTGTCCAATAGAGTCCCCATGTCTTCGATTCTTCTAAGGTTATTAAATAACCAACTGATCAGCTTCATTCGAAATGGGATGCACTGAGCAGACTCACATTCACTTAACAAGGCAATGCAATGGTAGATTGAAGCCATGTTCAGTCTGTCTCTGGCTTGAAAGCATTCCTCTCCCCCACAATCTACATAACACAAGCCCTCATGCTCTTCAGTCTTTACATATGTCTTGTCTTGAAATGTGATACCGTTAGGAACAAGATGCATGTGGCTTGTTTCAAGACCAAGAGATTTTGCCCCAGCTCTCACCCTATGGATAGTACAAAAAGCCCTATAATCTTCTTCTGACATCAGTTTCAACACATGGTCTACATTGACATTGGAGACAACTTCTCTTTTTACATCCATTCTGTGAGCAATGTTAGTTATCCCTGAGCTCAGATTGGCAATCTCTTTCCATTCTTCGAGCCCCAACGTGTGCATCTTGTGTACTCCAACCCTAAAGAATCCCTTTTTATGATAACAAACCAGCATAAGGTCAGATCCTCCAGTATCTACATATTCTAAGTTTTGGATTTTATTTTCATTCCTTCTCATTGTAAAATTTGACTCAATATAGTCAAGTCTTGCTTCTTACCTCAGCACCTGTTTAGCCATTTGTCTATCAGCCTCAATCCTTAGTTGTTCTTCTTCAATGTCCAAATCTTCTTCCTCCTTCAACTCAGCTTCAAGATCCTCAGCTGCTTTCATATACAGATCTTGTGGAGTTTCATCAAATTTCTCCATGTACAACCCTTTGACATACTCTTTGTATTTCTCAACTGTCATTCCAGAATTATGAGCATATCTTTGAAGCTTAGCCAGTTTCTCAGCTTTATCTTGTTTTTTTCTTGATTTCAAGCTCTTGTTCAGTCTGTACATTTAGGGGCTGTTCCATCTCTTCATCAGTATCACTAACTGCTCCAACCTTCCCTTTTCCTTTCTTGTCTTCTTTCTCAGACTCACTACTTGAAAGGTCACTGTAGTCAGTCTCATAAAATACTTCAGACTGACCAGTTTTCAGATTGGATTAGGTGGTCTTGTAGTACTTCTTCTCCCCTTCCTCCCTCTTTCTTTTCAAATCTTGCTTGGGGAGATCAGACTCATCAGTTGGTGTAATTTTCTCCGCCTGAGTCTGAGCACCCTCAGCAACCTGCTTCCCTTTTTTCAGCATGCTTATTTCAGAAGTCAGCTTCAAGACCATGCCCTTTAAGTCCTGCATCTCCTCAATGCTTTTTCTTTGCATAGCTTGCATCTCAGTCTGCATTGCACTCAGCTTGACATCAAACTGAGTGGACATGTCCTGAATGGCTTGTAACAGCACAAGGACCGTCATTGCAACCTCAGACTGAGGGATTTCAGTAACAGGTGGTGTTGAAACAGATGGTACAGCTTCACTCCCTCCCTGTGATTTAGGAGAATGATTCTTAGCCATAGAAAAGGAAGTTCGTACCTCACTCAGTTTAGGAAGTGAGGCGTTGACAACTTGTGCATTAGAGTGTGAGAAGTATAATGGTACCTTTTCGTGAACTAGCACAGAGCTAGTGAAAATAGCCTTTGAAACCGAAGGGGGTGGTCCCATACTAGGTACAGGGATATTCAGGAGTGAAATATCTTCTTCAATGCATACCACATGTGTCAGTGTGGCAGCAGAAACGTGTGACTCCAAGTTGACTACGCTAGATTGGCTTTGGGTAGTCTGGGTAGTCAGATTCACTTCATGCTCTAGCACTAGAAAGGTGAATTGATCTACAACACTGGAGGGGAGTTCAGAACTCTCAGCCTCATTGAAAAGTGAGTCCATTAGTGCTTGATTTATGGTGGGGCTTGATGTGAGTGCTTTTTCAAACGAACTTGGTGAGTTCGAAAGATCGGTCGCTTGATTTGCTAAGACATCAAGTTTGGGAGTGGACTGCTCAGACTGAGGGGGGATACTCTCAGACTGAGGAAGTGAAAGATTGAATTGCATACCTGAGTCAGCCTCATCTTGCCCTAACCCACCCATCTCTACCTCAGCATCTGCTGCAGGGATATTACCCTCAATTTCCCCGTCAATTCCATCAGATTGAACCTCTGAGTCTGAAGAGTCAGACTCAGTGAGTTCATGATCTATAAAAGGATTTTCAATCCACTGAAGCATAACTGGGGTTAACCCTGGCTCAGCCTCAGTGATATTGATATATGTAAAAATCTTTGGAGTCAGCCTGGGAAGATTACATGCATAGAATGTTTGGTCAAGCTGATCATATGGTTCTTTTCCCAGGGCTTCCTCAAAGCTGAGTGAAAGGACACGAATGAATGAAACATCATTCGGTAGTTTTGATTTCAGGGAAAGGGAGAGAATCTCATCGAAATAGAGTTGTGAGAAGGAGATTCTTCGACCCGTTACCATGGAATGAATCAGATGGGTTTCAAATTCATTCATCTGATCCAAACTGCCCAATTTACCCCCCAAACACCTCGTGATCATGGAAAATAAGAATTTCCATTTGCCAGTAAAAAATTTGTATTGAATAACCCCTTGGGTTTCAGGCTGACCAATTAGAGGGAAAGCCTCAGCTCGAGCTTGCTGCTTGGTCCGTCGGACCTGGAAACCTCCTTCACCTGCTTCACTAAGCGTGGGAAGCAGTAAAGCTGCACGAATGGTCTCTTCAGTGCTGGTGATCGTATGTCTCCCATCATTATACGTGCCAGTGAGGGCGGTCTTTTCATAGTTTGCGGTGCATGTATACCACCATTCACACAGTACCGGTGGATACATTATGGTTTCACAAAAGAAGGCTCCATAGAGGGGATGCGCCTTCACGTATTGAATCAGTTGCTCAAATCCCCTGTTTTGGCGATTAGCGGGAATATCAGCAGTTGCCACCCTGTTGTTGTCCTTGATTTGTACCCTGTTTTGAAAATATGCGCCAGGAATCATACGAGCAGTAACATGAAGAACCATATTTGCATTCGCCATTGATAAGAATTAGAGCAGAAGATTTAGAAAAGATAACAATTTGGTTAAGAATTGAAATTGAGTTGAATATAAACTGAAGGAGCGAAATTTAAGGAACTAAGTTAGGAAACTATCTATTTAGTCCATGTAATTTAAAATTAATGACACTTATGACCCTGAAAAAATATTTTTACAAACGACTCAAACTAAAATAAAATTAAAAAATTAAAAAAATTAAAAAAAAAACAAACTCTATAGGCTAAAAGAAAAAAAAATTAAAATAAAGGAGATTTAAAAGATATTTACAAAAATTACACCCAGTCTGAGTTTGTAGTCAGAATGATGAATCTGGAGCTGACTAATGCGTCAGACTGAAAAGGCACAAGCTGACTCAGAGGTTAGCTTGAGAGTTATGATTTTGACAGATTAAGGATTTAACATTCCCAGTTCTCCTAACAAATAGAAAAACCTGTGCTCACTCAGAGGTTTCGTGAATATGTCTGCCAATTGATCATTGGTGGCTACAAACTCCAATCTGACCTTTCCTTTCTCCACACAGTCTCGAATGAAATGATGTCATATTTCAATGTGTTTGGTCCTGGAGTGGAAAACTGGATTCTCAGTGATTTGAATGGCACTCTTGTTGTCACACATGATTGGAGTGTTTTGAATCTTGATATCAAGATCAGCCAATTGGTGTTGCATCCATAGTAATTGTGCACAACAGCTCCCTGGAGCCACATACTCAGCTTCAGCTGTGGAAGTTGCCACGAAATTTTGCTTCTTACTTGACCAGCTGACTAGCTTCCCTCCCAGAAGCTGACATCCTCCTGATGTACTTTTCCTGTCCAATTTACATCCTGCATAATCTGCATCTGTGTAGCCAATTAATTCAAAACCAGAATCTTTAGGGTACCATAGACCAAGATTTGGTGTACACTTAAGAAATCTGAAAATTCTTTTGACAACTTTAAGATGGGATTCTTTGGGGTCATCTTGATAACGTGCACATAGACATGTTGAAAACATTATATCAGGTCTACTAGCAGTTAAATAAAGAAACGATCCAATCATACCTCTATAAGTAGCTTGACAAACTGACTTGCCAGATGAATCTTTATGCAACTTATCAGAAGTACTCATTGGTGTTTTCATTTCAGACTATGTTTCAAAGCCAAATTTCTTTACTAAATCATGAACATATTTACTTTGATTTATGAAAATACCATCTTTCTTTTGTTCTACTTGTAAGCCAAGAAAGAAAGTAAGTTCTCCCATCATACTCATTCTATATTCACTACACATGAGTTTTGAAAACCAAGTACACAACTTTTCATTTGTGGATCCAAATATAATGTCATCAACATATATTTGTACCAAAATCACATGGCCATTTTCCTTTTTGATAAAAAAATGTTTTATCAATTGAGCCTCTTTTAAAATCGTTTTTAAGAAGAAATTCAGACAAAGTATTATACCAAGCTCTAGGAGCTTGTTTGAGACCATATAAGGCTTTGTTTAATTTAAAAACATGATCAGGAAAATTAGGATCAACAAAACCTGGAGGCTGCTTGACATAGACTTCCTCCTGCAAATCACCATTCAGAAATGCACTCTTCACATCCATTTGATACACCAAGAAATCTTTAAATGTTGCATATGCTAAGAATAGACGAACTGCTTCTATTCTGGCCACTGGAGCAAATGTTTCATCGTAATCAATGCCTTCTTCCTGTTTGTATCCTTGAGCAACCAGGCGAGATTTATTGATCACCACCCCATCTTTGTCATATTTATTTCGAAAGATCCATTTAAGTCCAATAATGGTTTTAAACAGGGGACGTGGGACCTTTGTCCATACATTGTTTCTTATGAATTCTACAAGCTCCTCTTGCATCCCATCAACCCAGACTTCATCTAATAAAGCTTCTTCGACCTTCTTTGGTTCCATCAGACTCAAGAAATTTGTATAGAAACAAAAATTAGCTGTGGTAGTCTTTCTCCTCGTTTTGACACCTTCAGTTAATGATCCAATAACGAGGTAGGATGTCCCTTGACAGTATTGATGTTGCCTGTTGCATTTTGAGAAGCTACATATTCTTGAGTCTGAGTATTATCAGGCTGACTAGTTTGGAGCTGAGTTTGGTCAGCCTGAGGAGTGTCAGTCTGAGTTACATCAGTTTCATTTGACTCAGGATTTTCAACATCGGGGACACTCTGGAATGACGATTCATCGGGTTAAGTGTCAGATGCTTGATGTTGATGAGCGTTTGCATTATTCTGGTCTTCAGCTTGAGAGTCAGCTTCAAATGTGGTTACAAGTATTTCATCACAAAGCTGATTGATAGTAGCTATGTCAGTTTGTGATGACGATTCATCTTTGTCAGACTGAGTAGTGTCATCAAAAGTGACATTAATGCTTTCTTAAACCACCTTTCTTCTTTCATTGTAGACTCTGAATGCTTTGGCGATGCTAGAGTATCCAACGAACAATCCTTCATCAGCTTTAGGAGACATTTTACACAACAAGTCTCGTTGATTTAGAATATAGCATCTACTTCCAAAGATATGGAAATAATGAATGGAAGGGACCTTGTTGTGGTATAATTCATAAGCAGTTTTTCCATGTCTCTTCACGATGATGGATCTATTTTGTGTGAAACAGGCAGTATTCACAGCTTCAGCCCAGAATTTTATCTTCATGTTTCCATAGGACAACATTGTTCTAGCAGCTTCAATTAGAGTTCTATTTCTTCTCTCTGCAACCCATTTTGTTGAGGGGTACGAACTGAGGCAAAGTTTTGAACTATGCCTAAGTGATCACAAAAGTCTATTAAGACTGAGTTTTTGAACTCAGTTCCATGGTCACTACTCATCTGACGAACAAGAGTGTTTTTCTGCCGCTGTTCTCTTTTGATCAGACTGATGATCTCTTCAGTTTCATCACTTGTAGCCCTTAAGAAGATAACCCAAGTAAATCTAGTAAATTCATCAACAATTACAAGGGTGTATTTCTTTCCTCCTTGACTCTCAATTCCAATTGGACCAAACAAATCCATATGTAGCATAAATAAAGGTTCATCAATTGAATGCAACATTTTGGATGGGAATTGAGTCTTTGTTTGTTTTCCAAGCACACAAGCTGAGCAAACTTTGTCTTTGGTATAGGTCAGTTTAGGGAGACCTCTTACCAATTTACTTTTTGACAGGGAATTTATATTCTTGAAATTTAGATGGGATAACCTTCGATGCCATAGCCAATTAAGTTCTTCTTTTGTTTCGATGAACAAACATGTCTCAGCTTCATCATTGGCTGTACTCAGATCCAGACAAAATACATCTCTTTCTCTTTTGGCGAGTAGTAATGGTTTTCCCTTGGCACTGTAGATTATTCCAGCTTGTTTCCTGAATCTGACTTCGTGGTCTTCATCAGTAATTTGACTCACACTTAGTAAGTTATGTTGTAATCCTTCCACATATGTAACTCGCTTGAAAGTGACAGCTCCAGCATGAATCTTTCCATATCCACGTGTCATAGATACCCCGTTGTCACCATATCTCACTTGAGGCCCATCTTCTTCTTTATAGTCTTGTAGAAAAGACTTCATTCCAGTCATGTGCCTTGAAGCTCCACTATCTAGATACCATTTTGTAGAGTCCTGCACATGAAATAGACAATATTAGTTCCTTTTGGGCACCCAATTTAGAGTGGATCCATGAACTGAAGCAGGTTTAAGTTCAGGTTCAGTCTTGCAGTCAGTTTTGGAGTTGGTATAGTTCCATTTATTTAGTTCCTTCATGCAGTTAACAGAATAATGACCTATGACACCACAGTATTTATAGGGAGTATCTTTGAGACTGACTCGAGAAGACACTGACTTAGTCTTGGTTGGTTTCACAGACTTTGTCTTTGATTCAGAAATGTTTCTTTGCTTTTGAGGTGAGACTGACTTTGATGTAACTGACCTGGATTTTGGTGAAACTGACTTATGTGGAGCTGACCAATGTTTTGGTGAGACTGACTTTTGAAAGATGGTTTTCTGTGGTCTAGACTGAGTCAGTTGTTTACAAAACACAGCCTCATGCCCTTTTTTACCACAATTGTAGCAAATTCTCTTAGGAGGAATCTTGGGCCTGATGTGATTAGGCGATTTGTTCTTGACTAGAGTTTTTACTATGTTGGTCAGTTCCAACAATTGATTCCCCGATTTATCAATGGTTTTTGTTTCATGACTTTTGGAACTGACTGGATGTTGATTCTTAGGTTTACTCATAACCGTGGGAAATCTATTGGTTAGATGCACATAATCTTTTTCAGCATGCACATTTTTATCAGTTACAGATAAATTAACACATTCAGACTGAGAAGAAGATGAAGAAATACTTTTATTAGAAACTTGGGAAATTACATGTTTTACAAAAGCATTTGACATCATTATTTTTTCTCCTTTCATGTATGTGAAAGTATTTGGAAGAATTTCTGGTTTGAAAACAATTTTTTCTCTTTCAGCTTTTTCAGCTTCTTCTTCTTCTTCTTCAGTCATATGCTTCTTCAAACTGAATCCCTCACCCAACACAGCTTGTACTTGTTTGGGTACCTGTCTGCTCAAACAATCTTCATTTTTTAAGGATGATATGCACCATGATTTACAAATTCTTTTATAGTGCTCAGTTTCTTCTCTAAGTTTATGATTTTGTTTTGCAAGATCACTATAAGCTTCAGTCTGAGCATTTAAAAGAACTTTGTAACTTTCTAATTCAATTATTCTATCATCTTTAATTTTCAAATTATTTTCAAGATCTTTGATTTTTTGTTTGAATTCAGATTGTTCTTCTAATGTGGTGGTCAAGTCAACAAAAATATACTTAAACATTTGAAGTTTTTGTTCATTTGTATAAATGTTAAAATTGTGTACCTTATAAAGTTTTGACTTGTTCCAGACTGAGTTGCAACTCAGTCTCTCAGCTTCCTTCAGATCCTTCTCGAACTGAGAGGCAGATTTATCAGCTTCAGTCACTTCTTCTGTGAATGCCATTAAGCATTTATCCACCACTTCCTCATCTTCATCGGAAGATAGTTCTTCGTCTAGCCATTCTTCAGCAAAGAATGCCTTTTGCTCAGTTTGAGGTTTCTGTGTATTTGAACTAGTGCCTTTCTTGTATTTGAGATACTTCTTTCGATATCTTTGGGCCCTTTCAGCAACCTCGTCCATGTGTTCAGTCTGAGCATTCTTTACTTTACAGTCAGCAGGCATGTGACCGTATTCATTGCATTTAAAACATCTCACCTTCTTCAGATCGAAAGGTTTCTTTCCTTTGTAACATGTCTTCTGTTCAAGCTTCATAGTTAATAGAGCAAGCTGACTTTTTAGTTTCTTAACCTCAGTTTCATCATCCGATTCTGAGTCTGAGTGTGACTCAGACTCAGATGAGTCAGCTTTAGAATAAATTTCGTTATTCCTTCTACTTGTTGCAACTAATGCAGGTTCAGGATCCCTTGCAGTTCGTCTATTGTTTATCTTTTTTCTTTCTTGAGATTCTTCAAAATTCAACAATAGTCCAAAGAGCCCAGGCAGCTTGTTAGTGGACAGTTTCTCGCTAACTACAAGAGATGTGATGACAAATTCAAATTTGTTAGGTAAGATGTCAACAAATTTCTTACAGATTTCATCATCTTCCTTTGTTACTCCCAGAGCTGACATATCGTCTAGCATAATTTGAAATCTTGTATGTACGTCAGCTAAAGTCTCCTTTTCTTTCATATAGAAATTTTCATAATTTCTAATGAGACTGTTTAGTCTTTGCTCTTTCACCACTGGAACACCTTCATAAGACACAATTAAAGTGTCCCACAGTTCTTTTGCAGTTCTGCAGCCAGCTATCTTTGAGAATATTTGTTCAGACACTGCATTTCCTAGAATACTTCTAGCTCTTAGATCAAGATTAAACAACAGCTTGACTTGATCTGTCCATTGTGATTTAGGAGTTTGAACCCATCTTGCACGTTGAACAATTTTGTCACCTTCCTTGGCTTCATCAATGTGCTTTCCTGGAATAATGGGTCCTTCAGTTACTATTCTTAACATTTCCTCATGAATTTCTGAGAGATGCCACTCAGCTTTAAGTTTCCAATGGGCAAAATTATGTCCATTGAATACATGAATTCCTTTTCCAGCCATTCCAGGTGTGTTTGAAGATGATGACATTGTTTGTTTGAGATTATATATATCGATCGTTTAAGATATATAAATTTATTAAAATTTAAATCTTATTTGCTCTGATACCAGTGGTTAGGTCTCAATAAGATCTCAAACACTAGCGAATCAATCACAAATAAGTATTTAGACGTTAATTATTATGAATCAATTGCTTACTCAGTTTCTTAGTTTATTATCGCGGAATTATAATAACAAAGAACAAGTATAACACACAGTTATATTACTTAGAAAGGTGCAAGGTTTACAATGTTCAAGCTCACTATTTATGCACAATAATAGTGAGCTTGATAAGGATAAATCTTAGAAAATCTTCTATAAAGATAGAAGATTTTATCTAACATAATTACCTAAAGTTACGCCTTACGTTTTTCATTATGGAGCTGGCTACTCAGTTCCACAATGCCTTAGTTTATTCTAGTCACTCAGACTCAGAGTCACTCAGACTCAATGTCACTCAGACTCAACGACTAAGACTTTAATAAACAGATTTATTAACTTGGGTTAAATCGTTGATTTTCCCAACAGTTTCCACGTCGGGTGGGGATCAACTGCCCCCCGGTGTTACACTTGGACCATAGTCAAGAGTATCTTTTGATTCTTGTGGTTGTTTTTAATTCTTTTTCTATTGTGTGATTGTTTCTATGTGCACTACTGATTTGGGAGTAAGTCCTGGCCAAGCTCAGTAGGGGCTGTTGTCATTTGGACCTAGATAAGAACACTAGTTAAGGCTTGAATTGGACTGATGGCCTCTGGCTTGACATGTTCCAAATACTCCGTGTCCCTGGCTAGTCGTTCTTTAGGAGCATTTTCATTTGTGGTTGGTTAATTTCTTGCATTTGTGGTTGTTTAATGTTGCGCACTTGTGGTTGGTTAATTTTGCTATTCTTTTGTCTGCTGTGGTTTGGCTGGTTGTTTCCTGGATAGTGGTTGTGTTCTTGTGATTTGCTGTGGTTGGTTGTTCCTATTATTGTGCTCTGTGACTGTTCCATTCTTGATTTGTGTTGTCTGTAAATATGGTGATACCTCCTGAAAAGGAAGCTGACAAGGCAGATAGTGAGATAAGCACTACTCTTGTCAGCAGACTTGATTTTGGTGATCCACTATACCTACATGCTAGTGATACTTCTAATTCTCCTTTGGTTAATTTCAAATTAAAAGGCACTGGAAATTACAATGTTTGGAGTTGTGCTGTACTTCTTGCATTAGAAACAAAAAATAAAATGGGATTTATTGATGGAACTTGTTTAAAAGATGATGATGATGATATTCTTGCTAAACAATGGGATAGATGTAATGCTGTAGTGTTATCTTGGTTACTTGGTATTATATCTGAAGAGTTATATGTTGGCCAAATTTTTTCTAAGTATGCTTCTGTTTTGTGGAGTGAGTTAAAGGAAACTTATGATAAAATTGATGGGTCTATTGTGTTTAACCTGCATCATAAAATAAATTCTTTGACCCAAAATGGCTCATCTGTGTCTGAATACTATCATAAGTTGAATTCTCTATGGAAAAAATATGATGCTTTAGTGAAATTACCTGTTTGTACATGCACTGGTGCTAAAGAATTTGTTGAACATGGTCAGTTATTGAAACTTATGCAGTTCCTTATGGGACTTGATGATGTGTATCTTCCTATTAGAAGCAATTTGCTTACTAGGGAACCTTTGCCTTCTGTAAAAACAGCATTCTCCATTATCTCTAGAGAGGAATCTCATAGAGATAATGGACTTGCTAGTATTGGAAAAAAGTCACAAAATACTGCTTTTGTTGCAAACAAGTTTAATGGTGGGAATGGTGGAAATGGATTTAATAACAAAAGAAATTTGAGAAATCCAGAACTGAAATGTACAGAGTGTGGAATGTCAGGTCATACCTTTGATAGATGTTTTAAAATAATGGTTTTCCACAAAATTTTCAAAGAAGAAATAATACCAACAATGTCCCTAACAATAGAAGTCAAACACAAAGGTTCTCTAATAGTAATGCCTCTACAGATACACATGCATCCACTTCTAATGATTTTCCTTTTTCACAAGAACAGGTTAAGAAATTAATGAATCTGTTATCTGAACAAAGTGGTATGAATGGCCCTAAGTCTAATATTGCAGGTATGATGTGCAATGTTGTTAAGAATGATCACGTTAAATTGAATAAGTCTGGGTGGGTTATAGATTCTGGTGCAAATCAACCCTATGTGAATTCAAATGAAAACTTAGAAAATTTGGTTGATATATCTGATTTAAACCTTGTTGTTGAACATCCTAATGGTGCTAGTGCACAAATAAAAAGGATTGGGAATTATAAGCTAAATAATAATGTGATGCTTTATGTTGTACTTGTGGTACCTGAATATAGTGTTAACTTGCTGTCAGTTTACAAAATTGCTAGAGACAGTAAAAAATTTGTGGGTTTTAATGAGTTTAAATGCTATATTCAGGATTTACCTCAAGGGAATGTGATGGGAAAGACCTTGGGGACTGGTAGTGTTTGTGGTGGCCTCTATGTGTTTGATAACTATATGGTTGGTGATTCTGCTAGGTCTGATTGTATAAATGTTTGTTTGCTCTCTAAATACACTTGGCATCATAGACTTGGCCATCCTGCTGAAGGTGTAATGCATACATTAAAAGACAAATTGAAATTAGGAAATGAGTCTTTATTACCTTGTGACATATGTCACAAGGCAAAACAAACTAGAGAACCTTTTCCTATTAGTGAACACAAAACCAAACAGCTTGGTGATATTGTTCACTTAGATGTATGGGGTCCTTATAAGGTTACATCTAAAGAAGGGTTCAAATACTTCTTGACTATAGTGGATGATTTTACTAGGGTTGTTTGGGTACATTTGATTAAAACAAAAGATGAAGTCTTTGAAAATATTGAGGCCTTTACTAATCTGCTAAAAAATCAATTTCATGTAACTGTTAAGATTTTCAGAAGTGACAATGGCAGTGAATTCTTAAATAAAAAAATGAGTGCTTTGTGTCACAATAATGGTATCATTCATCAAACATCAATTGCATATACACCTCAGCAAAATGGTGTAGTAGAGAGGAAACATAGGCATCTATTGAATGTTGCTAGATCCCTTATGTTTCAGGGGGGAATTCCTCTATATTTGTGGACTGACTGTATACTCACTGCATGCTATTTGATAAATAGGCTGACATCCTCTGTTTTGCTTGGTAAGTCTCCTTTTTGTATGATATATGGTCATGAACCAAACTTGAGTCATTTGAGATGTTTTGGGTGTCTATGTTTTACAAAAGTATTAAATTCTCATGACAAGTTTGAGTCAAGATCATATAAGTGCATTCTTATTGGCTATTCTGGTGTACAAAATGTTACAAATTGTGGTGTATTGAGTCCAAAAATGTTATTTTCTCAAGAGATGTTAAATTCTATGAAGAAGTTTTTCCATTTAAATTGAATACTGGTTCAATTGATACTGTTGTGAAAGAAACTTATCATATAAATTTTTTTTAATGAATATGAAGAACTGATAATTCCCAATGATGATAAATTAGATTTAGAAACGAATGAAAAATGTACATTAGGAGGCATGAACAATAATGAAGTGAGTCAAGAAAATGTTGAAACAGATGCTAGTGATTCTACACCTAAATGCTTGACTCCTACAGATGTTGTTCAAGCAACCAATGAACATAATAGTGATGGTCATAATACTGAATCTGATGAGGGATTAAATGATGTTGAAAATGACTTGTGTGTTAGAAGTCCTCTAGAAAAACTGTGTTTCCAAAACATCTGAATGACTTTGTTGTTAAAGGAAAAGTTAAATATAATGTGAATAATGTGGTATGTTATACTCAGTTAAGTCATGATAATTTCTGTTTTACTAGTAGTTTAAACAAGTCTACTGAACCTGTTTGTTTTGCTGATGCTTGTAAAGATATAAATTGGATAAATGCTATGAATGTGAAAATGGAAGCTTTATATAGAAATGGAACATGTGATATCGTAGAAAGACCTATACATAGTAGTCCCATAGGATGTAAATGGCTATTTAAAATAAAATTCAAATCAAATGGTGAAATTGAACGTTATAAAGCTAGACTTGTAGCAAAAGGATATAGTAAAAAAGAAGGTATAGACTATGATGAAACTTTTTCACCTGTGGTAAAAATAGTAACTGTTAGCTGCTTGATTAGTATTGATGTGCAGAATAGTTGGCAAATCTTTCAATTAGATGTAAATAATGCCTTTCTTTATGGTGATCTTAATGAAGAAGTTTATATGATGCTACCTCAAGGGTATTTTAAGGAAAATGATAATCGTGTATGCAAATTGAAAAAGTCATTGTATGGGCTTAAACAAGCACCAAGACAATGGAATGCAAAGCTTACAATGTGTTTAATTGAAAATGGATTTGTACAAAGTAAAACAGATTATTCCTTGTTTGTTAAGTCATTTGACAATGTGTTTATAGCTCTTTTGGTGTATGTTGACGATATTGTTATAACAGGAAACTCTAATACTGAAATTGAAAACTGTAAACAGTTTTTGAAAACCAAGTTCTTAATAAAAGATCTTGGAACTTTGAAATATTTTTTGGGAATAGAGGTTCTTGTGAATGATGATGGATTATACTTGTCACAACGTAAGTATTGCTTAGAACTGCTAGATGAGTTTGGTGTACTAGGATGCAAACCTGTGAATACACCAATTGAGACCAATCTGATTATAACAGACAAGGAGAACAGTGATAAAAATGACAAACTTTTAACTGATGTAACATATTATCAAAAGTTAATTGGGAAGCTGATTTATTTGACTATAACTAGACCAGATATATCATATTCAGTACAGTGCTTAAGTCAATTTATGCTTTCTCCTTTGACATCATACTTGAAACTTGCATTTAGAATTCTCAAGTACCTAAAGAAATGTCCAGGAAAAGGTATCATGTTTTCAAAGACTGAAATGCCATTGTTATATGCCTATGTGGATGCTGAGTGGGGTAAGTGTCTAAACTCTAGAAGATCTGTAACGGGGTATGTATTGTACTAGGGTAATAGTCTTATCTCGTGGAAAAGTAAGAAACAATCTACTGTTTCTAGATCCACAACTGAAGCTGAATATCGAGCTTTAGCTTCAGTTGTGTGTGAGGTAATTTGGGTACTGAAAATCTTTCAAGAACTAAATGTTTTATCTTTGTTACCTATAAAAATTTGGTGTGATAATAAATCTGTAATTCAAGTGAGTGCTAATCCAGTTTTTCATGAACGTACCAAACATTTTGAGATTGACTTATATTTTGTGAGAGAAAAAATTGTCAGTGGAGTTGTGAATGTAGAAAAAATAGAATCTGCTGAAAATATAGCATATATTTTTACAAAGGGGTTAGTAGCTGGTAGACATGATTATTTGTGCTCAAAACTGAAACTATTTAACATATTTCGTGATAAAGATTAGGGGAGGATGTTAAAATATAATCGTTATCAAGAAATATGTTAATAACAAATAATAACTTGAAATGTTGTTTTATGGTTAATGTGTAGTAGCTTGGAACATAAGGGGCTGAATGTAAATACTGGAAACTGAAGTTCAGGGGCTAATATACAAATAGTGGAAGTTTGAGGTTTAATGTGTAAAATGGTCAAGATATTTTGTCTATAAATAGACCGTCATTTTCTAGATCCAGTAACACACAAAATTAGGGTTTGTTAAAGCTGTTAGGGTTTCATTGACTATTCAGTTACATTTGTTCTTGAGAGAAAATTGTTATTTTGGTGAGATTGTGAGTTTAGGAGTCATCTCCTTGATGTCCAGATTATGATGTTATAGAGTGATTGAGAGTTTATGTAGTGAGGATTATATGTAATTTGTAGCTGTTTTTTGTTATGTAATTTTGTGTTCTTTATTTTCTGTATTTGTGTTGTTCTAGTTATGGTTTTCTACAATGCCTTGCCCGATAGCTTTATAATTGGGTGTTACATGTTTCGAAATAAAATACAATCGGTGTAATCTTTTATCTTAAAGGACAAAACCTAACATTTAGACTAAATCAGAAGGATAATCTTTGTAATTTACTCTTTAAAATCATAGGAAAATCTTTAAACCTAGAAACATTACATGATGGACAATCTTTGTAATTTACTGTTTAAAATCATAGGAAAACTTTTAAACCAAGAAACATTACATGATGCATGATTTAACTAGATTCGAAAAAGTTTTACAAAATTACATTTGATTTTAGTATAAATTATATTTTATTTTATAATATACGTTAAATTCTAAACCTTGTAATGTAATAATACATATGATATTAACTTTAATATTAATTTATAGAACAAAATAATTTTATATAATTTATAATTTACATAGATGTGAATTTTTTTCTTTTTTTAATATTTCTAATTTGTTGTTTTCGAATAAATATTGTAATCGATAAGGTAAAACAAAATATGATTTTTACATTAATTTGAGTTTCATAATATAAATAAGTTATATAATATATATTCAACTAAAATTAAAGAAATAAAATAAAAAGTGTATATGTCATTCTTTAAAAATTTGATTTGATTTAATTATAAGTTTTATAATATAAAATATTCATATATGTTTTCTACGAAATGTATGATTCCATATGGTTTGATCCGACATAATTGGAGAGCGAAAAAAACATATCTATATCTATATTTACTTATAATGGAGGATCGTCGGATGGCTAATATTCGAGAATTTCCAAATAGTGGAATCGTATGCATTTGAAACTCCTGACTCTTTAGTTGCCCTGTGTTTTAATTACCATAATGGAAGGTATAATGATACGTAAACTGTTCAGTTACCCTAAGTTAATAACACATTTGAAACTTCTGACTCTTTAGTTGCCCCGTGTTTTAATTACCATAATGTGAGGTATAATGATATTCCCGACTCTTTGGTTGCCCTGTGTTTTAATTACCATAATGTGAGATATAATGATTTTTTAAACTGTTTAGTTACCCTAAGTTAATAACACGAAACTCCTGACTCTTTGGTTGCCATGTGTTTTAATTATCATAATGTAAGGTATAATGGTGGTTTTGTGTTTTTCTATATAAGTTCTTTTGCATCAACAAACCACATAACCACGTACAATTATGTCTCTTTCGAAAAACATGTCTCGCTCCAAGATTGGCGCCCTTGACCCAACTAGAGAAGATTGGGTTGTTCATGTAAGTATTTGTAGAATGTGGGAGGCAGTAAATATGAAATTCGGTGATGTCTTACTTGGGTTGGAGATGGTTATAACTGATGATGAGGTAATTTCTAATTTGTTTGAAAATTTGAAAAGCCGGAAAAAGGGTACGCCACGAAAACAGTTAATATACAATAATTTCTACCATGTTTTTTATGTACAACGATGGAAACCTTTTATATATTATTATAAATGTGTAACTGACCATGTTTTCACTATTTTGGCAACAATTGGTCGTCATGTTTTCACTGTTTTGGCAACAGTTGATCGTCTATATACTCAATCCGGTTAGTGCTACAAGAGTTGTGGAGAGTGCAACAAAGAGTTAGTTGTAAACGATAGTTTGTTTTTTTGTGATCTTTTCAATGACTTTTGCAAGTACCCTATGATAAGGTTGGTTTTTTGAGTTGTTTTATGTAGGGACTATGGTATTAACCTACCCAATTATTGCCTTTTGTAATGTCTGTTTTCGTTGTTGCAGGTATAGGGTCCATGTGCATGTTGTTGATTAGACAAGTGATACAGCATGTTATATTCTTTCTATACCTTACTTGAAAATATGCAGCAGTTTGCTGAATTATATATGTATCTAATCTAATATCTAATACTATACGTAGGAATGTCTTTTTATTTTTACATATGTATTTGAAAAGATTGACTTTTGTAGTCAATCCCTTAGCTATTTGAGTGGTCACATCAATATTGTTCTAATTCTGTTTCAGTTTCAGATTCATATTGTTCGAACTCCCGATTCTGATCATTGTTCGTGACAAATCTCTTTAGAAATTTTCACCGCGCAACACGCGGGAATACGCCTAGTTTACTTATAATAGAGAGTCGTCGGATAGCTAATGTTTGAGATATTCCAAATAGTGGAATGGGATGCATTTGAAACTTCTGACTCTTTAGTTACCTGTGTTTTAATTACCATAATGAGAGGTATAATGATACGTAAACTGTTCAGTTACCCTAAGTTAATAACACATTTGAAACTTCTGACTCTTTAGTTGCCATGTGTTTTAATTACCATAATGTGAGGCATAATGATATTCCTGACTCTTTGGTTGCCCTGTGTTTTAATTACCATAATGTGAGATATAATGATTTTTTAGACTGTTTAGTTACCCTAAGTTAATAACACGAAACTCCTGACTCTTTGGTTGTCCTGTGTTTTAATTACCATAATGTGAGGTATAATGATATTTAAACTGTTCAGTTACCCTAAGTTAATAACACATTTGAAACGCCTGACTCTTTGGTTGCCATGTGTTTTAATTATCATAATGTAAGGTATAATGGTGGTTTTGTGTTTTTCTATATAAGTTCTTTTGCATCAACAAACCACATAACCACGTACAATTATGTCTCTTTCGAAAAACATGTCTCACTCCAAGATTGGCGCCCTTGACCCAACTAGAGAAGATTGGGTTGTTCATGTAAGTATTTGTAGAATGTGGGAGGCAGTAAATACGAAATTCGGTGATGTCTTACTTGGGTTGGAGATAGTTATAAGTGATGATGAGGTAATTTCTAATTTGTTTGAAAATTTGAAAAGCCGGAAAAAGGGTACGCCACGAAAACAGTTAATATACAATAATTTCTATCATGTTTTTTATGTACAACGATGGAAACCTTTTATATATTATTATAAATGTGTAACTGACCATGTTTTCACTATTTTGGCAACAGTTGGTCGTCATGTTTTCACTGTTTTGGCAACAGTTGATCGTCTATATACTCAATCTGGTTGGTGCTACAAGAGTTGTGAAGAGTGCAACAAAGAGTTAGTTGTAAACGATGGTTTGTTTTTTTGTGATCTTTTCAATGACTTTTGCAAGTACCCTATGATAAGGTTGGTTTTTTGAGTTGTTTTATGTAGGGACTATGGTAGTAACCTACCCAATTATTGCCTTTTGTAATGTCTGTTTTCGTTGTTGCAGGTATAGGGTCCATGTGCATGTTGTTGATTAGACAAGTGATACAACATGTTATATTCTTTCTATACCTTACTTGAAAATATGCAGCAGTTTGCTGAATTATATATGTATCTAATCTAATATCTAATACTGTACGTAGGAATGTCTTTTTATTTTTACATATGTATTTGAACAGTTTGACTTTTGTAGTCAATCCCTTAGCTATTTGAGTGGTCACATCAATATTGTTCTAATTCAGTTTCAGATTCATATTGTTCGAACTCCCGATTCTGATCATTGTTCGTGACAAATCTCTTTAGAAATTGTCAACGCGCGGGAATACGCCTAGTATTGTAAAATTAATGAATTAATTAGTGGGAAAAGAAAATGGTGATGTGGGTATTCGGGTACGGTTCTCTGATCTGGAAAGCAGGATTTCACTATGACGATCGCCTTGTTGGTTTCATCAAAGATTATCGTCGAGTCTTCTATCAAGGTCAATTTATATCTACATATTAATTAAATTGATTGATTATTCAATTAATAATTATGATTTATGTGTGACAGGAAGCACTGATCATAGAGGCACTCCAGAGTATCCTGGAAGAACTGTCACTTTAGAACCTGCTCAAGGGGAGCTTTGTGTAAGTCTTCAACCAACTATTTTCCAATTTAAATGTCCACGTTTCGGTCTTGGGTATACATGATATTTTATTTGTAAACAGTCTAATGATATAACTAGTGTTTAATAAATTTCCAACTTGTAGTGGGGTGTCGCCTACAAGATCTCGAGGAAGGAAGATCAAGAAGTCGCATTAACGGTACATTCAATTTAAACATAACACAAAGCGAAAGAGGTTTTCATTTTATAACACAACTGAGCGGATTTAATTTTTGATATTAGTTTTAGCTCTGGTAAATTTGAATAATTACATTTTAGGACCTTTAAATCATTTAACAACCAAAAACCCGGACCTTATTAATTAGTTAAATAAATACCGTCTGTAACCTTGTGTAATGGTGTTTATATGGGATTCATTAGTTGTTCAATTTCAGTATTTAGAAGTGAGGGAGAAGCAATATGACAAGAAGGCGTATGTTGATTTCTTCACAGTAAGTTTTTACTCTCTTTTTCTTTTAGTGTTTCGTTGTCACGTAAATGTTTCTCCTGATATATATACAAACATTCATGGATGCATGCAATTGCATTCCATTTCAGGAAGCGACGGATTCAGCACCATCTATTACCGGAGTAATGTTGTAAGTGCCCGAAAGCAATTCACTTGTTGAATTAATTTCAGTAGGTGGGTCAGATTAGATCAGATCATAACCAGACGAGTTGTTTAACTTTGTCCAGATATATAGCATCTCCAGACAAGGCCAATATCAACTACCTGGGTCCTGCTTCTATTGAGGACATTGCCAAGTATGTATCCTCCACCTAACCTGCTCTGCATAAATACTTACAATTTTTTAGGTTGACCCGAAACTTTGTTTTGTCCAGATTGTTTTCAATAGTTGGTCTGCCTCATTTTATCTTTATTAGGTTTATCTAGTTTTTGTATAGTAAATCAGCTAGGGAAACACGATCGTGTTCTGTATCCCCCTACACCAGCTAGTTCATTTTTATGTTTGAGACCTTCTCCGAAGGAGACTTTGGAGATTGTTTTAATAGATTAAATTTATTCCTTGGCTTTTCTTAGAAAAAGATAATTTTTCTTATCTTTATCCATCTGGACATGTTTTGGTTATTAAGTTTTTTCGAAATCTTATCCTTTAATCCACGTAATTTGTAGCATCTCATCGTGTCTTTCATCTCTTCTACTCCCATTTTCAACAGTTTATCTAATGTTTATATGCAGCATCTGGCTGTGCTGGCCTATTTTGTCTTCTTCATTTCACTATGAACCCCCTTAATCCACGTAATTTGCGACTGATGAACAACCTACACAACGTATAGCCCTATTTCTATGTTTAACGGCACTCCTAGAAGTACCTACATCCCTTCCAAAACTATACGTATGGGAACCAAAATACTTGCTTGGTCGCATGTTAATAGTTATCGAACGTGGATTTACTAATTACATTGGTTGTATCCTGTTGTTTTATCTGACTTTTATATTCATTTGCAGGCAAATTGTTAATGCAGAAGGCCCCTCAGGACCCAACAGAGACTACCTTTTTAACCTTGAAACGACATTGTTGCAAATGGGTAAAGATTTAGAGATCCACTTTAATTTGCATCTATAGCTAGCAAAATTGACGGGTTGGATGAGATGACAAAACACTTTTGTTTATTGTTTAATCTTAAAAGAGTTAAATATTATATATGGTTATAAAACCTATTACTAAACTAAAGAGTCAAATAACACCAGTCTGTTGTATGCAACTAGTTTAGTTTTACCTGTTTGGCCTGTTATAATAAAAATGTAACCCATATATATTCACTCGTTTTACAGTAATGGGTTGAAAGGGCGTCATCTAGTTTTCACTTTAATGTTGTGTAACTATCTCTCGTTTGTAGGATGCAAGGACGAACATGTTATGAAGATTGCAGATGAAGCTAGGAAATTGCTTTCACTCTCCACGGAATAAACTTTTGGGACACCTGATTAAAATCATCAATTACTTGCCTCATTGTTTCATATTGATTTGAAAATCAATTCTTGAGCATCACTTCACATTCTGAATGAATATCTTTCATATAATTAGTTCAAGTGGATACACGCCATATTTCAAAATATTTCTTGTGTTATCGCAACAGTGTCCGTTTTAGATCAATGTTGAAAGTAAAATAAATTTAAATCCAATTTCTCTCGTGTTTTTCATGTAGGTAAATAAGCTTTGAATCATTTTGGTAACCATTGACTTACTTCAATATTTTATGACGAAATCATCTACATTGGCACATGACAAATGCCTAAGATACTTAAAAAAATACAAGTTCATTTAGTATAGATTGTATAAAGATCGTATCAACAACAATTGGGTGTGTTAAACTTAACTTGGACCAAATTGGTGACAAATGGTTTGGGTCGATATACATGTCAAACGATATTGGTTAATAACTTTGAAAGTTATATATTATGCATCAAGTAACATATACAAACAAAAAATAATTAAGATTAAAGTTGAATGAAAAAAATAAATTAAAATTAAAACATGACAATCTTTTTTGAGACGGGGGAGTATATGATTGGATGGGAATCCGAACTAGTTATATGGGTTATCAAACAAATGTTACTATTTTGTTTGAAGAAATAGAGTCAAATATTTTTTTTTATGTTAAAACGAGTCATAGTGACGATTCAATTAGAGAGATTATGATCTTCGTTTAGGATGGCGGAATATAAATGTAGTATTTAATCTTTGTATGTACTAGTAATACGTGGTTCCAAACATGTTAACAATACTACAATAGCTATACAAAAATGTTTATAAACTAAATTTAATTTTAAGTTAAATGTTACCACTATAATTAAGATAAAAATAGATAAATTCCACAAAAGATAGTACAAGTAAAACTTTAAGATTATTTATTATTTATGTAACATTTTTAAATACTAACAAGAAAACAATATAAAGGTAACATCTATTGGTAATACATTTTCAAAACTTGTCCATTTTTGTATAAAACTTAAGTGGAAAGTTCTGAATAAAGGTTAAATTAACGACCATATAAATAAGATGAATTTGTTGATGATGTTTTTTGCTTTGATAAATTTGCATTAGAGACACCAAATAACGCGGACTTGGGAGGCGCCAAGTATGAGGCTACAGGCATCTTTGAGGGGAGTTGAGGCACGGAAGCTTCGGAATTGAGTACTTTAATCGCTTGTCTCATTGATGGGCGAAGTTGTGAGTCAGGGTGTACGCACCATAGCCCAAGCATCATCAAACACTTGATTTCCTCTTCCTCAAAATGTGACCCTAGATGGGGATCAACTGCTTCTAAAAGAGTCCCTAGTCCGTAGAGCTCCCAAACCCATTCTATTAACCGTATTTGATTTTCTTGAGCCTTGTACTCTATGGTTTTGCGCCCACAAGCTATTTCCAATGCAACAACTCCAAAGCTAAAGACATCTGATTCTTTGCTTGCTTTTCCTGTAACTACGCATTCAGGAGCCATGTAACCCAACGTTCCAGCCAATATCGTGGTCTTAGAGCCTTTCTCGTGGTCAACCAACTTGGCTAATCCAAAATCACCAAGCTTTGCATTGAAACTTGAGTCTAACATAACATTACTTGATTTGATATCTCTATGCAAAACGCATTGGTCCCATTATGTAGATATAGCAACCCAGAAGCCACGCCGTGGGCGATTTTGAACCGTCTGGCCCATGTCAACAAGCTCTTTCCATTAAAGAGATGTAGATCTAAACTTCCATTTTCCATAAACTCATAAACAAGCATGAGTTCTCCTTTCTGGTGGCACCAACCGGTGAGTTGCACCAAATTTCGGTGCCTTAACCGGCTAATGATCCTTATTTCGGATGCATACTCTTTAATCCCCTGTTTCGAAGTCTTTGACACCCTTTTGACTGCAACGTACGTGCTCAAATCTCTTAGAAAACCTTTGTAAACACCTCCAAAACCTCCCTCACCTAGCTTCTCATTCTCTGCAAAGCCATCTGTTGACTGAGCTAATTCTAGGTATGAGATGTTGGATTAAATTAGATTGATTCATGTTATTTATATACCTCCTGCAGATGATCCGGAGATGTTGTTGAATAGATTAGCCATCTATGATTCCCAAATTGAGATGATCGTGTTAGGATGGTATTAAGGTTATGTTAGAACCTTATTAGAGAGAAACACTTATGTGTGTGTTTGGGATGAAAGGGATGAAGATGATAAAATGAGCCAACCCTTCTAAAGGTTTATCACATCCCTTTATATACACACTCAAATTAGGAGTGTGTATTATTTAGTCCCGTGGTGTTTAATAAGTGTTTACATTTAGCTCTCTTAGTTCCGATCACCTAATGGGAAATCTATAGTGTCGGTAAGGTAAATACGTCCATCGAATATTTACTAGACACAGATTTCAGTTAGCGTCAGTCATCATATCAGTAAGGATAAATGATCAATGAGGGTCACAAATAATATGGGTCCAACATTCTCCCACTTGACCGAGTAGATCATTTATCTATGAGTATTGATAAGTCCGTACGAGATAATACTCATTTTGTTTAAAACCGAAATCATAGTTGATAAGTACAGTCGTAGAGAAGAACATCTACTCAGGACCCCCACTAGTCAAACTACGACTCAAATTCAAAACTGAATAAGCAATGATAGACCAACTAAGACAAATTTTGTTATAATAATGTCCAACACAGTTATGCGCATAAGGTGTAAATAATAGACAAACAAAATCTGAATAAGGAGGAAAATTTTCATTAATAAATAATAATGACCAATAAGTACAACAATGCTATTAAATTAAGTCTTTTGTAAGCCCCATATTCGACACGTGTCCTACGAATATATTAGGAGGAAGACCTTTGGTCATCGGATCCGCTAGCATGTCATGTGTACTTATGTACTCAACACAAAGAACATTTTCCTCAACCCGTTCGCGTACAAACAGATACTTTGTGTCGAGATACAACCCAGCGCCAGTCGAACTGTTACTGTTCGAGAAAGTTACAGCAGCTGAGTTATCACAGTAAAGCTTCAATGGTCTAGAGATTGAGTTGACGAGTTTGAGTCCACTGATCAGGTTCCTTAACAACATCCCATGACAGGTTGCATTATAAACGGCAACATATTCAGCCATCATAGTAGACGTTGTGGTCAGTTTCTGTTTATGACTCCGCCAAGAGATTGGTCCGCCAGCTAACATGAAAATATACCCAGAAGTAGATTTATGGTCTTCTTTGCATTTAGCAAAGTCAGAATCAGAATAACCTACTACTTCCAAGTTGTCACTTCTTCTATAAGTTAATTTGTAGTCTTTGGTCCCTTTCAGATATCGTAGAACCTTTTTAGCCGCTTTCCAGTGCGCTAATCCGGGGTTAGATAAGTAACGCCCCAGCATACCAGCGATGTAAGCGATATCCGGTCGAGTACAGACCTGAGCGTACATAATGCTCCCAACTACAGATGAGTAAGGTATCATCCTCATTTCAGCCTTCTCAGTTTCAGTGCTCGGAGTTTGATGAGGTCCAAATACGTCCCCTTTAACTACCGGAGCCACAGTGGGTGTGCAGTGCTGCATGTTATAGCGTTCTAGAATACGGTCAATATAAGCCCTTTGGGAAAGACCTAGAACACCATTACGTCTGTCTCGATTTATTTCGATACCTAAAACATAAGAGGCATCACCGAGATCTTTCATGTCGAAATTATGCGAAAGCATCCGCTTCGACTCATGTAGCAAATCCAAGTTGTTACTTGCAAGTAGGATATCATCCACATACAAAACAAGGATAATGAAGTTACTCCCACTGATCTTGAGATATGTGCATTGATCCACTTGATTCTTTAGGAAGCCATCAGATTTTACGACTTCATCAAATTTAAGGTACCATTGTCGTGATGCTTGTTTCAACCCATATATCGATTTATTCAACTTGCAGACCATGTGCTCTTTACCTTCTGGAATAAATCCTTCAGGTTGCCGCATGTATACGTCTTCTTGCAAGTCACCATTTAGGAAAGCGGTCTTGACATCCATCTGATGTAACTCTAAATCATAATGAGATACGAGTGCCATGACGATCCTTAGGGAATCTTTACGAGAGACAGGGGAAAAGGTCTCTTGATAATCAATTCCTTCCTTTTGAGTAAAGCCTTTTGCAACCAGTCTGGCCTTATAGCGTTCGACGTTTCCATTCGGGTCTAATTTGGTTTTAAACACCCATTTACATCCAATTACTTTGGATCCTTTAGTGAGTGGAACCAATACCCAAACGCCATTACGCTCCATGGATTTGAGCTCTTCAATCATGGCTTCAATCCATTTAGCGGCCTGATCACTATTCATAGCTTCTCGGTAAGAGGTTGGATCAGTAAGTTTCCCAATGTTTTCGACTTCAGCCAGATAAGTTTCGAAATCATCAAAATTAGTGTTTCTGCGAGCCCTTGATGATCTCCTGAGCTGAATTACGGGTTCTTCAGGAACAAGCGGTTCTTCGGCGTTTAGATTAGGAGGCATAGGAGGTTCAACCGGTTCATTAGGAGATCCAGGTATATCGGGAGCAGCGTTGGGTACAAGAGGAATTATCGGAGGAATCGTAATAACCGACGAATGGTTTCCCCCCGCTTCTTGTACTTCTTGCAAATCTAAATCAGGATTTGTCGTGCTCCCACTGATCTCTGAATTTTCGAGGAAAGTGGCATGTTGCGTATCTATGATGCGGGTAGAGTGAGAAGGACAGTAAAACCTATAACCTTTTGAGTTCTCGGGATAACCAATAAAGAAACATGTAAGGGTTTTAGAATCCAGTTTCTTTAAGTTAGGGTTATAGACTTTTGCTTCGGCAGTACAGCCCCATACTTTCATATATTTTAGACTCGGTTTCCTACCTGTCCAGATCTCATAAGGAGTTTTAGGGACAGATTTTGATGGAACCCTATTGAGTATATGAACAGCTGTTTTTAAGGCCTCAGTCCAAAGAAATTTGGGTAGGTTAGTGTTGGCGAGCATACTTCTCACCATGTCCATTAAAGTTCGGTTTCTCCTTTCAGCAACACCATTCTGTTGAGGAGAACCTGGCATGGTGTATTGGTTAATTATGCCCTGTTCCTTGCAAAAATTATAGAAAGGACCAGGAGCTTGACCAATATCAGTATGTTTACCGTAATACTCACCTCCCCTATCTGATCGGACAACTTTTATCTTATGATCAAGTTGGTTTTCAACCAAAGTTTTATAATCGACAAAAGTTTGTAAGGATTCAGATTTTTCTTTAATCAGATAAAGGTGCATATAACGTGAATAATCGTTAATGAATGTAATAAATGATGTATGTCCTGTTATTGATGCGGGATAGGGGCCACTAATATCAGTATAAATTATTTCCAACAAGTTGGAACATCTGGTGGCTCCTTTCTTATTCCCTTTAGCCATTTTGCCTTTGAGGCATTGAATACATGTTTCGAAATCACTAAAATCAAGAGAGGGTAAGATTCCTTCTTTTACGAGTCGTGTCATGCGATCTCGTGAGATGTGGCCGAGACGTTTATGCCACAATGTGGAGGAATTCTCTGCTTGTTTAGGTGATTTTGTCTTTGTTTTAGTTATGTCATCAATATTAAGAGACAACAAAGACTGTGAGAAATTATGATCTAGTTCTAATTTATACAGTAATCCATCCAAAAAACCACAACCAAACAATTCATTATTAAGAGTAAAAGTGATCCTGCCACAACCATGAGTAATTACATAACCTTCAAGATCAAGTCTAGATATAGATACAAGGTTCCGAGTAATTCTCGGTACATATAAGGTATCTATTAATCTAATACACTTTCCGGTATTCATATGTAAATTTAAGGTCCCCATGGCTTCGACATCTAAGAGATCACCATTTCCAACTCTAAGCTTTCTTTGGTCCTTTTGTAGCTTCTGGATTGTAAGGAATCCCTGTAAGGAATTGGTCACATGGACCATAGAACCAGAGTCACCCACCATGTATTAAATGGAACATCAGTAGTAAAGGAATCAAATATTACGTAAAGAATGTTACCTTTCTTAGCTAGCCATTCCTTGAATTTAGAGCAATCTTTCTGTCCGTGCCCTTTGGAGCGACAGAATTTGCAGTTATTATTGCTTGTCGAGGATTTAGGGCCAGAGGTAGAAGCACCATGATTTTGGACTTTGTTTTCAGTCTTGTTACTGTAGTTACCTTTCCTCTTCTTGAAGTTTGAAGTGGTAGTAAGGTGAACAGCAGCTTCAGGTTGAATGTGCTTAAGACGATCTTCCTCTTGAACGCACATAGCAATCAGTTCACTTATCGACCATTTATCTTTCATAGCGTTATAATTCACTTTGAAAGTGTCGAACCGAGCAGGCAAGGAAGTCATTATGAAATGCACAAGAAAGCCATCTGAGACTTCCATTTCCAAATTCTTAAGCTTATGAGACATATCAACCATCTTCATTATGTGTTCACGGACACCATTAGAACCTTCATACTTAAGGGTTAGCATCTGTAGCATTAAACTACTCGCAGTTGCCTTAGACGATCCCTTAAAGTGATCCTCAACAGATGTGAGGTAAGTTTTCACTTTGTCGTTATCAGGGATAGCTCCTCGGATGCTGGGATGAATTGAGTTCTTGACCATCATTAGGGACAGCCGATTCGCCCTTTCCCACTTATCAAAGTCCGCTTTCTGAGTCGCAGTAGACTCAGCAGTAATAGCAGCGGGTTCATCATGGCGAATAGCATAGTCCATGTCGAGCATTCCCAGAGTTAGGTAAAGTTGATCCTTCCATGAAGTGAAATTAGCACCAGTAAGTGCCTCGATGCCGAAGTTTGGTACTGTAGTGGAGAATAAGGAGGATTTAGATTTATGATACGATTTATAGAAGATTTTAGAGTGACAGAGTTAGCTATATAAGGCAGACTAAGTAATGTCCCTTAAAGTAATAGAACTAGAGTAATGTCTAAAATAAGTAGACCTAATAGTAATGTTCCTGAGACTAAGACCATATAAGTAATGAAGCTAGTGATAGGTAAGCCTATTAAAAAACACCAAAATAATAAGCTAAAGTAAGGCTCTACTTAGATGTTACATCACCTTTGGGCAGAAATAACTAATATCTAAGTAAAATTATGAGCATAAGGTTTATGCAACACAACGTTTGTCTTTTGACCTTTGGGCAACAAAATAGAACATCGTGTTTTAAGGCATAATAAGAATCCTTTCAAGCACACAAGTATATTAAATCACCTTTGGGCAGAATTAATATCCTACGTGTTTATTATGCTAAAGGAAAAATGCAATCATAGAAATCACCTTTGACCTTTGGGCAACAAAAGATGAAAACATGAATATTAGTGCATAAGTATAATAAGGTCACATATAAATAAGGTGACTAAATAAGGTGACCACTACAATAAAGCAGGGGTCAAGGGGGCTGCGCCCCCTTGCGGGGTTAAGGGGCAGCGCCCCTTACGGGGTCAAGGGGCTGAGCCCGACCAAATAAGGCAACCAGTAAGACTTTAAAAACCCGACCAAATTAGGGTCTGTAGTCATCCGTACGGATGAAATTATATTCGTACGGATGAGTATTGATTCGTACGAATGTAAGTCCAGGTTCGTGCGGATGTAAGCCTAGGTTCGTACGGATGTAAGGTTTAAGTTCGTACGGATGTAAGCCTAGGTTCGCACGCATTAGCCCAGATTCGTACGGATCAACAGTTACGTTCGTGCGTATGAACAAATCAGATTCGTACTAATGAACAAGTCAGGTTCGTACGAATAGGGCTTCATCCGTACGAACGAACAAATCAGGTTCGTACAGATGAACCAATCAGATTCGTACTTATGAACAAATCAGGTTCGTACGTATAGGGCTTCATCCGTACGAACGAACAAATCAGGTTCGTACGGATGAGCCTTCATTCGCACGAACGAAGTTCGTCGAAATTAGGGTTGCAGTCCAGCCGCCGCCAGGTCCAAAAATCACCATTTTTCATCCAAAAAACACAAATCGCCGGCCAGATTTTTAGCAGAATCATAATAATAATGGATAGGCAACAAATAAACATGAACCAATGGATAATCACGAGCCATTGGCTCTGATACCACATGTTGGATTAAATTAGATTGATTCATGTTATTTACATACCTCCTGCAGATGATCTGGAGATGTTGTTGAATAGATTAGCCATCTATGATTCCCAAATTGAGATGATCGTGTTAGGATGGTATTAAGGTTATGTTAGAACCTTATTAGAGAGAAACACTTATGTGTGTGTTTGGGATGAAAGGGATGAAGATGATAAAATGAGCCAACCCTTCTAAAGGTTTATCACATCCCTTTATATACACACTCAAATTAGGAGTGTGTATTATTTAGTCCCGTGGTGTTTAATAAGTGTTTACATTTAGCTCTCTTAGTTCCGATCACCTAATGGGAAATCTATAGTGTCGGTAAGGTAAATACGTCCATCGAATATTTACTAGACACAGATTTCAGTTAGCGTCAGTCATCATATCAGTAAGGATAAATGATCAATGAGGGTCACAAATAATATGGGTCCAACATGAGAATCTTCTAGGACCAGTGGAGCGCATTTCAAATTCGTTATTTATCTCCATAGCAAATCGAAGTTCTCCCACTTCATCTTCATATTTTCTTTTTCCTCTCCATAAAAAAAATGCTAGTATAGCGAAAAGAGTAACTAGAACCGATAGTCCAGCTATTGATCCCACCAGGTATCCAGTCTTGTTTGTATCTATATTTTCTGGGGTATTGGTTGGTGATAACCCTTTCTCTCTATCAACTTGTAAATTAGAACTATTGAAAATCCAAGATTTTACATTGTTTTTCTGAAACACGTCATAATTGGATGAACCTGTAAACCCGAAAATAACCCATTCGGGCAATACATCCCTTAGATCAACGGTGTAATCAAGTCCAGATTGCCTTATAATATTATTGTTTTGAAAACCAGTGAAGGAAACACTAAAATTTTTGGAAGTGGAGTCATACTCGATCCAAGCTTGATACTCTCTCCCACTAGGTATGTCGGTCAACCATTCCCGATAAGTAACAGACGAAAGATTGCCAATGTCGATACCTACGTGATCACCTATGGAAGTGTTATCCCAATAATTCCATCGAAAAGTATCAAACTCTACTGCTACAAATGGATTTGTGGTGACAATGGTTTCGATATCAAATGGAAGACCCATCGCACCTCCATGGTCATACACGGTATTATTCTGAGCTAGGAAGAATGTCATTCCATCAGCGTAAGGAATATCTGGGTAAGAATGAATCACAAATGAGAAACTGGTAGAGAAGCTGGCTAGCTCACTAGAAGATTTGTCCCAAAGATGAAAAGGTTCGGAGTATGTGGCCCGGCCAGCGTACCATTGCTGACCTTTACGGTTGTTTTCTGGAGTCACCTGGATTCCGTCAGCAGAGATATAAGCATCTCCATCTAATGTGAACATGTGTCTGGATTCTAAACTAATATTTGTCAAATTGAAAGTAATTGAAGCGGCATAGGGGATTAAGATAAGAAGAAAGCATATTAAGATGGCCATGATTGAGGAAAATTTTGCAAAACTAAAAGTTGTGAACTTTTTGGTAGTTTGGATGTTCTTGGTATGAACTAAGGAAATCAATCTAATATGGTACAGTGAGTTTCCTTACTGAGCTTATCGTCGTCAAGACGACAATATTTGAAGTAGAGCTTTCTTTGAGAATTAGTCAGTTGCCGGCCATATCAAGTCTTTAGTCACTCAGTAAGTCAATATATATGCTTTGTGCAGGGAGGACTGAGCATGGTCTAATTTTGTTTATTAATTATAGCGAATGATGTTAACACATATTGACTAATTGGTTTGGTCGTTTTATAGAACAAGAGACAGGGGAACATTGCTTGGAGCCTAGTCCTTTGTGGAGGGTTAGGTTGGGTTCAAAAGAACCACGGAGTTGTTAACCTTTGGTTGAAATGAACATAATTTCTGAGACGGAATAAGTTATGGAACCTATGACTAATCCATAGACAAATTTTAGTACATACATAGGCATTTTGCCAATTTTACTTCGTGAACCAAAATTACTAACTACACTAATCTTCCACATTATATACATGACCAACTTTCACATCCCATACAAAAAGAGTACAAACTCAAAATGACACGGGAATTGACCTTAAAAACACAGAAGCTGATTTTCAAGAAGCAACAAATTCTCTGAACTTAGCCCAACTTCAAATAATAAACTGTACTAATCTAGAGATCGATAAGGAATATATCTTATATGGCTGGACAGCTATGGAAGTCTAGTTTCAAACAAAAAAAACGGCGAGTCGATTGGAGTTTCCTAGAAGAAGATATGCCCTTTTTACTACAGGATGTCAATGGGTCATAATCATCCGAATTTGGTCAAGTGTAATGTTTCTGTGAGGCTTTCGAGTTACTTTGCAAGTTTAATAAGTCTTTAGGGTTTCCATGACATTTAATAAGTCTCTTATTGCTTTAAAGAGATTGGGGAAATAACTCTATAAAAGTTGTAACCTGCCCAAATAGGAGACAGACAATTTTGGTGATAATTTCTTAATGAAACTTAAGCATTGAGCTTTGTTTTTATTTATGTTCTGTATCTCGTTGGTGGATTCCATTGAGTGGTGAACTTGTTAGGCCCTGTATCTTCAAGGTGGATTCCTTGAAGTGGTGAGCTTTCTATCCGACCCGGGTTAACACCCATTTACTGAGTTTCCCGGTATCAAGTTTGGTATCAGACCAGCGATTCAGACCATGGCACCTCGAAAAAAACCTACTCGTGAAAGGGATATCAGAGATGTGGAGATGGATGATCTCAGGAGGCAGGTTCAACAACTTCAAGAACAGTTAGCACTCTTACAACCCGTTCCAGAAGACGAACAGGTTCACGATGAATCTGAAGATGAAAGTGAGGAGGATTATAATCCTTTTCATTCTTCATCTGATCATGAATCAGGTCGAACAATTCATAATCAGCACGGGCCCAGAAGGTATAGGAACGATTTGGATTTTAAAGTTGATATTCCTGAGTTTGAAGGTAAGATGGATCCCGATGACTTTCTTGATTGGTTGCATACAGTTGAGAGAGTGTTTGATTTCAAGGAAGTGGCTGAGGATAGAAGGGTGAAGCTTGTTGCGTTTAAACTTCGCAAATATGCTGGTTTATGGTGGGAGAATAAAAAAAGGCAGCG
Organism: Senecio squalidus; assembly: GCA_910822075.1. Classification (NCBI taxonomy): domain Eukaryota; kingdom Viridiplantae; phylum Streptophyta; class Magnoliopsida; order Asterales; family Asteraceae; genus Senecio; species Senecio squalidus. The sequence goes on along the minus strand of CAJVGC010000582.1, from coordinate 34,822,032 downwards.
GGTTCGTGAAGGGAAAAGAGCTATTCGCACATGGGAGAAAATGAAAAGAGAACTAAAGAGAAGATTTTTGCCCGAAAACTATAGGCAAGATTCTTTCTTAAAATTTCATAATCTAAGGCAACAAAACGAGTCTGTTGAACAATACACGTCAGAATTTGATCATCTTATGATCAAATGTGACATTGTGGAGCCCGAGGAACAAACAATTGCTCGTTATCTAGGAGGATTAAAACCTGAGATAAGTAATGTGGTGCAATTACAACCATATTGGACTCATTCTGATGTTTGTAAATTGGCTGTGAAAGTGGAAAAGCAACAAAAAGAAAGACGTGGAGGTTTCACTCGATCCTATACTAACCAAGGAAATTCATCATCATCAAAGATGATAGCAAATCCACCACCAAAGGCTTCATTCAAGAATGAGAAACAAGTTGCTGGTTCATCAAACACAAGTGCAAAGAAATGTTTTAAGTGTCAAGGTTACGGGCATATAGCTGTTGATTGTCCAAACCGTAGACTTGTCACATTGGTTGAGGAAGACATACTTGAAGATAGAGATTTGGAAGATGAGAAGATTCCTATTGAAGAAATTGTGTATCCCGACGAAGGTGAAGCTTTAGTCATTCGACGAAGCTTGAATATTATTCAAGCTAAAGATGATGAATGGTTGCGAGAAAATATCTTCCACACTCGTTGCACATGTTTAGGGAAGGTTTGCAATGTTATCATTGATGGAGGGAGCTGCTCCAATGTTGTTGCAGCAAGTATGGTGGAGAAGTTACAATTACAAACAGAAGATCATCCTCATCCCTACCTTATTCAGTGGTTTCGAAGGGGAAACGAAATAAAGGTAAACAAAAGATGTTTGATTCAATTTTCAATTGGCAAAAATTATAAAGATGAAGTGTGGTGTGATGTTGTTCCCATGGACGCTACCCACTTGTTATTGGGACGACCTTGGCAGTATGATAGGAGAGTAACTCATGATGGATATAAAAATACCTATTGTTTTATAATAAATGAAGTTCGGGTTGTTTTAACTCCATTAAAACCGGGAAAAATTCTAACATCTACTCATGATGAAGGAGGATCTCTTGTATCAGGAACTTTTTTTGAAAAGGAGATTTTAGAATCTCGTGGAGGATATGTCCTTGTAGTAATGGAGGTGTTGAATTCTACCATTATGGAGCATGGCCCGTTAGTGCAAGAGATACTTGAGGAATATGAAGATGTTATTCCAATTGATATTCCACCGGGACTCCCGCCAATGAGAGACATACAACACTGCATTGACCTTGTTCCTGGTTCGGTTCTTCCTAACAAGGCGGCTTATCGTATGAATCCGAAAGAGCATACAGAGCTTCAGAAACAAGTAGATGAGCTTTTAGATAAAGGCTTGCTACAAGAAAGTAAAAGCCCTTGTGCCGTTCCAGCGTTGTTGGTACCAAAAAAAGACGGGTCTTGGCGTATGTGCGTAGATAGTAGAGCCATCAATCGGATCACTATAAAGTATCGATTTCCTATACCTCGTCTTGACGATCTTCTTGATCAATTATTTGGCTCAGTTGTTTTCTCAAAAATAGATTTACGTAGCGGGTATCATCAAATTCGCATAAGACCCGGAGATGAATGGAAGACCGCATTTAAAACAAAAAACGGTCAGTATGAATGGATGGTAATGCCTTTTGGACTCTCTAACGCCCCTAGTACGTTTATGCGTGTCATGACTCAGATTTTTAAATCTTTATTGGGGAGAAGTGTTGTTGTCTACTTTGATGACATCTTGGTTTATAGCAAGACGTTCGAGGAGCATAAGGCACATTTAAAAGAAGTATTTCAAATTCTGCGAGAAAACAAGTTGTATGCGAACTTAAAAAAGTGTGATTTTTTTACTAATAAAGTTATATTTTTGGGTTATGTCGTGACTTCCACAGGGATAGAAGTTGATCATGACAAGGTGGAAGCAATTAGTAGCTGGCCTATTCCTAAAAACATTCATGATGTACGAAGTTTTCATGGGTTGGTCTCGTTTTATCGCAGATTTATAAAGGATTTTAGCACTCTCGTTGCACCAATAACCGAGTGTCTAAAAGGAAGTGTGTTTCGCTGGACGGAGGAAGCTCAAAAGAGTTTTGATGCCATTAAAGAAAAGATGACAACAACCCCTATTCTTGTGCTTCCGGATTTTGAGAAAATATTTGAAATTGAGTGTGATGCTTCAAATGTCGGGATAGGTGGTGTTCTTAGCCAAGAAGGAAAACCAGTAGCCTTTTATAGTGAGAAGTTAAATGAAGCCAAAAGAAAATACTCGACTTATGATAAGGAATTTTATTCGATTGTTCGAGCACTTGAGCATTGGAGCCATTATTTACTACCTAATGAGTTTGTTCTTTTTTCAGACCATGAGGCGTTAAAATATTTAAACACTCAACAGAAACTAAATCGTCGTCATGCCAAATGGGTGGAGTTTCTCCAGTCATATTCATTTTCTCTTAAGCATAAAGCTGGAAAAATGAACAAAGTTGCTGATGCTTTAAGTCGAAGGCATTGTCTTTTGCAATCTATGGAGGTCAAGGTGATTGGATTTGAAGTAATAAGGGATTTGTATGACACTGATGATGATTTTGGTACGATATGGCGGGGCTGTATGAAGGGTCCAGTCCGTGAATATCTACGACAAGACGGTTTTCTTTTTAAGAGTAACTGTTTATGTGTTCCTAAATGTTCGTTACGAGAAGCAATTATTCGAGAGACACATGAAGGAGGACTTGCTGGACATTTTGGGAGAGATAAAACACTAGTGGCCGTACAAGAGAAGTTCTTTTGGCCTAAGATGGGGCAAGATGTTAAGAAGCTTGTGGAACGTTGTATCATATGTCACAAGGCTAAAAGTCATGGGCAGAATTCCGGTTTGTATACTCCTCTTCCCGTACCTAATTCCCCATGGGAAGATGTTAGCATGGACTTTGTTCTCGGGTTGCCTCGTACTCAAAGAAACAAAGACTCAGTTATGGTGGTTGTCGATCGGTTCTCTAAGATGGCACATTTTGTTTCTTGTAACAAAACCATGGATGCGTCTCATGTGGCAGACCTTTATTTTCGTGAAATTGTCAAACTTCATGGCATTCCAAGGACAATAACTTCAGATCGTGATGTAAAGTTCATTAGTCACTTTTGGCGAACGCTTTGGAGGAAATTAGGTACAAGGCTACAATTCAGTACAACGTGCCACCCACAAACAGATGGTCAGACTGAGGTCGTTAATAGAACCTTGGGAAATCTGTTGAGGAGCCTAATCAAGAAGAATATAAGAGAGTGGGACTTGTTGCTAGCACATGCAGAATTCGCTTATAACCGTTCAACTAGCCAAACCACAAGCCACACTCCTTTTGAAGTTGTCTATGGTATGAACCCGATTACCCCTCTTGACCTCACTCCCGTTGACACAAAATATCATTTTAGCGGAGACGCGGAGGAAAGAGTTAAGTTCATGAAGAAACTCCATGATCAAATTCGTCAAAGATCGTGCAACAAAATGAAAAGTACAAGACGCAAGCTAATAAACATCGAAAGTTTGTTCAGTTTAATGAGGGTGATATGATTTGGGTACATCTTTTGCAAGGGTCGGTTTCCTCCCGGAAAATATGCTAAACTTAAACCAAGAGCGGATGGCCTATTTAAAATCTTGAAGCGAATTGGCGACAATGCTTATAAGATTGATTTACCTGCTAGCTATCAAGTTTCCGACATATTCAATGTATCGGATATATCTCCTTATTATCAACCTTCTGAAATTCAAGACTCGAGGACGAGTCCTTTTGAAGTAGGGGAGCCTGACACGGGAATTGACCTTAAAAACACAGAAGCTGATTTTCAAGAAGCAACAAATTCTCTGAACTTAGCCCAACTTCAAATAATAAACTGTACTAATCTAGAGATCGATAAGGAATATATCTTATATGGCTGGACAGCTATGGAAGTCTAGTTTCAAACAAAAAAAACGGCGAGTCGATTGGAGTTTCCTAGAAGAAGATATGCCCTTTTTACTACAGGATGTCAATGGGTCATAATCATCCGAATTTGGTCAAGTGTAATGTTTCTGTGAGGCTTTCGAGTTACTTTGCAAGTTTAATAAGTCTTTAGGGTTTCCATGACATTTAATAAGTCTCTTATTGCTTCAAAGAGATTGGGGAAATAACTCTATAAAAGTTGTAACCTGCCCAAATAGGAGACAGACAATTTTGGTGATAATTTCTTAATGAAACTTAAGCATTGAGCTTTGTTTTTATTTATGTTCTGTATCTCGTTGGTGGATTCCATTGAGTGGTGAACTTGTTAGGCCCTGTATCTTCAAGGTGGATTCCTTGAAGTGGTGAGCTTTCTATCCGACCCGGGTTAACACCCATTTACTAACTACACTAATCTTCCACATTATATACATGACCAACTTTCACATCCCATACAAAAAGAGTACAAACTCAAAACCTTCAACATTTCCATGACGTTACACTACACCGCTGTCCCTTTTACATATTCATTAACAGTCGGCAAAAAAACAACTCTGCACATTTGATAGTGCCTCTTCCGGTCCAGAACCAGACATCCTATAAAACTATCTATTATTTAATCTCCTCAAATCCATTGATACGAATTTGAGCCTCCCATAAATTCGACAAATTTGTGCCTATTGACTTAAACACATAGCATTATTTCAATTTATTCGAATTTAATAAACAAATAAAAAAAACAAATTACAGCTCCTCATACCCATTGTTTTTTCCGGAAAAGAACACCCCATACCTATTATTAATTAATTATCCTATTGTTAGCGAAATTCGCGGAGTTATATACCATCACCTACAAGTTTACTCCTAATCTTTTCATTTTGTTACACTAGACCAAACATTGATCAAAAGTTTTGGTGTATTACCACAAGTCTACAAAAAGGGTATAATATAGACGGTAAACCAATACCTTTATGATCTGAAACCGACCTAACAAGAAATCGATATTGCACCGTATGTCAACAATATGAATAAGAAAACTTTCCGTCTAATTTTGATCGTTAGCCCATGAACGATCCAACCATTCTCCAACACGTTTTACATAAAATAAACTCCGGAAAATAGATAAAAGCCATTTTGACCATTTAAACGACCGAATGGGTAAAATAAGAAAACTTTCCGTCTAATCTTGATCACTAGCCCGTTTAAGCCATAAAGTATAACATCATCCACACTTTATTTTTCCTTTCTTGTTTCTTCTGCTCCACGTGCTCCATAAAAGCGTCGGCTAACTCATTAATCTTCTCCTCATCAAAACACAAACCCAAAGTCACATACCATCCTTCAATATTTCTCCTGCCACACACCCGTACATCCGTCTCACTTCTAAGTTAAACAACCTCGGATAACGATCTCCTACAGCAAAATCACCATTCCTCCAAAACACGGTCAAAATAAAAAAATTAATTACAGCTCCTCATACCCATCTTTTTTTCCGGAAAAGAACACCCCATCCCTATTAGACATGTCAAAACCGGGTTTGACTAAAACCCGAAACAGGTTTGGTCAAACTATTCTAAACCGCATCGGGTTCTAAATGAGGAGCTGTAATTAATTTTTTTATTTTGACCGTGTTTTGGAGGAATGGTGATTTTGCTGTAGGAGATCGTTATCCGAGGTTGTTTAACTTAGAAGTGAGACGGATGTACGGGTGTGTGGCAGGAGAAATATTGAGGGATGGTATGTGACTTTGGGTTTGGGGTAAACCCGGTTTGGGGTCGGGTCCAAACCGGTTCGGGTTGAAAACCCGGTTTTGATTATTTAATAAAAAAAAAAAAAACGTAACTTGAAAAAACACGTTAAAATTCGATTTTTTTTAAACAATCTTGCCACACATCATACATAAACGTTGTATTCTACTAAAAAAGCTTGAAATACATCTTCAAAGCTTAATATTTCGATAATTATTAAACAAAATGTGCTAAAAAATACTATTTTTTATATGAAATGTAACTAATAACATTGGGAAAAAAAAAGCGTAAGTTGCAAAAACACGTTAAACTTCAGCTTTTATTAAACGAACTTGTAACACACCATACCTAAACGTTGTCTTCTACTAAAAAAACTTGAAATACATCTTCATAACCTAAATATTACGATAATTGGAATAAAAATGTTCGGAAAAAAAATAATACTATTTTTAATATAAAATGTAATTAATAATATTGAAAATTTGAAACTGATTTCTTCATTCTTAATCTTCGTCTATTTCAACAAAGTCATCTTCAACGGGTTCATCTTCGGAGCTAGATGCTCGAGAAGCTTCGTCGATAGCGATTTCTTCATCGGAAAGTGATATTGCAACTCCTTGTTCCACATCGATATCGAGTACTTCGCCTTCATATTCTAGTTTGCCTTCAAGATTTTGGTGTTCTTGTGTATGTTCGGCCACGTTTAAGTAATCCTTCAAGCAAATGCACATCTCAAATGCCGCCGGTGTGAGTCTTGTTCTTCATAAAGATAATACACTACCACTATGAGAAAAAACGGATTCCGAAGCTATCGAAGAAGCTTGGACGGTTAGTAGATCTTTGGCCATGGCGGCTAGAACGGGAAATTGAGATTCCCGTGCTCTCCACCAAGCCAAAACCTCAAAGTTGGAGAATTCTTCAACTCCCACAGTGGCTAAAAATCGGTTCTCGTATACCTCCCATATTCAATATTTGTTTGGTCATCTCTATCGGCCCTAGCACGTTTAAGTGTTTCTCCTTTTAAATTGTTAAACAAGTCAATATACGGGTCCGTGCTAGTATAGTTTTCATAGGTCGACGCCATAGAAGAAATTGATTCACCCACATTTGATGGGGTTTTATACTTGTTAAAATAACCCACAAAATAATCCTTTAAAAGATTTATCAAATTCGGCTATGGCGTTATCGACATATAATAGGTCAATAACGATATCCAATTTTGTAAAGATTTTTCGCATTAGATGTTCCACCCCAATTTTATTCAAACATGAGTTTAATGCGGCGGAAACGGTAATTAAAGGTGACAATGTAGAAAAATATTTTCTCATTGTTTCTTTCATGGGCGTTACCATTTTAAAATACAATCCACATTGACGTTCGAAATCGTCCAACTTTGTAACCATAAAACCAATTTGTTGCGGTTTAAAAACTTTGAGCAATTGGCTTAGTTTTTAAATAATATCCCAATTTTCAAGCGGAAATAGTGTAACCCGATAGTTAGGCACTAACTCGGCATGATAATAGGTTAAAGTACCTTGTTGGCGTAAACCACATACAAACATATTGTAAGTCGAATTCCATCTTGTGGAAACATCCCATTAGGGGCCAAAAAGATGGAATTCGTTTCTTTACACACTTTCATATATCCCTTGTATCTACTTTTGTGATTTGAAAATATATCGGCTAACATTTGACTATAAGAGCTTATGGCATTTTTTACTTCGGTGACTTCTCGTCCGGTTTGCACAACCAAATTTACAATGTGTGCAACACATCTACTATGATAAAAGTCACCATTCATTGGTGGTTTGTATTTTAGTTTTAGTTTACCCACCGCGTTTGTATTATTACTCGCATTATCAAATGCAATTGAAAACACTTTTTCTTCCAAATTATACCTTTGTAAATCATCCCGTAACATATGAAATAAGTTTTGACCCGTGTGAGGATAAGGAAATTCGTCAAAAGTAATAACTCTCTTCATCATTTGCCACGATTCGGGATCACACCAATGTGCCGTAACACAAAGGTATGAATCGGGAAAACCATGAGGAGTCGACCAAACATCGGTTGTTAAGTTTACATTTGTATTTAACGTTTCGAAACCTTTTATTACCAACATATTTACAAACAATCACTTCTAAGAGTATTAAGACTTACGTGAGTATATCGTGGTTGGAGACACCTTTGAACCACCCTAGTGAATCAAGGGTTGTCGAAGTGATTGAATGGCAAGGCGGATTGAATCACATAACCCGCAAACTCTTGACGCACCCGCTCCACCGAATATATAAAAATACTCCCGTCTTGACCCATCAATGATTGACCCGCTTCCGGAGCTTTATTGAGTACTTTGCAATGCTTCTCGATGAGATTCTTCAACGTCGAGTTGGAATCACTTTTCAAAAAATTGCCGCAATGATTACAATGCGCCATCTTATCACCATCCCACAATTTCACCAAACGGAAATGACACTAAACGTTTCGGTTTCCGGATGTTTCGAGAACCTCTACAATCGTTATTTCGCTTGAGGAACCAAAACCAGTGGAAGCGGTAGAGATTTGAGTTGCCATTTGATTGTTGATGATTTTTCGAGAATTTTTCTAATGATTGTCAAACGTAATTTTTGCGTTTTTAGAGTTTTGAGAGTGTTTTGAGAGAGTTAGAATTGTGTGATTAATCCCATACTCAACCTACATACTTATAGTAAATTTGGAATGACAAAATGGTAAAAAAAAACACAAAAACGGTCACAAACAGCTAATTAAAATAAAAAAAAGATAAAAAAACGGCCAGCTATGAAAACCGGGTTTTCAAATCGGTTTTTGGACCCGGTTCCAAAAAACCCGGTTTTCATAGCTGACCGGTTCTTACCCGGTCTCCAACGCATACTTTGGAACCGGGTTGAACACGTCGGTTCTTGGCCAACTCGAACCGGGTTTGGTCAAACCCGGGTTTGACCGGTTCCGGTTTCGTTTTTTTTTTCCGGTTTCGGTTTCGGATTTTTTCGACATGACTAACCCATATTATTAATTAATGATCCTATTGTTAGCGAAATTCGCGTAGTTATATACCATCACCTACAAGGTTACTCCTAATCGTTTCATTTTGTTACACTAGACCAAACATTGATCATAAGTTTTGGTGTATTACCAAAAGTCTACAAAAAGGGTATAATATAGACCGTAAACCAATACCTTTATGATCTGAAACCGACCTAACAAGAAATCGATATTGCACCATATGTCAAACAAAAATGAATAAGAAAACTTTCTGTCTAATTTTGATCGTTAGCCCGTGTTACATAATATAAACTTCGGAAAATAGATAAAAGCCATTTTGACCATTTAAAAGACCGAATGGCTAAAATAAGAAAACTTTCCGGCTAATCTTGATCACTAGCGCGTTTTACATCTACTATTCCAATTTCGTCCCATTCTAAGCCATAAAGTATAACATCATCCACGCTTTATTTTTCCTTTCTTGTTTCTTCTACTCCACTCGCTCCATAGAAGCGTAGGCTAACTCATTAATCTCTCCTCATCAAAACAAAAACCCACCCTCAATATTTCTCCTGCCACACACCCTTACATCCGTCTCGCTTCTAAGTTAAACAACCTCAGATAACGCTCTCCTACAGCAAAATCACCATTCCTTCAAAACTCTGTCAACGTCTAATTTGACCTATCAATGACAATTAATCAAAGAGTTTACTCAATTTTCATCTTGAGTGTCCTGGCCTAGGTATAAATTAACTACAACGTAGTATGAACCCATATAGAGTAGTACATTTTTTGTAGTTCTCAGTTGTCCGAGGTTTAAGGTTGCTTGAAAAGGTTTTCAAAGATAGAAGTTAATGGGACATGAAAAAGATTTAATTTTTTTTTCGTCAAGATTAATGCTCATATATTTGTAATTAACCAGTGATGTGGACTATATATGACTACTTACTGGTTTCAAGTTAAAATATCTTTTACGTCTTCATTTAAAGCTACATGGAGAAAGTTGTTTTGCTACATCCGTAACTAACCATGGGCACATATTATGCGTAATTAATAACACAAGGTTGTGTTGGAGCATACAAGTAGGGTTGTTAATCGGGTTAACCCGACCCGAATAAGTTTAATCGGGTCGGTTTTAATCGGGTTTTCAAAACTCAAAATGTGACCCGCAACCCGACCCTAATAAGGTTATGGTTTTCGGGTGCGAGTCTATTCGGGTTCGGGTTTATTCGGGTCGGTTTTATTCGGGTTCAGATTTATTCGGGTCGGGTTTATTCGAGTCGGGTCTGTTCGGGTTCGGGTTGGACGAAAATAAAATGCATAATAAACTTTGTCCAAATTAGTAGATAGCTATTGGTTCTTAGATTAATGAGCAAAACAGTTTCTAATAAGCAATTTATTAAGAGGTACAACAATAGCGACCATATAAATTTTATAATGTTGCAAAAGTTATAACTAACATTTAATAGAAAAATATATAATGTTGCAATAATATTATATACACAAAATGGTAAAAATGATAACCCAAAAATAAATAATTTGTAACATATTTTGGCCACTATCAGGTGTATACATTAGTTTTGTAAATATTTATTTGACTACTAACATTTAAAAAAAAAGATCCAACCATTTAATATATAAAATAACCTTTAATGCAAAGTTGTGTTTTGTAAAAGAAAAATGTATGTTTTCGAATAGTAGGAATAAAGAAAAAACATATGTAAGGTTTTTATTTCAAGAGAGGATCGACGTTTTACTTATAATTCCTTAATGAGTTGTATAGAATATTGTTAAGCTTATTAGTAAACGGAGTAAAATAAAGAAAAAAAAAAGATTCGGGTGACCTAAACCCGAATAAGGATGCTTAAAAAGACCCGCAACCCGACCCTAATTAAGTTCCGGGTTAATTGGGTTGACTCGAATAACCCGATCGTAGATTCTAAACCCGACTAACCCGACCCTAATAAGCTTATTCAGGTTCGGGTCGGATCGGGTCAATCGGGTTCGGGTTTTTTTGACACCCCTACATACAAGAGTGATGGTGAAGCTTCCAAAGATCTAAGTCATAGTTTAGAGTAGTATAGTTTTAGTTCGGATGAACTGTGTTCATCACCCGAACTAAATAATAAAGTGTAATATCAGGAAGACTTTAGGTCGGGTGAACTAACTCTTCACCAGAGTTAAGTTCAAGTTCACCCAAACAAAGTTAACTGAGTTGTAATTTTATAGTTCACCCGAAGTTTTTTTAAATAAATATAAGGGTGTTTGTAATGTAATAGTTAGATATGATAGCCTATAAATAGGGGTGAAAGTCATGTAGAAGGTGTGAGTTTGAAAGTTCATTTTCCTGTAACTGATTTTCCCGCCAATTAAGGCTTTCTAATAAACTCTCTTAATTCATTGATTCCTTGTTCTAAAATATTTTTAGCCTTGATCAATAACCTGTAATTCTACTACTAGTTATTGTATCCATTCATAGATTGTGAGCTTTGAGGATTTCAAGACCTAACAAGTGGTATCAGAGCTGGAAATCAATTCAATTTGATTCAGATTTAACTACAGTCGAAGTGTTTGGAATAGCTTTAAGGTTTAGAGCATTAAGATCAACGTTCAGTCAGAGTTTCAGAGATTTGAATTTTGGCGGTAAGATTTGGTTTTGAGGAATTGTAATTGATTAAATCGATTTAAGCGATTCAGTGTGTTAAGGAGTACTGATTAGAGGTAATTGCTAAGTTTTCTGTGAATTTGAGTGAATTAGAATCAGTTTGGTGTTGTTGAGTTCATCCGATTAAAAATTTCAATCACCCGAGATAAAATCAATCAATCATAATCATCATGTCTGCGATTCCAATGAATGTTCCGGCAGTCAACTATGACAATGAAACTGGATCTGGTGATAGACCTCCTAAATTCCTACCTGGTCAGGATTTCATGATGTGGAAGCTAAGGTTTAAAGCATTTGTGTACTATAGTGATCGAAAAATTTGGACTTCAATAGTCAATGGACCTCATAGACCAATGATTCAGGAGACTGAAGGAACTGGAATGATTGATATTGATCCAGAGAGGTACACAGAAGCGGATTACAAGCTAGTTGACATGGATTTCTGGGCACTTGGAGTTTTCATACTTGCTTTGCCAACAGAGATCTACAATAATTTCAAGGAATGTGTATCTGCAAAGGAGTTGATGGATGCTATGGAGCTAAGGTATGAAGGAAGCCTAGAACTGAAGGAAAGTAAGAGGGATATGCTGAAGAAATTGTATTAAGCTTTTGAGCACATTAGAGGTGAGAGTCTGTCTGATCAGATTAGTAGGTATACTTTGTTGGTGAGTGGCTTGAAGAGCTATGGGGTAGTGATGAAAGACATTGACATTTCCAAGAAGCTCTTGGGGTCACTTCCTTTGAAATGGGTTGTTCAGGTGATGATTATTAAGAGGACAGGAAATCTGAATGCTATGAATCTAGTGGAGCTGATTGGAATCCTGCAACCATATGAAGTGGATATGCAACTTGATGAGAAGAAACAGACAATGAGCTCATATGGATGTGCATTGAAGGCTCAAGCTCCAATGAATCCACCTCATTAATCAAGTCAAGCTCAGTATCAACCTTAGTCATATGTAAGCTATCATTCAGGAATTATCAGTCTATAAACTGCTGTCCACCAAGTCAAGTATATACTGGTTACAACTCAAGTGCATACAATGGTTTTTCTAGTCAGAACAATGAAGCTAGCATGCATCACACACCATCTGCAAACTCAAGAGCATCTGGAATGGGAGATAAGGAGGTTCTCTACAAGGCATTTGTAGCAAGCTATGAAGCCTTTGTTGCTGGAAGCTTGAACCAAGCTGAGCTGGGAAGAGAAGACTTGGAACAACTTCATCCAGATGATTTGGAAGATATTGATCTCAAGTGGCAGATGACGATGGTAAGTGTGAGGGCAAACATGTTTTTCAAAAGGACCGGGAGAAACAACTTTAGGAAAAAGACTGGTGACAAGATGGGGTTTGATAAATCAAAGGTGAAGTGTTTCAATTGCAAGGGAGTGCAGAGCCCCAAGGAGGATGAACAACAACAATAGTTACCAGCGAAACAATCATCAAACTGAACAAAAAAAGCTACTGGAACTGAGATGAAAAGTGGAAAAGATGAGGGGAGTTCAAGTGGGAAGGCTCTAATCACATTTGGTGAGTGGGATGAAGTTGTTGAGGATGACTTCAAGAATAAGTCAGTTTCTGCCCTCATGAGTAAATTTCTTCTGTCACCACTGATGAGGTACTTTCTAACACTTGTACTCTCGCTTGTTTAAACACTGTGAAATATACAAGAGAACATAATCTAAGCTTAATAAAAGAAATTGATTTAATAAAATTTCATCAAAGAGAGTTTTTAAACACTGAAAAGGTTTATAAGGAAAGGATTGACTCTTTGATGAAGGATGTTAATGTGTATAAGGGAAAACTGGGAAGGTTGGAAACTCAACATGAAAGCCTGTTTGAAAGATATCAAAAAGTGACAAATGATTTTAAAGAGTCAAAAATTCATGTTGAGAAGTTCAATCTGTCTTCAAAGACTTTGAATGGCATTATAGAACATAAAATGGTGTATAAGGAAAAGGAAGGTATTGGAATCAATGTAGTACCTCCACCATTCAATGATAATTACCCAGTTAAGCCTGAATCTACATCTTTTAAGAGTGGTTTATTAGTTGAAAACTGTTTTGATGATTACTCTGCTTTGACTGATAAATTAGAATTGAATGAAACTTGCTCTCCTGTGGATAATGTGGTTAATTTGCCTGTTGTTCCTAGTCTATATACAGTTTTTAACTGTGTAGCAGGTCAAAAATTAGAGAGTTCAAGTTTTCAGGAAGATATTTGTGAAGAAAATCATGTTGAATTGTGTAATAGTGTAGAATTAATAGATATTGAAGAAGAATTTGCTCCACATGTGCATGATTTTCAACATGAGAAATGTTTCTTGTTTCATGATTTACATTTGTCAAATTTATCTGTTAATGAATTGATATTGAATGAAGTTGTTTTGAATGATTCTGTGCCTGATTGTGTGAATGATTATGTGTCTGATTGTGTGAATAATTCTGTATCTGCATGTATAAATGATTCTGTGAATGAATGCGAAATTGTTAAACAAGAAAAGGTCAAATCTAGAAAGTCAAAGAGAAAACAAAAGTGTATGACATGCAAATAGAAACACAAATTAGAGGAATGTTGGATGAGTTCAAAAGCTAAATGTGTTTCTGAATGTGTGTTAACATCCGACAAGTTGAAATTTGGTAGAGTTAACTGTGAACAGTGTATATTTAATTCTGCAAAGTCAAAGAATATGAATGTGAAGAAATGTGGTAGAATTAATCCTGAACAGTTAAATTATTTGAAATTACCAAAGTTAAAATATTCTGTATCCGAGTTACAAAGCTTGAAAAATAAATGTAATATGTTTAAATCGGGTGAAATGCAAGTTAAATCTGGTAAACATATTTTCAGGAATATCTCTGGTGAACAAAATTTTAATTCGGATAAACAAATGTTTTAGTCGGGTAAAAATTTGAGTTCACAATTTAGAGGAACGATTAATAGGAACGATTTGTAAGTGATTTGTAAGTCATTAAACAAAAGCGTTTACAATGTGTCAAAGATAACCAAGTGTTTTAAACTGTTATATAATATCCAAAATAAAATATACAAGGACGTCAAAAAACATTCCCGATTCTCCAAATAGTGACTTTCCTGACCTGAGACAAAAGAGATGCATTTTATGTCCTTACACTCCGTTTCCTGAAAACATGAGAAAAAGTGTCAACTACGAAAGTAGTGAGTGAGATACAGTTTGCTAGTCCTTGACTAAAAGCGGTTTTCGACTAAGTATATATCTAACGTATTTCTCAAAAGAAATAAAGCGATCACGTGCTTAAAGACATATATACTTGTAAAGATATGCGTATAAAGACTATTGATTGTAAACTGAACATTAACCTCTTGATATAATATAACTATAAGTGTTCACACTAAACCGATTATCCGACCGTGAGCGGCCCCTTTCCCCGCACTATCTACGGGAAGATGACATGAACAATAATATGTACTAAGGCTGCCACCTAAGTAAGGAACGGTCATTTCCTAAGTATCGATACCCATATAGTGACGGCTTAAACAAGCTAATAGTGTGTAAGAACCGGGCACTGTTTTGATAGGCACTTACGCAAGGCTATATTCCTATCAAGAGTCAATAGAGGTGCCGAACCCGTGGCGTTTAAAAGACATACAATCAATCAATTAGTTCATAAACATGTCGAGTGTGACAATTGAAAATATAAGCGTATAACGAATATTGATTTTAAACTGATTGTTAACCTCTTGATATAATATAACTGTAAATGTACCCACTAAACAATAATCCGACCGTGAGGCCCCTTTACTGTTTTGATTACAGGCATTTACGCATGGTTATATTCTTATCAAGATTCAACATAGGTGCCGTTCCCGTGGCGTTTAAAAGACATACAATCAATCATTTAGTTCATAAATATTTCGAGTGTAACCATCAGGCATAGCCTGGTGGCAACCAGCATCCGTAAAAACCTTGGGCCCACCCTTGTGCTGAAATATGCAGGTCTCGTGTTCGAGTCCAAGCAAGGTGATGGGTACCATTGTTAGGATATTTACCGGGGAATGCTTCCTTTGCTGGGTAGGGGGTCCGGTCACAAAGTGGCCCGTGTCAATGGTATACGCCTTTACCAAAAAAAAAAAATATTTCGAGTGAAATAATTGAAAACATACACATATAAGTGAATAAAATAGTTGGTTCTCATGTTTCCCCCAAAAGCTTGTACAAAAATAGTAAAAAGAGGGGTTGTAACTCACGGTTTGAGAAGATTCCTAAACGTGTGCGGAAGTACACGAAATATGCAGGAATCACCGAAATCCTACATTATACCAAACATTGTGTAAGTATTATTATTTATGTTAAAAATCTCTTTTAACATTCTTGATTATTATTACTAGATTTTAATACTCGTTATTAAAATGTTACGATTTTGGCTAAAGAAAATTGGGCAGCGCTTCCGCGCTATAAAAATAATGTCCAAATTTTACAACACGTTCCCGCTTGAATAAAAACATTATGCAACAATACTTATATCTTAATTCATTATAAAACATTATGATTATATGTTAAAATGAATTAATCTTTAACAAAAACCATTAACACCGTCTTTATACATACTCTAAAATAACAAATTTAAGGTTACAAATTATAACAACTTAAATAAAATTATGCAATCTATCTACATCTCCAATGCGACGCATGACGTTTAGTGCGGCGCAGTGAGAGACCGGACTTTTTAGCAATATTGTTTATGCTGTAAAACGTATATTTTTGTGTTAGATTTAAATATGCAAGTGATAAAACATCAAAGGTATTTACCAATACTCTCATTTTTTTAACATATGATATCAATATACTAGTTTAAAAATAATCATTTCTCTATATCAAAACTATGATTTACTAGTTATAATACAAAATTTAACATTACTCTTATAAAACTTACAAAAATTGAATCTCGTAAAACTTGTTTGAACTTGATTATTAACCCAAAATAACTCCAATTTCCTTAGCTAGAAATGCTTTTCCCTTACTCCTTGCTCTAGTTTTATCCCAAATTCTCAAGGTGTTGTTAAAAGTTGGTGTTGTATGTGTGTGTTGAATTTGTGTAAGCAAAGTAACATTCAAAATGAGTTTGCGTGATGTACAAATGACTCAATATGAGTCATCTCTGTACTTTTTAAGCTTGAGCCACGTTTGGGACATGTGTCACAAGTTTAGAAATGAAATGTGTGAGTCATCAAGTAATAAAAAAAACCCTGTCCAACACCTCAGTGCGTCGCACTGAGGCCCTGGTACGGCGCACGAGGGGTTGGATTTTGGCTTTTTGGTTTTTCATTTGCGTTACCGTTAAGAACTTGTGTTGTTTAGAGTATACGATTGTTTTGCAATGAACTTAGGCAAGTTCATTATATGTTTTCTTGGTATTAGGGTTCGTTTATGGATTTAGTTTCGATTCCGAGACACACACGTTTAAAGCTTAAATAAAAAGAGAACCGATATCAGTATTTTTCGAGGCTAAAGATAACGGGATTAGCCTGAAATTTAGACGGTTGTCACATTCTAACCCCCCCCCCCCCCCCCCCCCCCCCCCCCGTTAAAATATTTTCGTCCCGAAATTAATTAGGTTCGCCGGGTGTGGAAGAATCCTACAATAAGTGCGGATACTTCTGATCTCTAAGAAGTTCCAGAATGAGTTTCAAGTGTTGTTCATGATCTTGTTTGATCCGGGAATAGATGAGGATATCGTCTATGAACATGATTACGAATTTGTTCAGATATGATCTACACACCCTGTTCATCAAATCCATGAACACTGCTGGTGCGTTGGTCAGACCGAATGGCATAACGAGGAATTCATTATGCCCATAATGAGTTCGGAAGGCAGTTTTGGGAATGCCGAGTTCACTGACTTGAACCTGATGATACCCTAGAACGAAGATCGGTCTTTGAGAAGTAAGTTGCACCCTGCAACTGGTCGAATAGATTGTCGATTCGAGGGAGAGGGTATCGGTTCTTGACGGTCAGTTTATTGAGCTCTCGATAATCGATGCACATCCTGAAAGATCCGTATTTCTTTTTAACGAAGAGGATTGCGGCTCCTCAGGGTTACGTACTAGGACGAATTAGACCATGATCTAAGAGTTCCTGAAGCTGTTCTGAGAGTTGTTGCATTTCAGGTAGTGCTAGACGATACGGTGTCTTGGCAACCGGCGCTGCTCCAGGAATCAGGCCAATTCGGAATTCCAATTGTCGGGTTGGAGGTAGTCCGGGTAAATCCTATGGAAAGACTTCGGTGTGATCTTGACTACAAGGATGTCTTGAATGTGTTTCTCCTTCGGTTTACGTTCGACGATGTGCGCTAAGGAGGCATCGCAGTCCTTCTCGAGATATCTGCACATTTTCATAACAGAAACCATCCGTAGTTGTTGTCCAGGTTTTTCGCCCTGTACAATGATGGTTTCCCCGTTCGCGAGGTGTATCCGAATGAATTTGTCGAAACAAATAATTTTAGCTAGGAATCGACCTAACCAGTCCATTCCGACGATGATATCGAAACTTTTCAGTTCTATGGGGATAAGGTCTATAAGGAAGGTCTTATTGGCTAGACACATCGAAGACCTATAATTACGTCCTTAGCTTCGTATTCTTGACCGTTAGCGTACTCCAAAGTGAAACTATCCTTAAGAACTTTAGGGCCTAGATTGATAAGGGTCTAAATTCTAAGGATACGAAGCTTCTTTCTGCTCCTGAATCAAACAATATAGATGCGTAATGGTCGTTCACGGGAAATGTACCTGTCACTGGCTTCTTTCCTTGATCACCAGTTTCCTCTCGGCAGTATCTGGTGTAGTGCCCCACTTTGGTACATTGGTCTCACACCGGGCAGTTTCCAACATGGTGGAAGTTGCATTTGCCACACTTGGGGTGCGACCCAGTGTAAGTTTGGGGTCCGGTGGTGGGGGAAGCAACTACTGCAAAGTTGCGGGCGACTTTGTGCTTCTTGTTGCGGTCGTCCCTACTTGGTTGGTAATCAACTTTCCGTTTTTCACATTCCTCTCGTTTGACTGGTGCTGGAGAGAGAAGTAGGTTATTTGTCAGACGATGAGCGAGAATGACGGCGCTCTGAATCATCGTCGGTTCTGCCGATATTACCATTCTACGGATCTCGGGGGAAAGACCATAGATGTAGCGGTCAATCCGGTTTTCTTCGGGAGTCACCATTCGTGGTACTAATCGAGCAAGCTCGTGGAATCGAGCGGTGTAGGTATCGATGTCGTTTCCGATCATCTGGTGATTCCACAGCTCTGACTCGAGCTTTTTCAATTCACTTTTTAAGCAGGATTCTTCTAGGATTCGTTTCTTGAAGTCCTCCCACGAGAGGGCGTATGTTGCGGCTCGTCCTCGTGTTTGGACGATGAGGTTCCACCAGTATAGAGCTCGTCCATGGAGTACACATGAAGCGTACTCAACCTTCTAAGCCTCGGCACAACGGCTGATGTGGAGTACCGACTCAATACTCTCAATCCATGAGAGTAATCCAACAGCACCAGTGGTGCTGTGAAATTCCTTCGGCTTGCAAGCCATAAAGTTCTTGTAGCTGCAGCCGGGTCGGTTCTCGTGTTGGTTTCGGTTGTTTTTCTGGTGTTGGTTTTGGTTAGGGTTCTGCCCTTGATCGCCTTGGTAGTTATTGTCATTGTTGTATTCGTGGTGGTTGCTGTTGGGGTTATTATTTCCGGGATTTCTGTTGTTGATCCCAGCGGTGATCTGGGCGATCATGTTTGGGATTGCTGCGTTGAGCTGCGCAACAACCTGCATGGCTATTAAGTTAGCGTTGCTCCTTTTGGGAGGCATGATTCTACAACATAAAAGGGAAACTTGTTTAGAACGCAGGAATAAGAATATGCGATAAGTATTTGACAACAACCAACAACAATAACATATATAGGAAGGATTAGATGACACAAGCACGATATAGAACAATAGTAAGCACGACATAAAAGAAAGGAAAATAGTGATAAAAGTTTCATTTCATAATAATGGGTTACATGTTTCATAACGATAATAACGGTGAATTCGAAACAAGAATACAAATACGAGTTTTAAGTTGTTACGGATATGGAAAATTACAACTTAAACTAAAGTACAATACATGAGATGAAATAAAACTAATGAAGAATGTATAGGAATATATTCAGTAGGATAACGGTTATCAAGGTACCCATCACCAAGCACATGCTCACTAGGAGCTGAACGGTCCTCGATGTCGACTGAGTTGAAGAGACGACTCGAAGGGACTGCTCAGATAGGCGGTGAGCGGCGTCGGAGACCTGGTACAAGGGATGAGCCTTCTGCTCGGCCTCCCGTGTGAGTCCCTGCAAGTCCATACGGAGTGTATGGTACTCGGCTGGAGTAAACCTCCGATCTGGTGACATCACTGGCGGTGGTCTAGATGGTCCTGCTCCGTCGGGGCACTGCATTGAATGGCCCTGAAGTCGCTCCCACATGTAGCGATCCATGTTCGGCGTAAGCGATTCCGCGTACGGATCCTTGGGGTATAGTGGAATACGGGGAGGTGTAACTCTGACTGGGTTGGGAGCCTCCTGTCCTATCATGCAGACTGGTAGTCGACCGGGAAGTATCACCTGCTTACGAGCAATGAGTCGGATGCCCAATCCTCGCCGTTGTGGAGCTGCGACGGGAACCGGTGGAACGGCTGGTAGGACAGTACTCGGACTGGATGTACCATGACTGCTGGAAAGGGCCATGGAGCTCTCCTACGAAGGGTTAGTAGTGTCGTGGTGTTGGGCACCCGACGCGGTGATGTCGTCAGAAACCTTGGTCGAGAATACGGCTCGAGAGTGCGAGTGCGAGTGTGAATGTGAGTGCGAGAGCGAGTGTGAATGGGACGTTCCAGACATGTCGTAACTGTGATAAGATGGAACGAGTAAATACGGGTACAGGAAAAATGTAAATATGACAGTGTATGTTCGGGTCAGTCACGTGAGAATCGGGAATCAGTAGAATCGGGAACTGTTGACTCAAAAACCATTAACAATAGCGATTACGTTATGCTCTTGCATAATTTATTTCAAACTAGGCGTAGTTGATCAAGTTACGCGTAGTAAGTAATGAACCATGCATTTGCGGAATTAATCTACTAAAGTTTAAGTCTCGTGAAATGATTTTCGATAAGCCTTGGTTATAGTTTGGTTTTGTTTTAAAATTTTTGAAAAACTGGATTCACTGACAGTCCTTGAAATTCCTCATCTCTATCTCAGCGAAACGAAATTGAAGCAGGTGATGATGCGGAATCTCATGACCTGAGTTGAATCAATCAAATAGGAGACTTTGAATTGTGAAACCGAAATTGAACAAAAACTGAAACTGAAAGAGCTGATTAAACAACAATGAGCGCAACTGTTTCGATAGATTTCATTTGATAGTGGTGATTACAGGTTTTGGATCGAGCTTGTTACAACCACATTCAAGCTCAACGGAACCTCTTTGATAGAGTTCCGGGTTCAAAGACAACAAACTCGAACAACCTATCACACTATTTATAGACGAAATCTAACTAATAGACACTCTACGAATTTAATTATTACAACATTATCGACATATTAATTTCACTTCGTGGAGTTCACTTCAGTTCTAAATCAAAGTCTTCTTCCTCCGAATTGATATCTTCAATGCTGACTTCTGTTGAATTAACTTACACCTTGGTTTATTTTCAGTTCGGAGGAACTTCATTTAGTTCAGAGTATCTGAACTAACTTGTTATTCGAACTGAAAACTTCAATTCAGATTATTCTTGATGATTTCAGTCCGGACCCTCGACGAACTGAAATCATCTTTATTCAAACACACAGAAGACTCCATAGCTTCATCCATTCCATTTCTTGGCCCAACAATCTCCCCCTTGGATGATGCTATGAGTCTTCATTTTCACAGCTTAACCATCTTTCATGGTTAGCTCCTGACTAGTAGCCAAATTCACTTTTCTTACTGCTAGTTCTTACAGATTGTTGGTCCTTGTTGACCTTTCCCATCAAGAAAGTGAATAGCCACAACATCCACCATAATTTATTTTCAAACGAGCTCCACCTTACTTACATAAATTTCAATCAGGTTCATCAAGTCTCCAACTGATTTATCCATGTAGATCATTAAGATACCTTCGAATTAAGATCTTAACTACAAGTTCATCTAGTTTTAGAACAAATATTATTAAAAACATCTGATTCTTAATCACTCCCGGATCATCTTGTAGTCTTCATTCTTTCATCATTTGTATATCTTAGTGATCATTGGCAGTTTCAATTGTCTTCACTATCAGTTGGACGACATGATTTGTCACTCCGATTTAAATATGAAGCTTCACGTCACACCTTTCTGTCAGACTGATGACGTGTAGTAGAGCTCCGTTCTAGTTTAATCGCACCACTCTCTCAAATCGATAACTCGTGTTTTCGCTCCATACACACCAGCCGTCTTTTAATTCATTATGAGTAACATCAGATCCACCATGAACACCTTTAAATCAAAACAGATTTTTCAATACAACTCTTCAATTTAACTTCGGACTTCTTCTATTTCACTTCATACTCCTTTGATTCTAATCGTTCACTGATAGTTTGACCAAATCTTCGAATCAAGTCAAATCGATGAACCAGACTCAATCGAATTCAATCACTTGATTTGTCTGGCTATATTACCAATTTACAGGTCCTTGAAATTCCTCATCTCTAACTCAGCGAAACGAAATTGAAACAGGTCATGATGCGGAATCTCATGGCCTGAGTTGAATCAATCAAACAGTAGACTTTGAATTGTAAAACCGAAATTGAACAAAAACTGAAACTGAAAGAGTTGATAAAACAACAATGAGAGCAAGTGTTTCGATAGATTTCATTTGATAGTGGTGATTACAGGTTTTGGATCGATCTTGTTACAACGACATTAAAGCTCAACGGAACCTCTTTGAGAGAGTTCCGGGTCAAAGACAACAAACTCTAACAGCCTATCACACTATTTATAGACGAAATCTAACTAACAAACACTCTACGAATTAAATTATTACAACATTATCAACATATTAATTTCACTTCGGGGAGTTCACTTCAGTTCTGAATCAAAGTCTTCTTCCTCCGGATTGATATCTTCAATGCTGACTTCTGTTGACTTAACTTACGCCTTGGTTTATTTTTAGTTCGGAGGAACTTCATTTAGTTAAGAGTATCTGAACTTACTTGTTCTTCGAACTAAAATCATCTTTATTCAAACACTATCTACGGGAAGATGACATGAAAAGTAATATGTACTAAGGCTGCCACCTAAGTAAGGAACGGTCATTTCCTAAGTATCGATACCTATATACCGACGACTTAAACAAGCTAATAGTGTGTAGGAACCGGGCACTTTTTTGATAGTAGGCACTTACGCAAGGCTATATTTCTATCAAGAGTCGATAGAAGTTCCGAACCCGTGGCGTTTAAAAGACATACAATCAATCAACTAGTTCATAAACATGTCGAGTGTGACAATTGAAAATATATGCGTATAAAAAATATTGATTGTAAACTGATTGTTAACCTCTTGATATAATATAACTATAAATTTTCCCACTAAACAATAATCCGACCGTGAGGCCCCTTTATTTTTTTGATTGCAGGCATTTACGCAAGGTTATATTCCTATCAAGATTCAACATAGGTGCCGTTCCCGTGGCGTTTAAAAGATATACAATCAATCATTTAGTTCATAAATATTTCGAGTGTAACAATTGAAAAACATACGCATATAAGTGAATAAAATAGTTGGTTCTCATGTTTCCCCCAAAATCTTGTACAAAAATAGTAAAAAGAGGGGTTGTAACTCACGGTTTGTGAAGATTCCTAAACGTGCGCGGAAGTACTCGAAATATACCGGAATCACCGAAACCCTAGATTATACCAAACGTTGTGTAAGTATTATTATTTATGTTAAAAATCTCTTTTAACATTCTTGATTATTATTACTAGATTTTAATACTCGTTATTAAAATGTTACGATTTTGGGTAAAGAAAATTGGGCAGCGCTTCCGCGTTATAAAAGTAATTTCCAAATTTTACAACACTTTTCCGCTTGAATCAAAACATTATGCAACAATACTTATATCTTAATTCATTATAAAACATTATGATTATATGTTAAAATGAATTAATCTTTAGCAAAAACCATTAACACTGTCTTTATACATACATTAAAATAACAAATTTAAGGTTACAAATTATAAAAACTTAAATAAAATTATGTAATCTGTCTGCACCTCCACTGCGACGCAGTGATGTTTACTGCGGTGCAGTGAGAGACTGGACTTTTTAGCAATATTGTTTATGTTGTAAAACTTATATTTATGTGTTAGATTTAAACATGCAAGTGATAAAACATCAAAGGTATTTACCAATACTCTCATGATCACACCAGTTCATTAGAGGCTACAACAGTTGTGAATGAAGATACTTCAGAGAGTCAAACTGAAGCAGACATTCTTCAAGAAGAAGACATTCCAGTAAAATCTGAAGATCAAGACAGTGTTTTACAAGCTCAAGAACTGCCTTCTGGTGTAAATCAAGATAATTCGGGTGCACTACAACCTACTGAAGATATCTTTGGTGCAAAAGTTGCTAATGAAGTTAACTCAGGTGATCCACATTTTAATTCGGGTATTCAAGACCAGGGTGAAAATAGTTCGGGTAGTTCACAAGTTAAATCGGGTGCACAAATAGAGATTGAAGAAAATTAGGGTGACATTCAGAATAACTCGGGTGCAGAAGCTGAACATGAAAACAATTATGGTGCAACACAATTTAACTCTGGTGAAGATACTGAAGCTCATACTGCTGAACCAAGCCATGAACAACCCAGTGAAGCAACTTCTGAATCTCTATTCTTTGATGATATTTTCCCTAATCAAAAGAAATCTTTCTACTAATATTACTGAGGAAATACATTCATTTTTAAAAGTTCACAAGGCTCATCCTCTAAGTAATATTATAGGAAATTTGTATGATGGGGTCAATACTAGAAGTAGTACTGGCTCTGCTAATTTGTGCTTGTTTTCTTTCTTTCTGTCCCAACTTGAGCCTAAGAATGTAGATATTGCATTGACCATTAATCGTTGGGTAGAGGCTATGCAAGAGGAGCTTTTTACAGTTTAAGTTTCAGGAGGTAGGAACTTTAGTTGAGACACCAACTGATGTGAATGTGCTAGGTGTGAAATGGATTTTTAAGATGAAAAGGTATGATAGGGGAATTATAGTGAGGCGTAAGGAAATACTTGCAGTGAAAGGATATACTCAGGAAGATTGTATAGATTATGATGATGTCTTTGTCCCGGTTGCTAGGATAGAGGCTATTAGATTGTTTTTAGCTTATGCTACCTATAAGAACTTTAATGTTTATCAAATGTATGTTATATCAGCCTTTCTGTATGGAGTTCTTGAGGAGACAGTATATGTTAGTCAGCCTCCTAATTTCTTGGATCCTCAATTTCCTAATCATGTAGTCAAATTGGAGAAAGCTTTGTATGATTTACATCAGGATCCTAGAACTTGGTATGATACATTGTCCAAAGATTTCATTGACAATGGTTACCTTAGAGGGAAAATTGATAAGACCTTATTTATTAAGAAAGGTGGCCATGAATCTGTGTTTGTTCAGATATATGTTAATGATATCATTTTTGGCTCAACTAATGATGATTTATGTAAAGAATTTGAATCAGTTATGCATTCCAAATTTCAGATGAGCTCTATGGGTGAGATGTCTTTCTTCTTAGGATTACAGGTTAAGCAGTTGGAAAATGGCATTTTTATCAATCAGTCAAAGTATGTCAAGGATATGTTAGTTAAGTTTAGATATACTGATTGTAAATCTGCTTCCACTTTGTTGACAGTTGGGCCACTTTTCATCCTGATCTAGATGGTGAGAGTGCTGACCAACATTTATATAGGTCTGTGGTAGGTTCATTGATGTATCTTACTTCAAGTAGACCTGATATTATGTTTGGAGTGTGTCTGTGTGCTAGGTTTCAGGCTGTTCCTGAGGTTTCTCATTTAGTTGTTGTTTAGAGAATCTTTAAATATCATATGGGATAACCTTCTTTAGGCCTTTGGTATCCTAAGAATCATACCTTTGAATTTTATGCCTACACTGATAGTGATTATGGAGGTTTCAACTTGAATAGGAAATCTACTACAAGAGGATGCCAGTTTTTTAGGAAATAGGCTAGTATATTGGCAATGCAAGAAACAAACTTCTGTTTCTTAGTCCTCTGCTGAAGCAGATTACATTGCTGCTGGTTATTGTACATCTCAGGATTTATGGATTCAGAATTAGATGCTAGACTATGACCTGAACTTTATGAACACTCTTATTCACATAGTGTTATGCCAAGAAAAGGTATGGATGAAGCTATGGATTCTTCTATGTGTTGGAATAAATATGATTTTAGTTCGTGGAGGGTCCGAACTAAAATCATCAAGAATAATCCGAACTGAAGTTTTCAGTTCGGGGAACACTGTAGTTCAGATACTCTGAACTAAATGAAGTTCCTCCGAACTGAAAATATGCCGAGGTACAACAGAAGTCAACATGGATGAGATCAATTCGGAGGATGAAGACTTTGATTCAGAACTTAAGTGAACTCCTCGAAGTGAAATTAAAATGTTGATAATGTTGTAATATTTAATTCATAGAGTGTCTGTTAGTTAGATTTCGTCTATAAATAGTGAGACAGGTTGTTGGAGTTTGTTGTCTATGAACCCGGAACTATCTCAAAGAGGTTCCGTTGAGCTTGAAAATATCAATTGTAACAAGCTCAGATCAAAACCTGTAAATCACCGTTTATCAATGAAATCTTCAAGCAGTTGCTCCTATCGTTGTCTAAATTCAGTTCTTTCAATTGTTCATATCACAAATTCGACTTCATGTTTCTCCTTCTGTTATGATTCCAAAGCTCAGGTCATGAGATTCCGCATCATGACCTGTTGCTCGATTCCATTCGCTGTTATAAGGAGCGAGATCAGGTCCTGTCACATAGACAACACTGTTGCCATGTTCATAACTAAGAATCATGTGCAACATTCAAAGACTAAACATATTGAGATTAGACCCCACTTCATAAGAGACTGCTTTGAAAAACACTTGATTCACTTGGTTAAGATTCACAAGACCTCCACTTAGCAGACCTTTTCACAAAGGCATTTGATGTATCAAGATTTAATTTTCTTGTTCAGGCTACTGGTCTAATGAATCTTGATTAAGTGTTTCTTCAAAAGATTTTTGTACATATCTTTTTTAATTTCGTTTTCTTTTTATTTCAAAATACAAAAAGAGGGGGAGAAAATGGGAAAATCCAAAAATATTTGAAGTCTGGTATTTTTTTTCA
The DNA here is from genome assembly GCA_910822075.1 of Senecio squalidus. Taxonomy (NCBI): domain Eukaryota; kingdom Viridiplantae; phylum Streptophyta; class Magnoliopsida; order Asterales; family Asteraceae; genus Senecio; species Senecio squalidus. Next base: position 34,795,209 of record CAJVGC010000582.1, on the reverse strand, counting down.
TTCAAGTCTGGTATTGTTTTTCATTTACGTCTTTAAGTCTGGTGTTGTTTTAATTTATGTCGGGTAGTCTTTTTGTTGAAAAAATCCAACAATATCATAAGTCCGATAGTGTTTTTCTTTAAGTCGGGTAGTCTTTCTTTATATAGTTTAAGTCTGGTAATGTTTTCCTTTTAAGTCGGGGTAATGTTTTCTTCTTAAGTTTTTAATTATGGTAGTAGTTTGTACATAAATAAATCAAAAAATATGTGTTTTCAATCTGTATAGATAAAATCCCGTTTTAAATTTGTAAAGATAAAACAAAAAAAAGATTTTCTTTCTATTCTATTTGCAAGGTTTTGAATATATCTTCAGAAAATGAAAAATCAATAACTATATAAAATTTGAAAATGTTTCACAAAACAAAATATCTAAGGAATAATTCATAAACATAGATTCCATCATAATTTAACATAGTTCAGTATTTAACGAATTTCTTGAAACAAAATGTTTTCATAAATGCACATATTTCTGTATTTTGAAACCTTTAGTAATATGTGGTTTATTCACTGCATAAAGTCATAAAAATTGATAACTTTCAAATGGGAATTCAGTGATTGTCAAGTAGAAAAACAAAAAAAAAAAAGATATATTTTCAATAAATATGGGCATTTAATTATATTTATTATAAAACTATAAAGTTTTAAAAGTGACTTTTTGATAATTTATAGACTTTGAGATCCTTGATGCCAACTTGATAAACAACAGAGATATGTGAATAAGTCCAAATTCTTTAAATAAACTAGTCTATTGTCCTCTAAGAACCTTGATGCTAACTTGATAAACGGCAGAGACAGGGGGAAGGAGTTGAACAATATTACTCAGTCAAATTTTGAACATAAAAAACATGCATTTAATCAAAAATATCTTGAGAGAGAAATCAGTTTATAAGGTTGAGAAATCATATTCTGGGGACTCTCAATAAAGATTGAAGATTAGTCATGTGTTCATACAAATAATTTTGTTAAAATATGTCACAAAAACTGCTATGTTTTAAGTAAATAAGGTATTTATGCCATATTTAAGTAAAATATTAATTTGATTTATTTCTACTTGACAAGAATTGAATAAGTTTGATTGTATATTATGTCCTTTATAAACTATTAAAACCCGCAGTGAATGAATTTTTGACACATGATGAACTCTAATAGAAATACAAGTTTCTGCATTTTATAAAACATTTCATTTCTATTGAAAATTTGCTCTTTTGAACTAATTTATTAAATCCTGGAATATAAGTTTTTGATTTTGAAATTGAAATTTTGCTTTATAAACTATTCCAAGATTAACTGATGGTTTGAAATGACTCAGTGTTGGTGTTAAGAATTTAACCTAGACAGCTTTAAAGAGTTTATTTTGATTTAACTTAATTCGGGTGTTAATATTTTAAGTCGGATGTTTATTTTAATTTATGTCTGGTAACTCTGTTGACTTTATTGACCATCATTTTTAATTATGGTATTGAGTGTGTTTATGTATGGTTTATGAGTTGACTATGTTGACCATAAATTTAAGTCGGGTTGTTAAAACTTTTATGTCGGGTAATTAATATTTAAGTCGGAGTAAATTTTGAGTTAAATTTTAACTCTGGGACACCGTTTCTTAAGTTGGGTGACTTCTGGTGGGAAATTAAATATAATATTTTCCCTAATTCATCTTTAATAATTTTAAATTCAAATAATCATTTTTAATAAATGCAATTTGCATCTCTTATCCGGTTCTAAATTTCTAATCTGAATAAAACTTGATTAATCTTTATTCTCCTAAGCGATTAAGTTTAGATCAGTTTCTTCGATTTTTAGAGCTTCTAAGATTGTTTTCGAGCGTTTTTCTGTTTTTAGTGTTATTGTTCCCCTGTTTCTATTTCTTTCAAGGTATTTTCAATTTTGGTGACTATTTTAATCTGATTTTATTCTTTATCGCTGTTGTATTTGAATACTAATGATATGTGACTGTTTCAGATAACTTTTAATCACAAATCCAAGCATAATGTGGCTACTTTTCTAGATATGCGTCACTCTGAAGTAGATGAAGATTAGAGATTGATTTTGGGTTTCTTAATAAACTAAAACTTAAGTTTTGCCATCTCAGAGAGTCCTATGCTATACAGAGATATACTTCTGGAGTTTGGGAAAAAGGCTAGGTTCAGTATCATTAATGGTGTAAGGAGAATGTCTTCAACTGTTCAAATGGAAGAAGTGATGGTTATTGAGGAGGTTATAAGGAGAGTTATACATTTGGATAATGTTGAAGGGATAGAAAGATTGGATATGGAGGAGATCAAGACGATTTGTAGACAGATTGGTTATGAAGGAGATTTTCCAGAGAGTATGGTAAAGAAGACCAGGGTATCTTTCAACTGGAGATACTTAATTCATGTGCTAGTATGTTGCATCTCTGGATGACCAGGAGGGTTCGATGAGATGAATCAAACACTAGCTTCTGCTTTTGTTTTCTTGATTACTCAAGGGAGGTTCAACTTTTCTGGGTTTATTATGGACTGCATGCAGAGGATGGCAGAGGGCAGTTCCCAGAAGTTCCTCTTATACCCACTTTTTCTTCAAATCATTCTACTTTCTGAGGTTCAAGGTATTATGCTTGAGGGTCATACCTTACAAGATGGAGACATGAATTGGAGGATTATGAACAAAATGAAGAAGTCTTTCTCAAAAGCTAAAGTTGTGTTTTCTAGGCGTTTCACTCCATTCTTCCCACACATGATCAACCAAGCAATAGTAACAATCAACACATTCTTAGAGCTACAAGGTGAGTGGGTTGAAAATGTCCAACAAGAAAAACAAGCTGATCAACAACAAGTTGAACAAAAACAACAAGAACCTGATCAACCTGATTCCCCAATAACTCCTATTCCCTCCCCTCCTCCTAGATCACCTATTGAAGAACAATCTCATAAAAGTGGTGAAAAAGGTGGTGAACAAAGTCAAGCAATGCGTAAATTGGCTTCTAAAACAGTGTCTTTAACTGATCCTCCTCTTATTGTGCAAACATGTGTGTCATCTAGCTCTCCTATTTGTGTATATACTTCAAGAACAAAAGGTGTAGGGAGTAATATGTTGAGAATTCTGGAACTTACAAAGAAAACTGAGGAGTTAGAGCCGTTGGTGAGGAAGAAAGCTTCAATGATTAATCAGTTCAGATGGAGGCAGGCTGCAAATGGTATTATAATGGAGAATTTAAGGAATAAATGCAAGAAATCTCTTCTTATGGATGATGCATCCAAAATAGGGAGAGATAATGCTAATATTGAAATGACAAATGTTGAAGGTGAAACTGAAGCTGAAGTGATTGTTGAAGGTGAAACTGCAGTAAGAGTGAAAAGCAGTGAGAGCATAAATGAAGAAATGGAGGTAGATTTGTCCATTATGGGGAAAATCATGAAGGATATGGAAAAGGAGGTTGGGAGTAGTAAAGGTAAAGAAAAAATCACATAGTTTATCTCTAGTGAAGATGTTTATAAGTCGTGTGAAGCTGAGATTAAGTCTGGTGAAGATGAAATTTAATCTGGTGAAGATATTTTTAAATCGGGTGATGAGAAAGAAAACTCCGGTGATGATGAAGATATAAATGTAGAGAAAAATGAAAGGAGATTAAGAGCTTTAAATCAATATGGAGAGACAATAGACCATGAAACATTTGAAAAATATTATGAAGGTCTATATGAAGGTGTGTTTAATGAGAATGCTGAAGAGATGTTTATCCATATTCATTAAGGAGAGATATCCACAGTTTAATCAGTGGAATGAGGAGTTTGGTGGGGAAAAAGTAGAAAAGGTGATAATAGAGATTGATAGTGATATTGAGGAGGATGAAGGTATAAATGTGACTGTGAAGGAAGTAGAAGTTGAGAAGGAAACTGAAGAGACACCTGAAATTGGTTCTAGCACTGTTAAACATGGAGGAAGGGTGAAAAACAGAGCAGTGAAATCTTCAGCTTTGGTGCCTTCTAAGGTGGTCAGTTTGAAGAAGAAAATGATTGGGTTTAAACAGATGCTCTTAGAAAAGCAGTACAAAATTCATCTGAAGAGATATCTTATTAGTGCCGGTGGAATGTCATCAAGGTCTATTGGTCAAATGAAGCTGGAAACTTTGGAGAAGTATTGGTATATACAGACAAAGGTGATGGTAAGGGATTTAAAGTCAAAGAGGGAAAAGACGATTGAGGAAGAGTTGATGAAAAGACAAACCAGAAAGGGTTTCCGAGGATGCTAATCTGAATGTAGAGAGTCCAAGAGGAGAAGAAACAGAAGCTCCAATGATTCTTCCTGTGCAAACTATTGAAGGTTCATTTTCAAAGATTGTAGATCCAAGTCAGACTGTAACATTGAAGTCTCTGGTTGAAAAAAAGAGTCAAGATGTTCAATCAAAGACAAAGGTGAAGCAAAAAGAGGGCCCTTTTGCTCAATATATGGATAAATAATCATGGTTTGCTAATTCTCCTCAGCGGAAAGATCAAGCTCCTACTCAACCTTCACAATCCACTATTCCTGCTCAACCTTCACAATCTACTTTACCTGAAGATTATTATGTTGATGATCCTACAGTAAGTGCTATGATAGAAGAAATATCTCAATGGATAGATGAGACTGCAACTGATGGAGGAGATTCTAGATCAATATGGATTTCATGTTGATGATGCCGATACTCCTGTTCAAGGTGAGGGAAGTTCTTCTGGATCAAGGATAAAAGATATGTCTCAGGTGGAGTTAAGAAGAGAGAGAAGAATTAATGAATTTGAAGAAGGGTATTCTTCCACCTATTGTTGGGTGGAGGTTTGATCATTACAATGGAGCAATAGTCACAAAAAGAAAGAGCATAAGAGGAATAATGACTCAATCCTTCAACACAACTGAGAAACTAATGCAGATTTCTGTGGAAGATGCCAAACAACTATGTAAGTTGAAGATGGTAAATCATGTTGGTTATGCACATGGGTGTGAATATGAGAAGTTTATCAAGGATTGTGCCAAGACTGGGTTTGTCAACTTTGGTAAGAAATTCATTGCCAAGAGGAAGAGAATGACAATGCACATTGCTCGCTTAAAGAGAACCACAGTTGTACAACAAAGAGAAAAGATTTTAAGATGGTGGGAAGACTATGTAAGTGATTAATCGGTGTTGTTCAGAGAAGATGGAGAACAACAAAGGCTTTATGAAATGGCAGACATCAGAAAGCTCACAAATTAAGTTATTCTGACTCTAAAAGACCTTCCACTTGAGAAGTTAAAGCCTGTGATAAAGAAGAGAAAATGGTAGTAGAATGTGTTACTTGAGGTAGACAAGATCAAAAGGGTTCAAAGAAATGGAAAATAGAATCTGATGGTTATTTGAAGATGGGAAGAGAGCTTAACCTAGCAAGATGAAGATTTTGGAAGCATCATCCAAGGGGGAGATTGTTTGAGTATCATACAAGAGTGATGGTGACGCTTCCAAAGATCTAAGCCATAGTGTAGAGTAGTATAGTTTTAGTTCGGGTGAACTGTGTTCATCACCAGAACTAAATAATAAAGTGTAATCTCAGGAAGACTTTAGGTCGGTTGAACTAACTCTTCACCAGAGTTAAGTTCAAGTTCACCCGAACTAAAGTTAACTGAGTTGTAATTTTATAGTTCACCCTTATGTTTTTAAATAAACATAAGGGTGTTTGTAATGTAATAGTTAGATAGGATAGCCTATAAATAGGGGTGAAAGTCATGCAGAAGGTGTGATTTTGAAAGTTCATTTTCCTGTAACCGATTTTCCCGCCAATTAAGGCTTTCTAATAAACTCTCTCAGTTCATTGATTCCTTGTTCTAAAATCTGTTTAGCTTTGATCAATAACCTGTAATTCCGCTACTAGTTATTGTATCCATTCATAGATTCTGAGCTTTGAGGATTTCAAGACCTGACACGTTGGCGCCAACATTGACCTACAAGAGTAACATCTTACAACTAATCACATAACAATTTGAAATAACCACCAGTGAGGGACCAAATTTGAACACATGCTTTTGTGTGGTTATACCCGTTCAGGTTGATCGGTATAGTCAATAGACAACCGAGAGATATATATGCCAAAAATATCATAAATTTCCAAATATGTAGCCGAACATAATATGTTTCTCTCTGATTTTCGTGTTTTCACATGTTTCTTTTGTAAAAAGAAAAAAACCTTCTGGTGGTATCGAGTGTGGCATGTAGAATCATATCTCAACATGACACCTAGTCACTTTACGCAATGTGGTCCACACTTCAATCTCTATCTAACTTCGCACGTGAAACTCATAACACGACATGTCTACTAAGTTTGTAAACAATTCGGTGTGTTTGCTATATTCGTAAACAAATGGAATTGCACCCGATCCAAACCGATTCTTAGTTTATCAATCCCAATAATGAACAATATCCCGATGCAATATTACTATGGTAAACCCATCTTATCGAAACCTCCCCATTTTGGTGCTCTATCATTATTATGTTTCATTCCTCATTAACTATTTGAAGCCATGAACATCTTTTGAACCTCGTGTGTTTGACCATTTGGATAGGTCTAGAATGGCCAAATTCATAGTTATATAGACTTATATCATTAGCCGATATAAAAATCTATTGTCGTATCAAAAAATTTATGAGACCAACTCAAATATAAATAAAGTACAAATATAGTCTTTGAATATAAAAATTCCCTACTAAAATCAACAAACATTGTACAACTTACAATAGACTAAAAGGTTAACTCATTAATATACCCCATGATCAATCCTCCTCAATTAATCAGCAAAGGGAGTAATGTCGTTGTCCCCTTCCTTCTCCACCCACGACGAGGCACAAGCGTCGTTATTACTCCGCCTCACGTCGTTGTGGGTTTCGTTATGGTTCTAAGGAGCAATTATATATATATATATATATATATATATATATATATATATATATATATATATATATATATATATATATATATATATATATATATATATAAGGAGGATCTGGTGAGAAATGAATTTCCGGTGAGAAGGTGAGAAAAAACATTGATTTAACATTTTCTAATTTCTATTCATAATTTTAAAATTTTAAAATATCATTTTTATGTAGTTGTGATTCAATATATCTCTAAAAATAGTTATTATATTAGACAGTTTAACTTCGATTCATATTTTAAAAAAATCAAAAATCAAAAATTTTGAATCAAAATGAAAATTTGTTGAATAAATGTTCTTTCTTCAGAAAATGCATTTCTTACGGGATACTGTTCATATATCTATCTATATATATATATATATAGAGAGAGAGAGAGTTGGTTTCATTTAAGAACCATGTAATTATTTAGGAACCAAAGGAACCATTTTTAGGCCCTTGGATCATGTTTTAATCAAAGTTTAATTATGTAGGGGAATTTAATGGAAACAAGGGTATAATGGACATTTAACCTAATAATAAATCAGACCTAATCTAATCTAATTCCCCCAAATGTCAAGACACATCTTCATCTTCTCCAAAATCAAGTTCATGTTCATCTTTTTCCCCTAAATTCTTTCAACACACTATATTTTTCTTCATAATCTTCAAGTTTTTAGTATTAAATCATATATATCTTCTCTGATCCGACCATCATCTAGATCCAATTGAAAAACAATCGATTATTTTTTTTTCTTTTTGACCTAAAATTCGTACAAACCCAGATCCAAACTCACATTCACACACATACAAACCCAGATCCAAACAGGATACAAAATGGCCGGCGCCGCCGCTGCCAGATCGTTTCTCCGGTCAAGTACCGTCCGTAAAGCCGCCTCTAGAATCTCATTCGAAGCAAAATGCAAAGCCGGCCTCTCTCCATCTTCCTTTCGGTTCCAAACAACCAAACCTAATTCACATCGCATTTTCAGGTAATTAAACTAACTACTTTTTAGATACTAACTAACTATGAAAACAAAGACTCGAAGAAAACAAGAAAAGAATGGAAGAATTGAAACTAAATGTTTTAGCTCAGTCTCTCCGTACCATTTCCAAACCTAAACCTTCTCCTGTAAGTTTATGAACAAATGCAGACCCTAATTTCAATTAAGTGTGCTTGATTATTAATTAAATAATGGCAGATGAAGAAGAGGATTATACGGAGTCCTAGGAAGACAATCGAGATGTCTTCTCTCCGCCGATCTTCTCGTGTGGCCCATAACCCACCCACAAGTTACAAAGAAGTATGCTTTTACTTTATTACAATTTATTTATTTATTTATTTTGTTAACATGAAAGCTTGTAACTTGGGATTGATCTTGTTGAAAATGGTAATCAAATTGATAACGAATCAAGTTGACATTTTGGGTTAGTTTTTGTTTCATTAGATTGGAAAAACTATAAACAGCAAAAGTGATACAACATTTTAACTTGATTATTACTTCAATATATGTAATCTTTGTTGAGCGATATCACTTTGATTACCATTTTGAACATGATCAATCCCAATGTACAAGTTTTCATATTAACAAATATGTAGCTTGTCTAATGTTTATCGTAATAAGTTGTTTTTAATTGTGGTTAGCACAGTATTTGTTTTAACAAAATTTAAGTTATGTTTTGTTTTTAATTGTGGTTAATAAAATTTTATTAATTAAAACAGTAAGAAAATTCTGTTATAGTAATTTTTTTTTTTTTTGTAGGCGCGGCCCTTTATGAACATGTTGGAGGAACATAAATGACATTAAAAATGACAAGTGGTTGCAAGTCGAGATTTTACCTAGTTGCAAAGCGAAAAGATCAAATCTTATGAATATAAAACATAATATGTAATATGATGTATAGACGATTGAGTTTTATGTATTTTATCTTAGTTGAAGTAATATAGAAAAGTCGTTAATGATTCAATTTAAGTAATGTTTGTATGAGAATTTACTAATAAATTATAATATGTATACACATGTGTATATACGTTGAGTTAATAAATAGATACAATGTATACATCAGTGAATACAGTGTATACACCAGTGAATACAGTGTGTACACCAGTGAATACAATGTATACTAGTGTAAATACAATATATACACCAGTGTATACACCAGTAAATACATTGTCTATATATACACCAGTGAATACAATGTATATTAGTGTATATAGTGTATACATTAGTGTATTAACTAGAAATACAATGTATACACCAGTGAATACAATGTCTATATATACACTAGTAAATATAATGTCTATATATACACCAGTGAATACAATGTCTATATATACACCAGTGAATACCATGTATTCAATAGTGAATACCATGTATTCAATAGAGAATATAGTGTATAAATACACTAGTGTATAACTATACATTAGTGAATATAGTGTATACACTAGTGTATAAATACACTACTGTATAGTGCATAAATACACTAGTGTATAACTATACATTAGTGAATATAGTGTATAGTGTATAAATACACTAGTGTATAACTATACATTAGTGAATATAGTGTATACACTAGTGTATAGTGTTAAAAAAAAGTTTAACATTCTTTTATACACATGCTTATAACTATAAGATGTATTCAATAGAGAATACATCATATACATTAGTGAATATAGTGTATACACTAGTGTATAAATACACTACTGTATAGTGTATAAATACACTAGTGTATAACTATACATTAGTGAATATAGTGTATACACTATTGTATAGTATATAAATACACTAGTGTATAACTATACATTAGTGAATATAGTGTATATACTAGTTATAGTGTATAAATACACTAGTGTATAACTATACATTAGTGAATATAGTGTATACACTGTATAGTGTATAAATACACTAGTGTATAACTATACATTAGTGAATATAGTGTATACACTAGTGTATAGTGTTTAAAAAAAAGTTTAACATTCTTTTAAACACATGCTTATAACTATACGAAGTATACAATAGAAAATACATCGTATACATTAGTGAATATAGTGTATACACTAGTGTATAAATACACTACTGTATAGTGTATAAATACACTAGTGTATAACTATACATTAGTGAATATAGTGTATACATTTACTAGAGTATACAACTAATTTTCTGGAAAACACTTATGCTGATTTTTTCATATTAATATCAAAGTACATTTTCTATTCAGATCAAAACACTAACATAAATTCATAAATGATCTAATGGTGATTAAATGGTTGAATAAATTATAAAATTGTCACCTTGTAATTAATTACAAAATTGCCACCTTGTAATTAATTCATAAATAATCTAATGGTGATTAAATGGTTGAATAAATTACAAAATTGCCACCTTGTAATTAATTTGGCCCTCAAGTTTGAATAAATTACAAAATTGCCACATTGTAATTAATTTTTGATCTAAATGATCTAATGGTGATTAATTGGTTCCTAATGGTTCCTAAATAATTGATGGTTCCTAAATGAACCCACCTCTATATATACGGTGAGGTTCAAATGAGATCCTCAATTTGCTAGGGATCCAGGGATCCACTTTTCAGCCACACATTTTCCCCTTAATACTTTTGTTTTTTTTTTTTTTTTTTTTTTTTTTATATGTTTTACTTAACTTTTTTTTTTCAAAATCACATGTTATTTTTTTGTAAAAAATTGAAATTACACATGATTTTCAAAAACCAAAATTTATAAATTTTAAAATCACACGTGAATTTTTTTTTTTTGGAAAATCACATGTGATTTTCAAAAACCAAAATTTATAAATTTTAAAGTCACACTTGAAATATTTGTTTCTCGAAAATCACATGTTATTTTATAAGCAAAATAGTTTGTAGGTTAAAAATCACATGTGATTTTACCCATAAAAGATTTGTAGATTGAAAATCACATGTGATTTTTAAAAGTAATATTGAAAATCAAATGTGATTTTCGGAAGAAAAAAAAAAGTAAATAAAAAGGTAAAAGAAAAAAGTAAAAAAAAAATTAGAAAAAAGCAAAAAAAAAAAAAAACAAAGATATAAGAAAAAATGGGTGGTTAAAAAGTGGATCCCTAGATCTCTAGAAAATTAGGGATCTCATTTGAACCTCAATCTATATATATATATATATATATATATATATATATATATATATATATATATATATATATATATATATATATATATATATATATATATATATATATATATATATATAGGGGAGGGTTCAATAGAGATCCTCTTTTTGCTAGAGATCCAGAGATCACATTCATAGCCACACAATTTCATTAATCCATCAAACACACGGAGGGGTAATATGGTCTTTTTACCTTTTATTTTTTTTTAACTCCACGCGCCCTAAAAGACTCTAACACACACACACACACACCATTTCTCTCCCAATTTTTCTCAGATCTCATTTCTCCTCCAATCAATTCTCATCTCCTCAAGATGCCAACCTAACCTCAAACGGTATTCCGGCGATTCTCGCCGGCGACATAAACTCCAAACCATTACTACAATTTCAGGGGAAATTCAATCCCCACTTGGGGTTGCTTCGGTGGAATTTATCGATCCACGAGAGCCTGTAGCGGTTAGTATATCATACTCCTTTCATTTCTTGTTCTTTACGAATTCCTAGTAACGATTAGTTTTTTGGATAACTTCAGATAATCCAACAAAAACAGACCATTTGTTAAAACTCGAAGGAGCTAAAGAAAGGCTTCACTTGTTCAAAGCAGACCTACTTGAAGATGGTTCCTTTGATTCTGCTGTTAATGGATGCGACGGTGTTTTCCATACCGCTTCTCCTTTTTTCACTGCAGTCACAGATCCAGAGGTATCTTACAAAACACCAAAATCTAGCTTTTAGTTACATTTTAAACTGAGACAGAGGCATGGGATATCACTGTGTGTGTGTGTGTGTGTGTGTGTTTTGAGGTGATTTTGGGCAGGTATAACATTTTTGTGACACATGTGATTTTATTACTAAACTTTTAGTGTGTGTGTGTTTTGAGGTTTTGGATTTCATTTGTTAGATTTAGTATTTTGATTGCGGAATTGAATGAATTACGATCTAATGTACGAAATTGGATTAGTAGAATAGATATGGAAATGTAGATGTTTCGTTTAGTGGATGTAATAAAAGTATAGCGATTTAAGGCAAAATAGACGAAAATGTCAATATATTTTTTCATGCTTGGTTACCTAACGTAAATGATCAGTAATCACCTGTGATTTTATTAATTTAGTGTCTTAGTATGTTGATGTAAAATGTCGCCAAAATGTTTAGTAATCACCTGTGATTCTATAGTTTTTACATTAAGAACTGTTTTATAATTTAGTGCCTTAGTACCTTGATGTAAATTGTCACAAAATCTATAGTAATCACATGTGATTGTATTAATTTAGTGCTTTAAATGTCATAAAAAATGTTTAGTAATCACTTGTGATTCTAAAGTTTTTACATTAAGAACTGTTTATAATTTAGTGGCTTAGTACCTTGATGTAAAATGTCACCAAAATGTTTAGTAATCACCTAGTAATCACCTGTGATTTTATTAATAATGTGCCTTAGTATGTTGATGTAAAATGTCACAAAAATGTTTAGTAATCACCTGTGATTTTATTAATAATGTGCCTTAGTATGTTGATGTAAAATGTCACAAAAATGTTTAGTAATCACCTAGTAATCACCTGTGATTTTATTAATAATGTGCCTTAGTATGTTGATGTAAAATGTCACAAAAATGTTTAGTAATCACCTGTGATTTTATTAATAATGTGTCTTAGTATGTTGATGTAAAATGTACAAGTGGTTATTGACATGGAATCGAGAACATTTGTAGCCATTTCTTTCTTTTATTAATTAAATTTTATATTGATTAAGTTTATTATGGTCTAGAAGATTATATTATGTTGGTATTATCGAAATTTATTGAAGACATAGTTTTATAATATTTTCACCATATGCCAAGCTAAGCATTGCATTTTTTTTTCATTGAGATCTGGAAAGTCCATACTAGCATTACTATTAAGTGGTGTTTTATGTTCATTATACAGAATGCCATGATCAGCAACATTGTGCACGTGACTAAAATACCTCGTAAGAAAGTTCTGAAATGGTTCGAAGATAAACGTGGTGAAGATGGTGTTCCTGATCATCGCCCACTTTATCAAAGGTTTGCTTCTGAAATTATCTTTACATCATAGACATTAAAGTCAAGAACTAGAATGGAGAAACATTATGCATGCCGACTTTCATGGATTTAGACTTTTTTAGTCCAGTCATTAAAATATAGTTTTTTGATTAAGTTTTTATGGATAAACGTCACTCGAGGCATATTGCATACATGTTTCAGAATTTACTGAATAGGTTTACTTAGTCAAATAAGTATCGGTTTATTAATTAAATTTTATATTGATTAAGTTTTTATGGATAAACGTCACTCGAGGCATATTGCATATATATTTCAGAATTTAATGAATTTAGTGTCTTAGTACCTTGATGTAAATTGTCACAAAATCTATAGTAATCACCTGTGATTGTATTAATTTAGTGCCTTAAATGTTATAAAAAATGTTTAGTAATCACTTGTGATTCTAAAGTTTTTACATTAAAAACTGTTTGTAATTTAGTGGCTTAGTACCTTGATGTAAAATGTCACCAAAATGTTTACTAATCACCTAGTAATCACCTGTGATTTTATTAATAATGTGTCTTAGTATGTTGATGTAAAATGTCACAAAAATGTTCAGTAATCACCTGTGATTTTATTAATAATGTGACTTAGTATGTTGATGTAAAATGTCACAAAAATGTTTAGTAATCACCTGTGATTTTATTAATAATGTGCCTTAGTATGTTGATGTAAAATGTCACAAAAATGTTTAGTAATCACCTGTGATTTTATTAATAATGTGCCTTAGATTGTAATATTAACAATCAATTGAAGGTTTGACACAAATATTTTGAATTTAATATGTTACTTTACTAGTTGAATTTTATTTGAAATGAGTAGACAAATATTTTGTTTGAGAATACTTTCGGTTTGGTGTATTTTCTTTGAACAATAACTATGTCACATGTGATTTTATTAAATTAAGTCACTAAATATCTTAAATGTAATTTTGTAGTCAACAAATTGTAAAGGAAAATCACCTGTGATTTAGTGCCTTAATACCTTAATACATTTAAAGTTCTTAATTTAGTGTCTTAATACCTTGATGTAGAATTTCATCAAATGTCTAGTAATCACCTGTGATTGTATTAATTTAGTGCCTTATATGTTGATGTAAAATGTCATCAAAATGTTTAGTAATCACCTGTGATTTTATTAATAATTTTCTTTAGTATGTTGATGTAAAATGTCACCAAATGCTTATTTAATCACCTGTGATTATGTAGTTTTCTTTAGTATCTTAAATGTAATTTTGTAGTCAACAAATTGTAAAGGAAAATCACCTGTGATTTATTGCCTTAATACCTTAATACATTTAAGGTTCTTAATTTAGTGCCTTAGTACCTTGATGTAGAATTTCATCAAATGTCTAGTAATCACCTGTGATTGTATTAATTTAGTGCCTTATATGTTGATGTAAAATGTCATCAAAATGTTTAGTAATCACCTGTGATTTTATTAATAATTTTCTTTAGTATGTTGATGTAAAATGTCACCAAATGCTTATTTAATCACCTGTGATTATGTAGTTTTTACATTAAGAAACTGTTTATTATTTAATGTCTTAGTTCTTTGATGTAAAATGTCACCAAATGTCTAGTAATCACCTGTGATTTGCTTTTTAAAATCATAAACCCTACATATTCTAATTTACAACCCAATAAAATAAATGATTTGCTTTTTAAAATATATTTCAACTTTTAAAAGAGAGAGAAGGTATGAAAAGGTATGAAAAGGTGACTTTTACAGAGAGAGAAATGTCACCTTTTCATACTTTTAAAGAGAGAGAAAGTATGAAAAGGTGACACAAAAGCAAAAAGACAAAAAGACAAAAGTGAGGAAAAGCGCGTGGGAGTAAAAAAAAAGGAAAAAGGTAAAAAGACCATACTACCCCTCCGTGTCTTTTCCTTATAAATTTATTAAAGTCAACTTTTAATCTCAGCCACACAATTTAGGTGATCTTGTGGCTGAGAAGGGGATCCCTGGATCTCTAGCAAAAAAGGGATCTCTATTGAACCCCAATCTATATATATATATATATATATATATATATATATATATATATATATATATATATATATATATATATATATATATATATATATATATATATATATATATATATATAGAGGTGGGTTCATTTAGGAACCATCAATTATTTAGGAACCATTAGGAACCATTTTTAGGCAAGGTGGCAATTTTGTAATTAAGTCAAATCCCCAAATTGGAAATCAATTAAAACCCACTTTAAAATACTAATTAACTTTAAATTAACATATCTAGAGTATAACTAGGTTTTAGGAAAAACTAAATACACCATTAAAACAAGCATTTAATTATCTTTCCAACGAGCACCCACTTGATATACTTTTGACGACTTTTGTTTTTTTTTTTTTTTTAGTGAGTTTCGGTATATACACTAGTGTATATACTAAATATTCACCAGTGTATATACTAATTCACCAAAAACACATCTAAACCATATACACTATACACTAGTGTATACACTATATTCACTAATGTATACGAATCTTTTTATTAATTTCCTTTTAATTGTGAATACGCAATATACAAAAGTGAATATACAATATATATATATACACAAGTGAATATACAATATACACCAGTGAATACGCAATATACACAAGTGAATATACAATATACACCAGTGAATACCATGTATTCAATAGAGAATACATCTTATACATTAGTGAATATAGTGTATACACTAGTGTATATTGTATAAATACACTAGTGTATAACTATACATTAGTGAATATAGTGTATACACTAGTGTATAAATACACTACTGTAGTGTATAAATACACTAGTGTATAACTATACATTAGTGAATATAGTGTATACACTAGTGTATAGTATATATGGTTCAGATGTGTTTTTTGTGAATTAGTATATACACTGGTGAATATTTAGTATATACACTAGTGTATATACCGAAACTCACTGTAAAAAAAAAAAAAAAAAAGTCGTCAAAAGTATATCAAGTGGGTGCTCGTTGGAAAGATAATTAAATTGCTTGTTCTAATTGTGTATTTAGTTTTTCCTAAAACCTAGTTATACTCTAGATATGTTAATTTAAAGTTAATTAGGATTTTAAAGTGGTTTTAATTGATTTCCAATTTGGCTCTCAATTTTGACTTAATTACAAAATTGCCACCTTGAGTTTAATTACAAAATTGCCACCTTGCCTAAAAATGGTTCCTAATGGTTCCTAAATAATTACATGGTTCTTAAATGAAACCAACTCTATATATATATATATATATATATATATATATATATATATATATATATATATATATATATATATATATATATATATATATATCACATTAAATATACACTGGTGAATATCATATATATATATATATATACACACTGGTGAATATCATATATATATATATATATACACTGGTGAATATCATATTAAATTTGGTTCCTAATGGTTCTCAAATATTTAGTGGTTACTATTTGAACCCACATATATATATATATATATATATATATATATATATATATATATATATATATATATATATATATATATATGGACTGATTATGTGTGAACTCTTTTTTCTATGAGAACTGCGAGAACTATTGAAAAAAGTGTCAATTAACATGTAGTTATGTCCATTGACATGTAAAAACTTTTGAATGTTAAAAATCTAGTAAAAATATTACTGAAAAATTAAAAAAGTTGTCTGAATTTACGTGTATTTAGAATTGATCACATGTGAACGGTTTTTTTTCTTCAAAAATGAGTGTTCATATATGAACGAAATTTTTTACGATATTTTACATGATATTTTTAGTTTTTTATGTTTATATTTACTAGATTATTAATTTCCAAAAGAGTTTACATGTGAATGAACAAAATAAAATGTGATTTACCACTTTTTGTGAGAGTTCTCGCAGTTCTCGCAAAAATATGAGTTCTCGCATGAACCATTTACTATATATATACTAGGCGTATTCCCGCGCGTTGCGCGGTGACAATTTCTAAATTACTACATCACGACCGTAAAGCCAATTCCAACTTAGATCGAATATATTATTACTAACTTCAATAGTAAAACGGGATGTTTGACTTCAACATATTATTACTAACTTCCTGCAGCTCAGGCCCTTTTCATTGAAGGGGTATAAATGTCCACGACGTCACCACCTTTGGAAACCGACCCAACACTTTCAACAGAACCAACCGATTTTGGAGGAGCATCCTCACCAGTGTCCACCAGAAACAGTGGATCCACGTGATAGAAATTCGCAAGCTGTTTGAGCTACAATGGGGGCAACAGAAAAGGATACAACGTAAGGGAAACACATTTCTAGACATATTTAAAATATGATTAGCCAATAAGGACACATACCTTCTTCTTGCGTAGAGAACGAATGCAATAATTCGGGGGCATGTGGATTTCGTACATACCAACAACCTTGTAATGGTGGAAGTCTAGGTCCCTAGTGAAGTAATTTGGGAGTCTAACCTTAAATTCAAAAGTCCGGCCACCCAAACTGAATAACTCCGGACGGAAACCATCATTGCCAATGCCCAATCGATTCACCAGTTTGTTGGCACAACTATCAAACACCTTCTCCGCCACAAAATTGAAAATGGTAAATATTGTATCACATGTCTCATCAACAACATGCACATGGAGCCTATACCTACAACAACGAAAACAAACATTACAAAAGGCAGGAATTGGGTAGGTTAATACCATAGTCCCTACATAAAACAACTGAAAACAACAACCTTATCATAGGGTACTTTCAAAAGGCATTGCAAAGACCAAAAAAAAAACCATCCTTTACAACTAACTCTTTGTTACACTCTCCACAACTCTTGTAGCACCAACTCGATTGAGTATATAGACGATCAAATGTTGCCAAAACAGTGAAAACATGGTCTTGTAGGCCATTGGTCAACGGCATGCCAACCAACTTGCGAATACTAATTTGCATAGCTGCCAACGCCTGGATCATTTTGCAAGAGGAATACAAAGTCGTTATTTATAGTTCATGGGGCAACTAAAGAGTTAGGAAATAGTAAAACTCCCCATTATGGTACTTCAACTCAAATATTAAAAGATGGGGAAATTAAAGAGTTAGGAGTTTAACATGGGGCAACTAAAGAGTTAGGACATAGTAAAACTCTCCATTATGGTAATTAAAACATATATTAAAAGATGGGGCAACTAAAGATTTAGGAGTTTAACATGGGGCAACTAAAGAGTTAGGACATAGTAAAACTCTCAATTATGGTAATTAAAACATAGGACGACTAAAGAGTTAGGAGTTTCAAATGCACACCATTCCACTATTTGGGATAACTCACACCTTAGATGGTGTGGTTCCCTTAGATTATAAGTAATAGTATATATATATATACTTGGTTTCAAATGAGAAGCATATAAATAATTAGAAACCAAATTTCCACCCTTAGATCAAAATTTTAATCCATCATCAACATTAACACTATCAAGGGTATTTTGGACATTTTACCCTTATGTTTGAAGAATTTAATCCCTGTACTTTCTATTCTGTCTCAATAACACACACAAACACCATAACTTCTCTCTCTCTCTAAAAATTCGCCATTTTTATCCTTCAAATTCGGATTTTGATAATGATCACCGAATCTTCATCAGATATAGATTTCTACAGCTTATATAATCTCCTATTCAATATCATTTTTTTCGTTTCGGTTGATTTGCTGTTCATATTGACCTAGTTTTTTTTTTCTCTCGAATTGCTTAGACTGTTGTAAATGATATCGGTCCTCAATCATAAGTAAATTCTTCTAATTCTTCTAATTCGTCAACCGAAGGAGTGATTGAAGCTAATCGTGTTTTTGAATTGTCAGCTAACAGTCAAATTACTATCGGTAAGATTCATTTTCAATTTGTGTAATTTGATATCGTTTAATTTATAGTGTATTTACTTTGTCAATTTTGAATAATATGTAGTTTTAGTATATTCATCAGTAAATATAGTTTTTAGACATAACATGTAAGTTTATTCACTAGTCTATAGAATTGATAATATCATCTGTAAGTTTATTATATTCACCAGTGTATATTTACATTTGTCTCTTTATGATATACACAGATGTATATACTCATAACAACATAATATACATTATTCTCTTCATAATATTCACCAGTGTATATACACTAGTGTTTATGTATGAAGAGACTAATGTATATTTTTTAGTTATTTGTATAAACACCAATGTATATTAGTGTATGCATAAACCAATCTAATAGTATATTATATTTAGTAGTGTATAAACACTTGTGTATATACATTTGTCTCTTCATAATATTCGCCAGTGTATATACAACAGTGTTTATTTATGAAGAGACTAATGTATATTATTTAGTTATGTGTATATACACCATTGTGTATTATACACCAGTGTATATTATGAATAGACTACTGTATATACACCAGTGTATATACATTAACAAATGGATTCAATATATATACACCTGTTTATATACACCAGTGTATATTTATGAAATACTAATGTATACTTTTTGTTCTTTTTTTCATATTCAGGTGTGGATCATGTCAATGAATCTGAAAGTGGGGAAGTTATTTCGGTTGATGGTCGATCTATCGTTTGAACTCCGAAAGTAGCTGATGATGTGAAGCCTGTTCTTGGTAGAGAATACGAGTCTTTGGGTGCCTGCAATGATATGTATAGGAAGTATGCATATCTTTCTGGTTTTAATGTTCGTTTGTCTACTCAAAGGAAGAAACAGAATAGTCCAGTTTACTTGCGGATTCTAGTTTGTAGTAGAGAAGGAAAGCCACACGACCTTTCTTATGATTCTTTGGAGGACAGTGGTGCGGAAAAGCGATGTTGTAATGTGAAGGTTACTGGATGTAAAGCTTGCGTTCGAATCAGGAAAAACCCTAAGACCTCGAAATTCAGATTATATCTTTTTAGAGAAATACATAACCACAATATGGTTCCCCTTGAATTGAGGCATTTGCTTCGGAGTGAAAGGCAGCTGAGCTTTTCAGACCAGGATTTGGTTCATACATCTTTCGGAGCAGGTGTTGGTGCTTCTCGCCTTCATAAGCTGTTGAATGTTGTTAGTGGAGGTTACAATCATGTTGGTGGTACTAGGATTGACTTCAAGAATTACAGGAGGGATTTGAATGCCTATATTGGGGACTATGACGCTCAGATGTTGGTGAATAAGATGAAAAATCGTAGAGTTTGTGTTCCAAACTTTTCGTTTGAGTACAAGTGTAATAAAATGGAATTGACTTCCTTATTTTGGGTTGATGAAACTTCAAAAATCAACTACGAGGTTTTTGGTGATGTGATATCTTTTGATGCGACATTCAAGACTAACAAGGTAGTACATTTTATTCTTTTAATAGTTAATTGGACAAATAATAGTATATATAATGTATACAATTGTGTATATTGTACTGTATACACTGGTGTATGTAGTGTATACACTGGTGTATAATGTAATGTATACTTCAATGTATGCATCATATACACTGGTGTATATTGGTATTTACTATTGAATATTGTGTATATAGTGGGGAATAATGGAATGTATGCATCATATACACTAGTGTATATTATGTATACGTTAAAATATACATTACATTATACACCACTATATACTCAGTACTTGGTTTTAGATATTGTCTTATATACTATACATTTTCTAGGTACAAGATGGTGTTTGTACCATTTACTCGTGTCGATAACCATTATAAGAGTGTTAATTTTGGCGGTGCATTGCTTAGGAGTGAAAGCATCTAGTCTTCCACGTGGCTTCTTAAGGCGTTTATTTCTGCTCATTCTAAGAAACAACCGGTGATGGTTTTAACTGATCAAGACCGTGCTCCGATTCAAGATATTGCTCTTGTTTTTAATGAGTCGAAGCATCGTTTATGCATGTGGCATATAATGAACAAGTTACCCGTCAAGGTTTGTTTTTTTACACACTAGTGAATACATTACAATATGATGTCATTAATTATTTCTATATTGATATTTAATGTATAGGTCTGCAAGGAGTTACTAGAAAACACGGATTTTAGAAAACGTCTCCACAAATTAGTATGGAATGTTTATCTAGAGCCTGAAGAATTTGAGGAGGGGTGGATACTCTTAATTCAAGAGTTCGTTCTAAATGCAAACAGATGGTTGACTGACATGTTTGACCTCACGACCAAATGGATTCATGCATACTTCAAACATCTTACGATGTGTGGTTTGATGAAGACTACATCTAGGTCGGAAAGTTCCAGTTCATTCTTTGGTAAATTTTCGCATGAAGGCAACACCCTCGTCATTTTTATGATGTGTTTTGAGGCAACCATGGAGTCACAACGACATAATCAAGATCTCCTTGACCACGCTACATACACAACTTCACCTAAACTCAAACCTCCTTTAAAGGTTGAAGTTCATGCATCGATGGTATACACAACAGAAATTTTTAATGAGGTTCAGAAGGAGATAGTGAAAGGTATATTTAGATGCGCACACAACGGTGTTACTGAAAGTAATGGTGTTCAAGTTTATCAGATTATACATAAAGACAAACGATGCAAGCCAATAGCTGAATTGGAGGTATTTTCAAACAATCCATATTTTAAATTCATTCATTTTAAATTGTTTTATTTTAATGGTGTATACATTAGTGAATATATGTCTATATTCACTAGTGTATATGTGTGTATTCACTAGTGTATAAGTGTTTTTATTCACTAATGTATGTGTATTCACTAGTTTATACAGTTTTGTTATAATCTATATATACATCGTTAATAACTTATATCTTTTATTTCCTTTTTTAATTGTGGTTGAGCATAATCCAGCGCATGGGACTTATGAATGTAGCTGTATGCATTTTTCTCGTCATGGTTATCTTTGTCGCCATATATTTGTTGTTTTTCATCGTAATGACGTTCCTGAGATTCCGAGTCAGTATGTGCTTAGGCGTTGGAGGAAGGATGCATTGCCAGCTGATATGATCAAACTCCGAAACAAGTATCATGACAACAAGCATGTTGATAAGTTGGCGTATGAAATATATATAGATGTGAATTATTGTATTCGAATTTTAAGCAATAACGTGGAGAAGTGTACTGTTTACCATGAAAAGATCGCTCAAATGAGAACTGAAATTGAAATTGATCTTACGGAACAACTGGTGCTTTCAAAGAAAGATATTATGAAGTCTGTGACATTCGTAAATTTCTAGGTATACTTCTAACGACCCGTATTCGTTTTATTTATTTATGATTATGTTTTGACCCTATTGTATTCCTTTTATGTTTTATCGTATTCGTATTTTTCGTAATTTATGAGTATCGTATTTGTATTTTATGTGGAACGAATCTTTATGTCGGGAACGTTTAGTTCTAAGTGCCTTTAGTATAAGTCTAGTATGCTCTTAAGATAAGTTTAGGGGTTTTATGCCTTATTTATACGATTAAGATTAACGTTAAAAAGTATTACAATTTTAGTCCTTCCAGAATTTTATTACAAACCTAGTCCTATGAGTTTTCTATTACAAAAATGGTCCTAAAGTCTCCTACCAACTATTTTGTCTTATTCCTCCACCAACCATTTTGTCTTATTCTATCACCTACCAAACAAACCCATCATTTTTCCCCATCCTCACTCTCTCTCTAAAAACACACACAAAAACACACACAAAGCTCTTCCTTCTCTCTAAAATATCTCAAGATCCGACCGTCGAAATTCGATTTTGAAGCTTGTTTATTGTTCACCACGTTCATCTTTATCATTCCTCTGAATTTCATCTCAATCGGGTAAGTATTTCTTCGATTTTGTTTTAAACTTTATTTATTTAGATTCAAACTAAAAAACACCACTTTTCACCATCAAAACCCGAAATTTATCGAGGGTTTATTTACCTAAACGTATTCTGGACATAGGGTTTTGATATTGGATGAATTTGACACCTAAAAACACTCAGAATCGTAACCCGAAGATGATTATTCCTAAAACCCAGTTACGGCACGTAACTGTGATACGGGAACGTAACTCAGTTACGAACCCGTAACTATTCACGTAACTATGATTCTACCCGTAACTATTCACGTAATTATCTACTATGTCACGTAACTAAACCTGTATCACGTAACTATACCTATGTCACGTATCTAAGTTACGTGCGTAACTCCCAGTTACGCGGTGCGTAACTCCCAGTTACGTGATGCGTAACTACTTGATGCATTTTCGAAACGTTTGTAATTCTGTTAAATCGATGTTCCTGTTGGTCATTTTTAAACTCGTATAAAAAGTTAATCGTTAAGGCATACTCCACTAGACTTAGAGATACTTAGACATATTTATTTACGTGATGATTAGGGCACTTAAACGTGGGAGCTCGACCGTATTTGATTATTTCCCGACGTATCGTGTTTGGATTGCATTGCTATTCTGTGAGTTATTCGTTACCCTTTTTACCGCTTTTACTTTTTGGGCATGATTAGCGTTGTATAAATGTATTTTATGATATATATATTATGAGTATGTATTATGGATATGAATGCTTTAGATTTGTCTTACCCAAACTTGTACCGCCTTTGTGGTAGTACGAGGCCCCGTATACACACCTGTTAGCTTTTAGCCGCCGGTTTATATATATAGCGCTATATGGGTCTAACAAACCCTCATTTCTAACACGATGGATGATGGATGCGCCCTGTCCGTGTTAGTAATGTTATGACCGTTGATTTCGAGGACAACCTAGCTTAAGACACTAGGTGGGGTTAGTTGCCAGTATTGTTATGGTTCAGGTGTACCGTATGTATCTAAAGCAATTATCTATCCAGTATGGTATTTTTATGATTTGATTATGGTATTTTTATGGTATTTGTATTGGTATATTATTAAAAGGTTTTGTATACTTCAAGTATGTTTTGAGACATCATTTTTCAAATGACTTATTTTCAAATCATATCACTTTTGGGTCAAAACATATTGAAATTTTTATACTATTATGTTTTTATTAATTATTGCGAATAATTCACCAACTTTATGTTGACGTCGTATTTTAACGCTTTTCAGGGATTTGAGGTTACACTTTTTGATGTTATGCTTGGTGGCTACGTGGATGACTTGCTTGGAATTTATTTTGCTTTTGTTAATTCCTTAGTATCCCAAACGCTGTAGCCGTATTTTGATATTTCCGGATGATTGTAATAAGCTTACTATTCTCAAACTTATTTATCTATGTTGATTATGTATGGTTTACTTATGTTGATGTAACCTTTGAATCTCTGATACCGTATTCTCTGTACACCTCGGTTCCGCCATTTTGCGGGGTGTGACAGAAGTTGGTATTAGAGCCAATGGTTATAGCGAACTAAGTGACCTTACGGAATCACTTAGACTATGACCTAGGCTTTTGGACCTATCTGATTTACTCTATCTGCGCATTCCTTTCTTTTGTGGGCCTGTATGTGATTCGTATGCTTTATGTGCTTTTGTTTTGCATTTTATGCTTTGAGGCCTGTTTGTTTTAGTCGCACATTCGGTTATCGTTCTGATTTATTCTGTTGACATTCGTAGAAGATGCCGCCAAAGAGAGCTTCTACTAGGTCTACTCCGGCCGTCACTGCTACGAGAAGGTCGACGAGGCGAGGTCGCGCCAGTGTGAGAGCGGGTGCTACGTCTCAGAATACCACTGCTACCCCCAACGCTACTACCACCGCTCCGAATATCAGTCATTTGATTGCGGAGCAGATTGCACCGGCAATACCCGTGATTGTGGCACAGCTCAAGGAGACACCGGTGCAGGATGCCGACATAGGATTTGAAGAACCTGTGATGCAGGGTATTGGATCAGAAGGTACGGCGTCTGGGCGCGATGGTTCTGATGTGGGAAGAGCAGTGCATGTGGGAGTCGGTGGACCGAGTATCGTTATTGAGGATCCGCCCCGAGGCTGTTCGTATAAGACCTTTCTGGATTGCAAACCTACTGAGTTTAAGGGTAACGAGGATGCGGTTGCTACCCTGCAGTGGTTTGAGAAGATTGAGTCTGTGTTTGATGTTTCGGGATGTGCTGAGGAAAGCAAAGTTAAGTATGCTACGTTCTTGTTCCAGGGTAAAGCCCTCACCTGGTGGAACTCGGTGAAACGGGTTCAGGGCCGAGCTGCTGTTACCTTGATGAGTTGGGAAAACTTGAAAGTTATGATGAGGAAGGAGTATGTCCCGTCATCTGAGACGCAGAGGTTGGAGAATGAGTTGTGGAACCTGACTATGCAAGGTTCTGATTTTCGCGGGTATGCGAATAGATTTTACGATTTGTGTGTTTTGGCTCCTCGTTTGGTTCGCACGGAGAATGAGAGAATCGAACGCTTCACTCAAGGGTTACCCCAGACTATGCGGGACCACATTATTTCTCACTGTCCGGGTACTCTACAGAGTGTGGTTGATATTGCGGGTCGGTTGACCGCAAGTATGATCCGTGGTGGTGTTCTTCAGCCAGTTGTGAGTCGGAGAGATTCTGGTAGATCTGATAGGAGAGATATGGGTAGTTCGAGGAAGAGAAGTCGTGGTCAGGATCAGAGACCCCAACTTCCTCAAGTGTATGCTTTGACAGGTTCTGGAGCTGGTTATCAGGGCAGGCGCCCGAAGTGTGGTACGTGCGGCGGTGCTCATGCAGCGAATGTGGCTTGTTGGGTTTGTAAACGATGCAAGAAGTTAGGCCACACCGAGCAGTTTTGTGGAATGGCTACTGGAGCGTGTTTTGAATGCGGAGAAGTAGGTCACCGCCGTCACCAGTGTCCCAAGCTTATATCATCTACTTCCCTTCCTACTCATGGTGCTGGTACTAGTGCGAGAGGAAATCCTGCCAAAAGCCGAGCTTTCTCCATGGAATCTTCTGAGGCTCACCAGGATCCTACCGTTGTCACTGGTACATTTCTTGTCGATGATTATCCTGGTTTTCTCTTGTTTGATTCGGGTGCCGATAGAAGCTTTATATCTAGTGATTTCCGCCCCTTAGTAAACCGTGCTTCTAGTCCTTTAGAGCCTGCTTATGAGGTAGAAATAGCTGATGGTAGATGTGCTTGTGTTAGAGAAGTTATTCGTGATATTCCCCTCGTATTAGCCGATATTCCTTTCTCCATCGACCTTATTCCTATGAAACTCGGTAGTTTCGATGTCGTAATCGGTATGGATTGGTTAGTGAAGCATAGAGGTGAAATAGTTTGTCATGAGAAGCTTATTCGTGTTCAGAAGCCGGATGGAGATCAGATGAACGTACACGGAGACAAGACAGTAAAACGCCTTAAAGTCATTTCCAGTTTGAAAGTTCGCGACTATATCCGTCAAGGTTGTTCCTTATATCTCGCTCACTTGATGAAGAAAGATTCTACGATAAAGATTGATGGTGTACCGATTGTTCGCGAGTATTCTGACGTTTTTCCCGAAGATTTGCCTGGACTCCCTCCTCAGAGACAAATCGACTTTCGTATTGATCTTGTTCCTGGAGCAGCGCCTATTGCTAAAGCTCCGTATTGTTTGGCTCCTTCCGAGATGCTCGAGTTGTCAAAGCAAATCCAGGAACTGGTCGATAAGGGTTTTATCCGTCCTAGTTTCTCCCCGTGGGGTGCTCCTGTCCTATTTGTTAAGAAGAAGGATGGCTCCATGCGTTTATGTATTGATTATCGGGAGTTAAACAAGCTGAATGTGAAGAACCGTTATCCCCTTCCTCGTATTGAAGACTTGTTCGATCAACTTCAGGGTTCCTGCTATTTCTCTAAGATCGATCTTCGCTCTGGTTATCATCAGTTGAGAGTTCAGGAAGATGATATACCTAAGACCGCTTTTCGTACTCGATATGGTCATTATGAGTTTATGGTGATGCCGTTTGGTCTGACAAACGCCCCTGCAGCATTCATGGATCTAATGAACCGTATTTGTCGTCCGTATCTTGACAAATTCGTTATCGTATTCATCGACGACATTCTGATCTATTCCCGAAGTGGCAAGGAACATGAAGAGCATTTGCGTCTTGTTCTAGAAGTGCTTCGCAAGGAAAAGTTGTATGCGAAATTCTCTAAGTGCGAGTTCTGGTTATCCGAAGTTCAATTCCTTGGCCACGTGGTTAGCGCGAAGGGTATTCACGTTGTCCTGCTAAGATTGAAGCTGTTAAAAGCTGGGTTGCACCAAAATCTCCGACCGAAATCCGTTCGTTTTTGGGTCTTGCTGGGTACTACCGTCGATTCATCGAGAACTTCTCCAAGATCGCTTCACCTATGACAAAGTTGACACAGAAGAGTGAACCATTCGTTTGGGGTTCCGATCAGGAGAGAGCCTTTCAGGTATTGAAGCAGCGGTTGTGTGACGCTCCTATTCTTAGTCTGCCAGTTGATTCCGAGAATTTTGTTGTTTATTGCGACGCTTCGCACAAGGGTCTGGGTTGTGTGCTTATGCAGGATGGTAAAGTTATAGCTTACGCTTCGCGTCAGTTGAAAGCCCATGAGTAGAATTACACGACACATGATCTAGAATTGGGAGCCGTCGTATTCGCATTGAAGATTTGGAGACATTATCTGTATGGGACCAAGTGTACTGTATTTACCGACCACAAGAGTCTTCAGCACATATTCGATCAGAAGATGCTGAACATGAGACAACGACGCTGGGTTGAGTTATCGAACGACTATGATTGCGACATTCGCTACCACCCTGGTAAGGCGAACGTTGTTGCTGATGCACTAAGTCGTAAGGAAACAGTCAAACCAGTCCGTATCCGTTCTATGATGGTATCTATTCAGACGAGCTTGAAGGCTCGGATTATTCAGGCACAAGAGGGTATTATGACAGAGGGCCGTGTTAAAGAGGAAAGGTTGTATAAGTTAGCGTTGGAATTAGAACCGAAG
This sequence comes from Senecio squalidus, assembly GCA_910822075.1. Classification (NCBI taxonomy): domain Eukaryota; kingdom Viridiplantae; phylum Streptophyta; class Magnoliopsida; order Asterales; family Asteraceae; genus Senecio; species Senecio squalidus. The sequence goes on along the minus strand of CAJVGC010000582.1, from coordinate 34,767,145 downwards.
GAGGATGGAGTTCTGTATTTCCTCGAGCGTATTTGGGTTCCGATTAGTATCCGTCAGTTGATTCTGGACGAAGCCCATAAGTCTAACTATTCCATTCATCCGGGTTCCGACAAAATGTATCACGACTTGAAAGAGTTTTATTGGTGGCCGGGTATGAAGCGTGAGATCGCCGAGTATGTTAGTCGATGTTTGACTTGTTCCAAAGTGAAGATTGAGTATCAGAAACCGTCTGGGTTACTCCAACAACCGAAGATTCCCGAGTGGAAATGGGAGCGTATTACTATGGATTTTGTTACGAAGCTTCCGAGATCTTCGAGTGGTTATGACAGTATCTGGGTTATTGTTGATCGATTGACGAAGTCTGCTCACTTCCTACCGATTCGTGAGAATTATCCGATGGAGAGATTCGTGCGTTTATATATTGCAGAGATTGTATCGAAACACGGAGTCCCTGTATCGATTATTTCCGATCGTGATGCTCGTTTCACCTCACGATTTTGGAAGACATTCCAGACTGCTATGGGTACAAGGTTAGATATGAGTACCGCCTATCATCCGCAGACCGATGGTCAGAGTGAGAGAACTATTCAGACCTTGGAAGATCTGCTACGAGCCTGCGCAATTGATTTTGGTGGTAGTTGGGACGTTCATTTGCCATTGATTGAGTTCTCGTACAACAACAACTATCACACGAGTATCAAGTGTGCACCTTTTGAAGCTTTGTATGGCCGCAAGTGTCGATCGCCTGTATGTTGGGTAGAAATTGGAGATAGTCAGATTTCTGGTCCGGAGATTATACAAGAGACCACCGACAAGATCTTCAAGATCAAGGAACGATTAATTACTGCAAGAGATCGATAGAAAAAGTATGCTGATAAGCGCAGGAAGCCTCTTGAGTTCAGTGTTGGAGATATGGTATTATTGAAGGTATCTCCATGGAAAGGGGTTGTCCGATTCGTGAAGCGCAGCAAGCTGAGTCCGAGATACACGGGTCCATTCAAGATCTTAGCCCGCGTCGGCCCAGCTGCGTATCGACTAGATTTGTCGGCAGAACTGAGCAGCGTACATAATGTATTTCATGTATCTCAGTTGAAGAAATGCCTGGCTGACGAAACGTTATTAGTTCCGCTTGAGAAACTCCAGATTGATGATAAGCTTCATTTCGTTGAGGAACCGATCGAGATCGTTGCTAGTGATGTTAAGCGTCTACGACGAAGTAAGATCCCGATTGTCAAGGTTCGTTGGAATTCCCGTTTTGGAGCAGAGTTCACGTGGGAACGCGAAGATGAAATTCTGCGGAAGTATCCTCACCTTTCCCCCGGAAGTAGTACCAAGTGATAATTTCGAGGACGAAATTTCTTTTTACTTGGGGAGACTGTGACATTCGCGAATTTCTAGGTATACTTCTAACGACCCATATTCGTTTTATTTATTTATGATTATGTTTTGACCCTATTGTATTCCTTTTATGTTTTATCGTATTCGTATTTTTCGTAATTTATGAGTATCGTATTTGTATTTTATGTGGTTCGAATCTTTATGTCGGGAACGTTTAGTTCTAAGTGCCTTTAGTATAAGTCTAGTATGCTCTTAAGATAAGTTTAGGGGTTTTATGCCTTATTTATACGATTAAGATTAACGTTAAAAAGTATTACAATTTTAGTCCTTCCAGAATTTTATTACAAACCTAGTCCTATGAGTTTTCTATTACAAAAATGGTCCTAAAGTATCCTACCAACTATTTTGTCTTATTCCTCCACCAACCATTTTCTCTTATTCTATCACCTACCAAACAAACCCATCATTTTTCCCCATCCTCACTCTCTCTCTAAAAACACACACAAAAACACACACAAAGCTCTTCCTTCTCTCTAAAATATCTCAAGATCCGACCGTCGAAATTCGATTTTGAAGCTTGTTTATTGTTCACCACGTTCATCTTTATCATTCCTCTGAATTTCATCTCAATCGGGTAAGTATTTCTTTGATTTTGTTTTAAACTTTATTTATTTAGATTCAAACTCAAAAACACCACTTTTCACCATCAAAACCCGAAATTTATCGAGGGTTTATTTACCTAAACGTATTCTGGACATAGGGTTTCGATATTGGATGAATTTGACACCTAAAAACACTCAGAATCGTAACCCGAAGATGATTTTTCGTAAAACCCAGTTACGGCACGTAACTGTGATACGGGAACGTAACTCAGTTACGAACCCGTAACTATTCACGTAACTATGGCACGTAACTATGATTCTACCCGTAACTATTCACGTAATTATCTACTATGTCACGTAACTAAACCTGTATCACGTAACTATACCTATGTCACGTATCTAAGTTACGTGCGTAACTCCCAGTTACGCGGTGCGTAACTCCCAGTTACGTGATGCGTAACTAGTTGCTGTATTTTCGAAACGTTTGTAATTCTGTTAAATCGATGTTCCTGTTGGTCATTTTTAAACACGTATAAAACGTTAATCGTTAAGGCATACTCCACTAGACTTAGAGATACTTAGACATATTTATTTACGTGATGATTAGGGCACTTAGACGTGGAAGCTTGACCGTATTTGATTATTTCCCGACGTATCGTGTTTGGATTGCATTGCTATTCTGTGAGTTATTCGTTGCCCTTTTTACCGCTTTTACTTTTTGGGCATGATTAGCGTTGTATAAATGTATTTTATGATATATATTTTATGATATATATATTATGAGTATGTATTATGGATATGAATGCTTTAGATTTGTCTTACCCAAACTTGTACCGCCTTTGTGGTAGTACGAGGCCCCGTATACACACCTGTTAGCTTTTAGCCGCCGGTTTATATATATAGCGCTATATGGGTCTAACAAACCCTCATTTCTAACACGATGGATGATGGATGCGCCCTGTCTGTGTTAGTAATGTTATGACCGTTGATTTCGAGGACAACCTAGCTTAAGACACTAGGTGGGGTTAGTTGCCAGTATTGTTATGGTTCAGGTGTACCGTATGTATCTAAAGCAATTATCTATCCAGTATGGTATTTTTATGATTTGATTATGGTATTTTTATGGTATTTGTATTGGTATATTATTAAAAGGTTTTGTATACTTCAAGTATGTTTTGAGACATCATTTTTCAAATGACTTATTTTCAAATCATATCACTTTTGGGTCAAAACATATTGAAATTTTTATACTATTATGTTTTTATTAATTATTGCGAATAATTCACCAACTTTATGTTGACGTCGTATTTTAACGCTTTTCAGGGATTTGAGGTTACACTTTTTGATGTTATGCTTGGTGGTTACGTGGATTACTTGCTTGGAATTTATTTTTCTTTTGTTAATTCCTTAGTATCCCAAACGCTGTAGCCGTATTTTGATATTTCCGGATGATTGTAATAAGCTTACTATTCTCAAACTTATTTATCTATGTTGATTATGTATGGTTTACTTATGTTGATGTAACCTTTGAATCTCTGATACCGTATTCTCTGTACACCTCGGTTCCGCCATTTTGCGGGGTGTGACAAAGTCAGTAATTGGTGTATCGAGACCTGATAATATTGATGTTGAAGTTCCTAGTGGTATAAACAACAAAGGTTGTCGTAAGAGAAAAAGGAAAGTTGGTGCTCGTCAAGTAGCTGCTGCGAAGAGCAAAAAGAAAAAGAGGTTGTGCAAAAAGTGTAACAAATATGCGCGACACGGCCTTAGGAACCATGACAGTGAAATGGCAAAGAAGCTGGCCAGAAAAGCATAGAAGGCAGCCAAAAAGGCGGCAGCTGAGGCAGCAGAAGAAGTAGTTGAGGCAGCAGAAGAAGAAACAGAAAAAGAGTACTCCGGTGATGAAGATTTCACTACGGATGATGAAAGTACTGATGAAGACGACCTCTGATTTTGTTTACGCTTTATGTGTTTTTTAATAATTGAATTTTATGCTTGATCATGTTTGATTACTTTTTTTAATAATTGAATTTCATTTGAGTTCATTTTTGTGTTACGTGTTCATATTATGCTAATACATCAGTGTAAACAAGCAGAGGAGTTTACTTTTTACTTAATGTATTTACCAGTTTATAAATATGATATTCACTCGTGAATATCATATGTATAGTGTATACATATGATATTCACCAGTGTATATTGACTCAAATGAGTTATATTTTTCGTATATAAATTTTTTTTTTAGTGTATACATACGATATTCACTACTGAATATAAAACCAAAAGAGTAGTATTTGTTAGTGTATACATATGATATTCACAACTATATATATGTATATATATATATATATATATATATATATATATATATATATATATATATATATATATATATATATATATATTATATTCACCAGTGTATATTTAATATGATATTCACCAATGTATGTAAAACTATAAGAGTTTGATTAATTTACTGTGTACATAAGGTATGCATATATATTTACCAGTGTATATAAAACCAAAAGATTATAACTTTCATGAAAATGCATCAGTAATTATGTTTACATCAGTATAAAACCAAAAAGACTTTAACATTCATTGAAATGCATCAGTAATGATATATACATCACCACCATTGTTTTACAATTCATTAACAACATCCAAAAGTAATTATTAGCAAACATTCCATATAACTTGTTTACGAAACATATTATTTAACATCAAGGTTGCAGTTTCTCCTTCATACTTGTTTACGAAAATTAAATCAAACATTCCTCAAACTTGTTTACGAAACATTCATCAAGCATTCATCAAAATTTTCACAACATTTCCCGCTTCACTTTGTAATCGCCTTTATACGAGGCTGCAGTATCACCTTTTGTGTGTGATTGACTATCTTCCTTCTTTCATCGAATTCGAGAGTTGGAAATTGCCGTGCTTCTTTTGTTACAAGTAACCTCTTTCTATTCACTAGCGATAACAACAGTTTGGATATATACATAACCGCAACATTTTCAATGCTATTCGTTGTTTCTCACTTCCTCCAACATCCAACCCACACTCCTAATTTTTCACAGCTCCCCCAACATACATCTCCATGTGTCGCATGACGAAAACCGCACAATCGGTATGGTTATCAAACGTCCTCCAACTCATTTTCGGTCTTGTGAGCTTTTGTCGACTCATAGTTGCAGCTTTCTAGTGATTCACAGATTCCAAATGTCGTACAAACATTGAGTGTTGCACGATTAAATATCATTAGTATGTCAAAATAGTATATCTACTAGTGAATACACAGTATATACATTAGTGAATATATTGTGTATCCAGTAGTGTATATATATTTATAAAAACCTAAAGTATGTTGATCGACTTACCAAGGTTTTCGGCTTGTTCCCGTACTTATCGTCAATACTTACATGGGTTAATGCACTTGAGGGTTACTGTACTCTTCCGAATAATCCGATTGGATCATTCAACAAAAAAATAATATAATATATTTTCTATACTTTTAAAAACCGTCTAATTAAATCATTGGGCCCACGTTAACCTGTTAATTCAGGTAATAATAGAGTTAAACCTTTTCCACTAGAACAACTTCGTAGAAACTCCGCCATCTTCTGATTCGACTTCCCAAAAAACTAGAAAAACATAACAAAAACAGTTAAACCAATCAACATAATACAATCAAATAACGCGCATTCGTTACAAATTTGTTTAAGTTCAACAACATCATCAATCCCATTCTCCACCAATTTCCTCAAATTCCTAGGTTCGCGGCAACCAATGGCAACGGCGGACCATCACCATCAATAGAACCTCGAAGGTGGACATACCGGCAGTGGCGGTGGACAACTGGAACGTAAGGAAAACCGAGGGTTTGTACATGTGATGGCGGCGGCGGTGGAATACCGGCGGCGGCGAAGGTGGACACAGCGGCAGCGGCGAAGGTGGACATAGCGGCAGCGGCAGACGACATTGACGGAGCAAATGAAATGTTAAACCCTAGAGATGAAGGGATAAGAGGGTTTCTGCAAATGTTGTTTCATCTTTGGTTTCTGCAAACAAACCAAAGATGAAGGGATAGGACGGAGTGAATGAAATGTCAAACATTTCCTTATCTATATATCAATCAAATATTGTTTGTCATTTAACTTAGATTTTATTCAAAATGGGTGTAGGAAAATCATATCGCCATTTTTGTAGATCAAAAGCAAAAAAGCATAGAAATGGGTGAAATTGGGTAATAGTGGTGATAATAAGTCAACAAGTCACAAGTCAACAAGGTCATCCGGTTTAGCAGGTTACCAGTCATCCAAATGACGAATTTAAACTTTTTTGAAAGCATGAGTGATCATTTTAAACATTTTCTGAAAGTATAATGATAACGACATATTTTTTTTTTAGTTCAGTGATCCAATCGGATTATCTGGAAGAGTACAGTGACCCTGGAGTGCATTAACCCATACTTACATCTACTGCACTGTTATCGATGAGGTTGACCGATACATGTTTGAGGTTGAATACAACCAGATAGAAATGTGCCGAGTGAAGAATCGGAAAGAAAACCTGGTTACATGTAATTTTTTTTTAGTATTCACATAAAACTTTTTATAGCAAATCAGTCGTTATTAATTAAAACTATTTATTTACGATAACATACCAGATCCATGTCTTTCATTGACAGTAGATTTTCGTCGTCTTGCATATAAGCACCAATCCTTTGCTCGAATTCTTGAAAAGTATCTTCTCTCTCGGTGAAGTCTTTATTCAATATATCATCAGTCTATTTGTATTGAAAAGAAATTTAATTAAAGTTTCAAAATAAGTAATCTAAATGAAATTAATCTATAATAATCAAAATTTTACTCAAATATTAGTGTGAAAAAAGAATTTGCGAACTGCTTTTTCGTTAAGTTGACCGTTTTCATAATTCAAGACAGTTGACCAATAATCCATAGCTCCCCCTATGACGCATGTTTTTGGGCACAAGCTTTCAAACGCACCACGTATTTGCAATGCTCATGTTGTTGCTTTAAATACTATATCACTGTCACAATAAAAAATATTGGTTTTGTGAATATATATTTGTTTATTATAATGCACCAGTATATATATATATATATATATATATATATATATATATATATATATATATATATATATATATATATATATATCATATACACCAGTTATATAAGCTACATTAAAAACTTAGCATTAATGAATAGATATACTTACTCAACATCATGTCTCAATGAGTACACTTCTTCTCCTACACTGATTTTGTTCATATGTGAAATCTTGCAATGGATCAACAATTTTGTTCTCATAAGGAGACTTGTACGCTTTTAGGATTACCAATATTTGTTTCCTTGCACCAGATATAGAGGTAATGATCTCGGAATTTGGATTCAGTTTCACGTCAGTAGTCATCACCTTATTACTAGTTCCCATTTTATCAACTACATTCTGCTCCGTCTGATCATCATTTCGGACGTCATCTATTATCATCTTATCATTTAGATTTTGTTCCTCTTGATTTTCATTCGGCACGATATTAGTTATCAGTGTATCATCTGTGGCCATTTTATCAGTTACGTCCCCCTCGGTTTGATCATCATTTGTTCCCTGAGATGAACCGATGTCAAATTAAAACATTTTATTCACTAAATCATTTTTACCAGTGACGTATACATTGGTGTATACATAATATACACCAGTGTATATTGTGTATACAATGGTGAATATTAGGTATACATTGGTTAGTACAATACTGAATACACTGGATGAAATTAATCGCCAGCTGTGTCTTTCTGAGCACTCGACACCTCACTTGAATCATTCAATTTTTGATGCATTTGTTTGTTACCAATTTCTTGCGTTAGACCAAGACTAAAACTAGGCATATACTTTTCATCGTATTCTTTTCTTTCTATAAAACTTTTTATAACATTATCAACTATTATAAGTAAATTATCATCTACAGTTACCGGGGAAAGCTTTTGCGGATCATTCTCAGGTTAAATTTCCGAGTTGGTTTCAGGGAATTCGTTTGCGATGTCATTAAGGACTTCCTTCAAAACCTCATCTTCCTTATTCACTTGTGGATCTTGTGGATCTTGATCGGGTACAACATGATCTGGTGAAGTACTCCCATCCTTCTCCCCTGCATTTTCCGTTGTATTTTCGCCATGTTTAGATTTGTCAACTTCTGTGTCGTCTTTTTCTAGTGTTGCATTCTTTGCTGGATTATCGCCTTCTGTTTTCTCTTCGGATTTGTCGGTATCCTTCCCATCTTCTTTATCGCCATCCTTACCATCTTTAGTATTTTCCTTTCCTTCACCGTCATTTTCCTCATCCTGCCCATCTTTATTCTCGTCGTTCCCATCTTTATTGTTCCCATCGTTCCCATCTCCGTTATTTGCATTATCAGCGCCATCATCTTTATCAACATCATCTTCATCTTCAACATTTTCATTTTCTTCATCTTCGACATTTTCATCTTTATCTTCGACATTTTCATCTTCATTTTCGACGTTTTCGGTCTCTTTGTCACTACCCTTATCATTATCCTCGTCAGCCGGTTTTTGTTTTGCTCCGCTTGTTTCTGTCTTGTCACCCGGTTTTTCTTTTGCACCGCTTGTTTCTAGAAATTCAAAATCTTCTCCGTAAAAATTTTCAAATGTTTCTTTCCACCTATTCAAAGGTTTACTTTTTGGGAAACTCTTCAAATAGTTCTGTAGCATAAACATCACAACTGTCTTTTGATCATTAATGGTTGTGTGCATTTATTCTAGATATTGAACACAATCCTCCAAGAACATAGTAATTCACATCATTTCAATGAAAAAGAAAAAGAAAAAAATTATAATTTTGTATTCCTAATCACTAATGTATATGAAATCACCTTTTCGTTAGTCGGTTCTTTAATATACAACTCGAGTCTAGCCTTGTAAATTTGTCGATCTCTTTCATCCTGTTTTCTTGCCTCTTCATCTTCACTTTCACTTTCACTTTCACTTTCTATGTCAACTTCAGGTTCACGTCTGTTCTTATTCACTTTCCCAAAAACTCCATTCTTCATTTCCATTTCCTGTCTCGTCTTTATTAGACTGAAATTCCATTTTCCCAATGCGGGTCTTCTTCGAGGAATATCCATACCTTGAACGATGGTATTATCCAAGTACAGAAGCTACAATTAAGATTTAGAATATACATTAGTGGCATATATTGTATTCACTAGTCTATAGTCTGTATATTCATTAGTGAATACAATGTGTATACACTAGTGTATACACTGTGTATTCACTAGTGTATACACAGTGTATACACAGTGTATTCACTGGTGTATACACAGTGTATTCACATGTGTATACACCACTAAATACCTTTTTTTTCTAGTAATTAAAAATATAGACAAGTTTAAGGAATCGTACCATCAAAAGACTTATCGGTCCTGGTTGCCTTTTTTTCTAGTTATGATTTTTCATTCCACTTTGACCTGCCTTTTTTCACGAGCACCAGAATGTAGTGACACCGGTTAATGTTCTTGATGTCGACTCCTTCCTTCAGATAACTGACAAAATTTGTATCTAAATTTCCCATATTGTCAGTTAGGCCCATCGTGTTCACAAACAACACCAAAAAACTTATGACAAAATCATAACTGTCCATTCGACATTGCATTATTTTGTCCTTTACAGTTGATAGTGTTAGTAGGTGATGGCTTATACTTATAGCCTATCAAACCTAACACTTGGGTTCGGCCCACTGAATCTCAATCTGACAAAAGGACAAGAACCCGGAACGTGAGCCCCGACACCTGGGCTCCGTGCGACGTCCCGTCAATTTGAGGTACTCGAGTTACCGTCATTACTTATATTTTATTCGCAATTGATTTCGACCATTGTATTTCGCTTTGTTTTGCTCACAATTTACTGTTATTAAGTATCGGGTTTTCGTATTTACTGATTTGTCCCTCGAGACGTAATAATATTATTTTATCTAAGTGCCAATTAGTTAGTATTCTCATAAATGTAAGTTAGAAGGTTTATGCCAAATTTGTCGGTTATCGGATCCTTTCTCCTCGAGATATCGTGCTTTTGCTCTTGTGTACTCTTTTACCGAAATCGTGCGAATCTCGAAATCGAAAGTGAAAATGAAATATTAAATGAACCTAATATAAATTAAATCAAAGTATGAAAAATTCTAAGTTCAACGCAAAAAGAATCGGGAGTTTTCGATGAACGAAACTCCCAAATGATCAAAAACAAGTCTGCCGAGCCAGCTGACCATCCAGCAGCTGGCAGGGATTCAGCCGGCGGCTGAATCCAGCCAGCCGACGGCTGGATGTGTCTGGTCAGCTTTGGTGACTAATTTTTGCATGAAAATTGAGTGGTGCAACTTGTCTAAACCCGATTGGACCAACGTTTCTGCCAGAACTTACTTCCCCAATGTGATATTATCATTTCCTTTACACTTCTTTCTTCATTTCTCACAATCAAACACACACACACAAAAGTGTGTTTTCTCTCTAACTCTCTCTACTTGTTCTTCATTTTCTTCTTTTGTGGCTGTAAATCCCAGCCATTATTCACCAATAAAACACCCCAAACATCAAAGTAATCGGTTGTGTTCATCAAAAGGAGCAAGAGGAGGTGATTCTCACGGTTAACTTCTTTGGTGTTCATCATTTTTCCGGTTTAATCTTCATCAATCAAGCTAGATCATCATCTTATCATTATTCTTGGGGTATAATAACTTTCTTCCATTTATTTTATTTACATCTTATCATTTTATTACATGCATGCATCATCAAAGATCAAATAATGGTTTTTATAAAAGTTTTATGGTGGATTTATCTAAAAACATAAGTTTTATGAATTTTACCTAAAGATCTTGATATAAAAAGATGTTATTTGAAGAAATAAGTGGATGTTATTAAAGGTTTTTATGTTGCATGTCGAAATCTACCGAAAATACTCTTGAAAACGCTTAAAAACGATAAAATAACAAAAATCTGGAGCTGTCTGTCAGCCTCCAGCCGACGGCTGGATTATCTCAGCCGGCGGCTGGATTATCTCAGCCGGCGGCTGGATCAGTCTGTCCGTTCAAATCTTTCGTTTTGCTAATTTTCGGTGGTTGTCTTGTGTTTTGGAGGCAGATATACTCATCACTACACCACTGAAGTTGTTGATTCCAGATTCTTGTCAAATCAAGCGAGTGTTATCGGTATAACTTGTTACTCTTGTGAATCTTGTGATTTCGTTATATATTATTCGGTTTTAGCCTTGAAAACGGTTAGGGATAATTATTAGACCAACACTCGTCGTATTTTATTGGATTGGACTGAAGTTGGACATAATGTTAAAATATAATCTAACTAGAGTATCGTATTAAACTTATTATTGTAGTATGTATTATGAATAATGGGCTAAAGTGAAATTGTTGTTAAGCGGGAAAGTGTTTGAAAATTTGGACGAATATTTTATGACGCGGAAGCGCTGCCGAAATTCCAACTCACGACTTTTTAAGACTTAAAACACTTACATAAATCAATTGCGTACAAAAGTAACATATTTTACAATAACATTGTCTTTGGACTCAAAGACACCAACGCAATCACAAATGTCATAATATTACTTAAAACGGACATTTTAAACATCTTTGCGATACTTTAAACTTCGTCTCAATTTAATCATCGTTTTAAGTCATCAAAATGTGATTTTACGACGAGCTTTATAAAATGGTTTGAAAAGGTATTTACTCTAAACATTTTGGTATGAAAAGACTCCAAATTATTCAAAGTGCCAAATTGGACTTTTAAATTGATTTTGACTTTAATAAGTCAACATAATTGACATTTGACTCTTATAAGTCAACATGATTGACATTTGACTTTCCTAAGTCAACATAATTGACCTTTGACTTTTATAAGTCAACATCTTAATCTTGGTCATTATAATGAACATTGGTATTAATATTCCTTTCGACTTGGAGTTATCACTCGTTCCCAACGGTCGTTGTTGACATGAAAGATCGATATCTTGCCGATCGGCCCTTTTCTGGCGCGGAACATCGTCTTCTTAATCCGTCATCCTTATTCGACTATTTTAAACGTTGGAATGTTATATTAAACTTAATCTTAACCGACAAGGCTAAACCGGACCTATACTTGTAGAGATACTGAGACTATGTTGTTTATTGTTTAAGGCACTTAGACGGTGGAATTGTGGTCCCGTGATTGTACTTACCCGAGAATTGCTGAAGTTGTTTTGTGAGTTATTCGTAGCCCTTGTCTTAAATATTTTGGGTTGTAAAGCGTATTTTAAATTGTCTGCTTGTATGCGGAATGTTGCTGATTATCTTGTTTGCCTAGTGGATTAGGTCTGCCTTAGATTAAGCCATTAGCCCTTGTTGGGGCCCCTGATACACTTGTTAAGCTTTGAGCCCAACGGTTTTACATATATATAGATCTATATGGGTTATAGACCTAACCCTCACTGCTCGGTAGAATGTTTCTAGGAGCGGATGTTATGGCCGGTTAATTTAATTGTTACCTTTGGTTGGCGACCTCAGGATTTGGGGTTGTACGGTCAGGTTCAGTGTATGAATAGTCTAGGCAAAGTACCTCTCACTATTGGTTGTTGAAAGCAAGATATATCATTTGAAATTAACGTTGTTTCGATGAAAACTGTCGATGGGTCAACTTTTACTTTAAAATTGCGAATAATTCACCAACATGTTGTTGATGTCGTTTTAACGCTTTGCAGGAAATTGAGGATTTCCGTGATCATGCCATAGTTTATTTTTGGATCGCTTGCTTTTGGAAATTTGAATTTGAATTGTTTATTGTAATTTCCATGACGATCCTTTTGTTGATTTCTTTTGGAATTGTATTCGTACTTGGCGTCTCATCGCCTTGACTTATTGATGTATTTTGTAACATTTGGCATGATCAATTTAATTTGATGTTTTGTTTATCGGTTATATTGTTGTAATCTTGACTTTGATATTATAACTGGAACATCTCGCGTTTCCGCTTCCAAGCGGGGTGTGACAGGAGTTGGTATCATAGCCAAAGGTTATAGTGAACCGAGTGATTTTAACTGAGTAAATCACTTGGACTATGACCATAGGCTTTTTGAATCGATTTTCCCTGATTGCAATGTGTGCACTATTTTTCATACGTGTTTATTTCGCGTTGCTTTTGTGGCGTTTGGCCTTGTTTTTGCACACATTTGCTGATCGAATTTCTTTCCTTTTTATTTTAAGACGATGGCGCCTAAGAGGAGAGTTGCGACACGAAGTTCGGCTAGACGTGCTACTGCGAACGCGAGGGCTAATACCGCGAGTCAGAATGCGAGATCGAATACGTCTAATGCGAGAAGGAACAATGTGGAGAACAATGCGAATCCTAACATGGCTCAGATGATTGCTCAACAGTTAGCGGCGATGATGCCCGAGCTTGTAGCTCAACTTCGAGAGGGCACCGCCCAAGGTAATGGTTCGGGTTCCGGAAATCCCGAGCCGGTGGTTAATAATGAGGGCCCTGAGCCGGTTGTTGAGGGTGATGGCGTTGTTCTAACTGGGTCTGGTGGACCCAAGACAGTTTCTGGTGGAGCCGAGGGCTCAGCTCGTCGTGTTGAATGCACAATGAAGACCTTTATGAGCTGCAAGGCCCCGGAGTACCGCGGCAATGAGGGAGCGACTGGCACGCTCCAGTGGATGGAGAAACTAGAATCTATTTTCGATGCTATCGATTGTGCGGACAAAGATAGAGTCTGATTTGCTACATTTGTATTTCAAGGAACGGCTCTGACATGGTGGAACTCGGTCGTGAATGTGCGAGGCCGAGCGGAGATTAAGACCATGACTTGGGAGCAATTGAAGGAGTTTATGATTATTGAATATGTACCTGAATCCGAGATTCAGAAGTTGGAAGATGAACTGTGGAACTTGACCATGGTTAGGTCAGACATCCATGGGTACACAACGCGTTTTCACGCTTTGTCCCAACTGGTTCCACACTTGGTTCGACCGGAACTCAAACGAATCGGTCTCTACACTCACGGATTACCCCCAACAATCCGTAAGAGTGTCCTATCCAGCAAACCGAGCACGTTTCAGAGCGCGGTTGAGATCGCGATTACCTTGACTCAGAATGCGGTCCGGGATGGTGAACTACCCCCGATGATTGTTAAGCAAAACTCCGGAGGGAAACGGAGTGGTGGAAACCGTTACGAAGATTCAAGGAAAAGGTTTAGGAGGAATGACGCTCCTCAAGTTGCAAAATCGTATGCGGCTGTGGCATCGGGTACCCAAGGTAAATACCCGCAGTGTGGTCGGTGTGGTCGGTACCATACCAAAGAAGTGGCGTGTTGGGAATGCAGTATTTGCAAGAAGTTGGGTCACACTGACAAGTTTTGTAAGGCCTTTAAGGGAAAGTGTTTTGGATGTGGTTCCCCGGATCATCATAAGGACAGATGTCCTAAGTTAGCTGCAGCTGGTAATGCTCCTCGAGGCAGGGCGTTTGTTGTGGGATCCAAGGAGGCTCAGCAGGATCCACACGTCGTTACGGGTACTTTTCTTATCTGTGGTCGACCTGCGTTTATTTTATTTGATTCTGGTGCGGATAGAAGTTTTATATCTGATGAGTTTAGGAATATGATTCCCTGTAAGTCTATACCTTTAGTACCTTCCTTTGAGATAGAATTGGCTGATGGCGAGTTTTTGCATGCGACTGAGTTACTTTCCGACTGTAGTGTTAGTTTTGACGACCACTCTTTTCCTATCGACTTAATTCCGATTAGGTTAGGTAGTTTCGACGTAATTATCGGCATGGACTGGTTAGAGACGCATCGTGCAGAGATCGTATGTTTTGAGAAGATGATCCGTATTCCATTACCGCATGGAGAGCCGCTAGTAGTTCAAGGGAATAAGGCAGGGAAGCACCTTAAGATCGTCTCGTGTACGAAATTCCGGGAGTACATTAATCGGTATTGTTCACTCTTTCTTGCACACCTGGTGAGGAAGGATAACACTGAGAAACTGGAGGATAAGCCAGTAGTGTGTGATTTTCCCGATGTGTTCCCAAAGGACTTACCTGGTTTACCGCCTAGACGAGAGGTAGAGTTTAGGATCGACTTAGTTCCCGGAGCAGCGCCAGTGGCGAAGGCTCCTTATCGGTTAGCACCTTCGGAGATGTTAGAGCTATCTAAGCAGATCCAGGAGTTAGTGGATAAAGGCTTCATTAGACCGAGTTTCTCTCCGTGGGGCGCGCCGGTACTCTTTGTGAAGAAGAAGGATGGTTCGATGAGATTGTGTATAGATTACCGAGAGCTGAATAAGATGACGGTAAAGAACCGCTATCCTTTACCCCGTATAGATGACTTGTTTGATCAACTTCAAGGTTCATGTTTCTTTTCTAAGATTGACTTGCGGTCCGGTTATCATCAGTTGAGAGTGCTAGAGGAGGACGTTCCAAAGACTGCTTTTCGGACGCGATACGGACACTATGAGTTCTTAGTTATGCCATTCGGTCTTACGAATGCGCCTGCAGCCTTTATGGAAATGATGAACCGTATCTGCCGTCCTTACCTCGATAAGTTTGTGATAGTGTTCATCGATGATATTCTGATTTATTCTCGTAGCCGTGAGGAGCACGAGGAGCACTTAAGAATAGTGTTGGAGTTGCTCAGGAAGGAACAGCTTTACGCTAAGTTCTCGAAGTGTGAGTTTTGGTTATCTGAAGTTCAATTTCTTGGCCACGTTGTTAGCAAGGAAGGCATCCACGTTGATCCTGCCAAGATTAAGGCCGTCAGAGATTGGGTTGCTCCTAAGACGCCCACCGATATCCGTTCATTTTTCGGTCTGGCAGGTTATTATCGTCGTTTTATTGAGAATTTTTCGAAGATAGCCTCGCCTATGACGAAGTTGACCCAGAAGAACGAGGAGTTTATTTGGGGTGCCGAGCAGGAAGAAGCTTTTCAGTTATTAAAGAAACGGTTGTGTGATGCTCCTATCTTGAGTCTTCCCGAGGGTACCAAAAATTTTGTTGTATACTGCGATGCTTCGCATAAGGGACTCGGGTGCGTACTGATGCAGAATGGAAAGGTCATTGCCTATGCCTCTCGTCAGTTAAAGATTCATGAGAAGAACTACACAACCCACGATTTAGAGTTAGGCGCGGTGGTTTTTGCTTTGAAGATTTGGCGCCATTATCTGTACGGTACTAAGTGTACTGTGTTCACTGATCATAAGTCGTTACAGCACATCTTTGATTAAAAGATGTTGAATATGAGGCAACGCCGATGGGTGGAATTGTTGAACGATTATGACTGTGAAATTCGTTATCATCCCGGGAAGGCTAATGTAGTAGCCGATGCGTTAAGTCGCAAGGAAACGGTTAAGCCGGTGAGAGTTCGCGCCATGATGGTTTCTATTCAGTCGAGTTTGAAGACTCGTATTATTCAGGCTCAGCAGGAGGCTCTCACCGAGGATTGTCTGAAGGATGAAGGATTATTTAGTTTGGCACGTGAGTTGGAGCCGAAAGAAGACGGAGTATTGTATTTCTTGGATCGTATTTGGGATCCCGTCGGTCTTAGGCAGTTAATTTTGGACGAAGGTCACAAGTCTAATTATTCCGTTCATCCCGGAGCGGATAAGATGTACCATGACTTGAAAGATTTTTACTGGTGGCCTGGCATGAAGAGGGCGATTGCCGAGTATGTAGGCAAGTGTTTGACCTGTTCTAAGGTTAAGGCTCAGAATCAGAAGCCTTCTGGCCTTCTTCAGCAGCCTGAAATCCCGCAGTGGAAATGGGAAAATATTACTATGGATTTTGTTACGAAGCTTCCTAGATCTTCAGGAGGTTATGATACTATTTGGGTCATAGTTGATCGACTGACTAAGTCAGCGCATTTTCTGCCTATTCGAGAAGATTACCGGATAGAGAAGTTATCTAGGTTATATATTGACGAGATCGTGGCCAGGCATGGAATTCCTGTATCTGTTATTTCTGATCGCGACGCGCGTTTTACTTCGAGGTTCTGGCAGACGCTACAGCGAGCTTTAGGCACGAGATTAGATATGAGTACGGCTTATCACCCTCAGACCGATGGACAGAGTGAGCGCACGATTCAGACGTTGGAAGATATGCTACGCGCGTGTGTTTTAGATTTTGGCGGGAGTTGGGATAGACATTTACCGTTGGTCGAGTTTTCGTACAACAATAGTTACCACTCCAGTATTAATTGCGCGCCTTTCGAAGCTCTTTACGGTCGTAAGTGTAGGTCTCCACTCTGTTGGGCTGAGGTTGGTGATAGTCAGATTGTGGGTCCCGAGTTGATCCAGGAGACGACTGATAAGATCTTTAGGATCAAGGATCGTCTAGTAGCCGCGAGAGATCGCCAGAAGAAGTACGCGGATTTGCATCGTAAGCCTTTGGAATTCAAGGTCGGCGATATGGTATTGTTGAAGGTTTCTCCCTGGAAGGGTGTGTTTCGTTTTGAGAAGCGCAGCAAGCTAAGTCCACGTTTTACGGGTCCGTTTAAGATTTTGTCTCGTGTTGGACCAGTGGCTTACCGTATTGAGTTGCCACCTGAGTTGAGCGGTGTGCACAACGTATTTCATGTATCGCATCTCAAGAAGTTTCTTGCTGACGAGTCGTTAATTGTGCCCTTGGAGAAACTAAGTTTGGATGATTCGCTTCACGTAATAGAGGAGCCGGTAGAAATCGTTGACAAAGAGGTCAAGCGTTTACGGCGGAGTCGGATTCCTATTGTAAAGGTCCGATGGAACTCTAAGTATGGAGCTGAGTTTACATGGGAACGGGAGGATGAAATGCAGCGGAAATTTCCCCATCTATTTTCTGGTAGCGATGCTCATTAAGTAATTTCGAGGACGAAATACTTTTAACTGAGGGAGGCTGTGACGTCCCGTCAATTTGAGGTACTCGAGTTACCGTCATTACTTATATTTTATTCGCAATTGATTTCGACCCTTGTATTTCGCTTTGTTTCGCTCACAATTTACTGTTATTAAGTATCGGGTTTTCGTATTTACTGATTTGTCCCTCGAGACGTAATAATATTATTTTATCTAAGTGCCAATTAGTTAGTATTCTCATAAATGTAAGTTAGAAGGTTTATGCCAAATTTGTCGGTTATCGGATCCTTTCTCCTCGAGATATCGTGCTTTTGCTCTTGTGTACTCTTTTACCGAAATCGTGCGAATCTCTAAATCGAAAGTGAAAATGAAATATTAAATGAACCTAATATAAATTAAATCAAAGTATGAACAATTCTAAGTTCAACGCAAAAAGAATCGGGAGTTTTCGATGAACGAAACTCCCAAACGATCAAAAACAAGTCTGCCGAGCCAGCCGACCATCCAGCAGCTGGCAGGGATTCAGCCGGCGGCTGAATCCACCCAGCCGACGGCTGGATGTGTCTGGTCAGCTTTGGTGACTCATTTTTGCATGAAAATTGAGTGGTGCAACTTGTCTAAACCCGATTGGACCAATGTTTCTGCCAGAACTTACTTCCCCAATGTGATATTATCATTTCCTTTACACTTCTTTCTTCATTTCTCACAATCAAACACACACACAAAAGTGTGTTTTCTCTCTAACTCTCTCTACTTGTTCTTCATTTTCTTCTTTTGTGGCTGTAAATCCCAGCCATTATTCACCAATAAAACACCCCAAACATCAAAGTAATCGGTTGTGTTCATCAAAAGGAGCAAGAGGAGGTGATTCTCACGGTTAACTTCTTTGATGTTCATCATTTTTCCGGTTTAATCTTCATCAATCAAGCTAGATCATCATCTTATCATTATTCTTGGGGTATAATAACTTTTTTCCATTTATTTTATTTACATCTTAACATTTTATTACATGCATGCATCATCAAAGATCAAATAATGGTTTTTATAAAAGTTTTATGGTGGATTTATCTAAAAACATAACTTTTATGAATTTTACCTAAAGATCTTGATATAAAAAGATGTTATTTGAAGAAATAAGTGGATGTTATTAAAGGCTTTTATGTTGCATGTCGAAATCTACCGAAAATACTCTTGAAAACGCTTAAAAACGATAAAATAACAAAAATCTGGAGCTGTCTGTCAGCCTCCAGCCGACGGCTGGATTATCTCAGCCGGCGGCTGGATTATCTCAGCCGGCGGCTGGATCAGTCTGTCCGTTCAAATCTTTCGTTTTGCTAATTTTCGGTGGTTGTCTTGTGTTTTGGAGGCGGATATACTCATCACTACACCACTGAAGTTGTTGATTCCAGATTCTTGTCAAATCAAGCGAGTGTTATCGGTATAACTTGTTACTCTTGTGAATCTTGTGATTTCGTTATATATTATTCGGTTTTAGCCTTGAAAACGGTTAGGGATAATTATTAGACCAACACTCGTCGTATTTTATTGGATTGAACTGAAGTTGGACATAATGTTAAAAATATAATCTAACTAGAGTATCGTATTAAACTTATTATTGTAGTATGTATTATGAATAATGGGCTAAAGTGAAATTGTTGTTAAGCGGGAAAGTGTTTGAAAATTTGGACGAATATTTTATGACGCGGAAGCGCTGCCGAAATTCCAACTCACGACTTTTTAAGACTTAAAACACTTACATAAATCAATTGCGTACAAAAGTAACATATTTTACAATAACATTGTCTTTGGACTCAAAGACACCAACGCAATCACAAATGTCATAATATTACTTAAAACGGACATTTTAAACATCTTTGCGATACTTTAACCTTCGTCTCAATTTAATCATCGTTTTAAGTCATCAAATGTGATTTTACGACGAGCTTTATAAAATGGTTTGAAAAGGTATTTACTCTAAACATTTTGGTATGAAAAGACTCCAAATTATTCAAAGTGCCAAATTGGACTTTTAAATTGATTTTGACTTTAATAAGTCAACATAATTGACATTTGACTCTTATAAGTCAACATGATTGACATTTGACTTTCCTAAGTCAACATAATTGACCTTTGACTTTTATAAGTCAACATCTTAATCTTGGTCATTATAATGAACATTGGTATTAATATTCCTTTCGACTTGGAGTTATCACTCGTTCCCAACGGTCGTTGTTGACATGAAAGATCGATATCTTGCGGATCGGCCCTTTTCTGGCGCGGAACATCGTCTTCTTAATCCGTCATCCTTATTCGACTATTTTAAACGTTGGAATGTTATATTAAACTTAATCTTAACCGACAAGGCTAAACCGGACCTATACTTGTAGAGATACTGAGACTATGTTGTTTATTGTTTAAGGCACTTAGACGGTGGAATTGTGGTCCCGTGATTGTACTTACCCGAGAATTGCTGAAGTTGTTTTGTGAGTTATTCGTAGCCCTTGTCTTAAATATTTTGGGTTGTAAAGCGTATTTTAAATTGTCTGCTTGTATGCGGAATGTTGTTGATTATCTTGTTTGCCTAGTGGATTAGGTCTGCCTTAGATTAAGCCATTAGCCCTTGTTGGGGCCCCCTGATACACTTGTTAAGCTTTGAGCCCAACGGTTTTACATATATATAGATCTATATGGGTTATAGACCTAACCCTCACTGCTCGGTAGAATGTTTCTAGGAGCGGATGTTATGGCCGGTTAATTTAATTGTTACCTTTGGTTGGCGACCTCAGGATTTGGGGTTGTACGGTCAGGTTCAGTGTATGAATAGTCTAGGCAAAGTACCTCTCACTATTGGTTGTTGAAAGCAAGATATATCATTTGAAATTAACGTTGTTTCGATGAAAACTGTCGATGGGTCAACTTTTACTTTAAAATTGCGAGTAATTCACCAACATGTTGTTGATGTCGTTTTAACGCTTTGCAGGAAATTGAGGATTTCCGTGATCATGCCATAGTTTATTTTTGGATCGCTTGCTTTTGGGAAATTTGAATTTGAATTGTTTATTGTAATTTCCATGACGATCCTTTTGTTGATTTCTTTTGGAATTGTATTCGTACTTGGCGTCTCATCGCCTTGACTTATTGATGTATTTTGAAACATTTGGCATGATCAATTTAATTTGATGTTTTGTTTATCGGTTATATTGTTGTAATCTTGACTTTGATATTATAACTGGAACATCTCGCGTTTCCGCTTCCAAGCGGGGTGTGACACTCCGGCCCCGTGTCCGGGAATTGTGGCCCCGACACCTAGGCGCCCCTTGTCCGGGAGTCGTGGCCCCGACACCTGGGCTCCGGCCCCGTGTCCGGGAGTCGTGGCCCCGGCACCTAGGCGCCCCGTGTCCGGGATTCGTGACCTCGGCACCTAGCCGCCCCGTGTCCGGGAGTTGTGCCCCGGCACCTAGCTCCGCCCCGTGTCTGGGAGTCTTGGCCCCGGAACCTAGGCGCCCCGTGTCCAGGAGTCGTGACCCCGGAACCTAGCCGCCCCGTGTCCGGGAGTTGTGCCCCGGCACCTAGCTCCACCCCGTGTCCGTGTCCGGGAGTAGTGCCCTGGCACCTAGCTGGCCCCGTGCCCGGAGATATGCCCTGGCATCCGACGCTCGTGGTCAGTCCGAAACTCATGCTCTGACATGTCTAAGGACTTGTGTACATATGTCTGCATTACTCTAGACCAATACTGATACTTTGGAGTTCATCTCAAGGTATCATGCTCCTGACATTCTGTGAGTCGGACATCCAAGCCTAATGCTTGGATGTAACCGTCAAAGGCATTGATGAGATTATATCATTGCAAGAGCGTTACCTTTTCACTTATACCCGTTGGAATCCTATTGATGAACAATAAATGATCGTCATGAATGTTGTTGGTACCTGGCAATGTTGGGTATAAATACCCAACACTTCATGTTTTAGAGGCAGCTTCATCATCTTCCTCACATACTCACTGACCGGAATACTTAACCATATTCCGTCAAGCCTTTCCGATCAATCTCTTGTCCACCTTAGACTCGCCAAGAGTCTGTTAGGTTTGCACAGCTTGAGTAGGAGGCCGAGAGAGTGATCAATCTAACCCAAGTTACTGAGCCTGTCGATTCTTGCTCGAACATTGGCGCCATCCGTGGGACCCGTTTTTAGCAACGGTGTTTCATCTTCATTTCCAGATTTTCACAAGTTTTTTCTTTAATTCGTTTCTTTTTTCATCATGGAAGACATGAACTCTTCACCAATAATTTCCTCAGTCCCAGAAGTAACTACTACAACACCACCCCCAGTGACTGCTATAGCCCCACCCCCAATGACTACTGTAACCCCTTCCCCAGTGACTGTTGTGACCACATCCCAAGCTGAAGGGAGTACCACCCTGATACCAACGACTGTTCCGTCACCTCGTGCATTTGTTTCATTGCCTATTCCATCCAGTCAATTCATACCAGACATGGAGACAAACTTGGTGTTTGAGAGAGGTCCTATGGGGAGGACAGGCTGGCACGAATTTTCCGCCTTGGAGGATTGGACACTAGGCAATTCAGGTCCTGCCCGTCTGTATTGATCAACAACCACTGGACCTTTGTATTCTACAAGGGTGTCCGGAGCTAGTGCATCTGCCATACCAACGCCAAACCTGTCAAGTTTTCAGATCCCCATGTCCCGTACCTCAACACTGCACGAAGAAGCCGCTGAAGCCTCTAGGCAGGCTGTCCCAGAACTTCATGGCTTTGAAGCCCCTAGGCAGCCTGCCTCGGCAGGATCCCAACCCGGAACTCAAGGAACGGGAGAGGACCCAAGCATGGGAACGCAGAGAAGGACATTTGATATGCCTAAAATAATCGATATTTTGTATTCACATTTCTCATATTTTCGCTCGTTTTCTGCAACTTTTGTTATGATCTGGTATATTTTCAGTTATAATTGCAGATTAGAGTTACATTTGGACAATGGAGCGAAAAGGAGCTAAAACCGACTTGAAACGGAGACAAACGAGCAAGAAAAGCGAAGACTGGAAAACAGCCGACGGCTGAATCATTTTAGCCGGGGGCTGGATTTAAATTTCACTCTTTGTTCCTAAACGTGCCGCGGAAGCAATTTTTCCACCCGCGTATTCCAGCCGCCGGCTGAATTCAGCCAGCCGCCGGCTGAATAAGGCGGGTCAGTTATCTATAAATAAGGCTTCTAGGGTTCGAGTTTAAAGCATCTTATTCATTATATTCACCCTACATCCGACCTGGAGAGCTGCAAGGAGAGTCCTAGAAGCCGTTGATCACGTTGGAAGTATTGGTTAATCATCTTTAATCATCTTTGAAGTTAGCAACTTTTGGTTTGAACTCTTATGCATTATTTTCTTGATACAATGTCTTGTTTTAAGAATTCTTTTGTTATTTTGTTACAATCCAACATGAGCTAAACTCATTAAGCGATTGCTTGGATTGTTGAACTTGGATCTATGTTTTAATTAAGTTTATGTTTGAACTCATTGGTTTTTCTATTATTGTTTACGTTTAATCGAGATCCATGTTTATTCAAAGTTATTAAATTTACTACTTAGCGTGATTGATAGATCTATAACATAACTAGCGTTCTTATAAGTTTATCAGTTATTTACGATTATATGATTTATTAGATAATTGTAGCTTGATACTTAATTGAGATAGGCTAAGATATTAGTGATTTAATGAATTGAATGAACAAGACAATTATATCAGGATTGAATAATTGAGACTTTTGTTAATTAGTAGTCGACATATTAAATTGTAAATAATAGTGACATTAAAGCACAATTTAGAGTGGATACTCTAAGATAGCTCTTGATGTACGATTAGTCGTATGATCTTTCTCTAAAATTGTAGGATTAGATAACTCTAGCGGGAAATCTAGTTATTATAGAAATCACAGTTAAACCAATCAAACATATTCTTATTAATCATGATCCAGGTGAAACGTAATTCCAAGTAATCGTTGATTTTTAATATCTGATTAATTCTCAAAGTCTTTTCGAACAGTTTTCCATCTGCAATTCCACTTAGTTAATTAAATTGCTATTTTTATTTAGTTATTTGTTTTCTGAAATATGTTCTCACAGAACTAAAACGCCCCCCATATTTACTTGCTTTATTTAGTTTAATTATATAATTTGAGATAACTGATATAAATACGCGTTCCCTGAGTTCGATCCAGACTTACTGATTCTATATTATCGTACGATCAGGTACACCGCCTGTATTGTGTGTTAATTTACATTGGTAAAATCCTTTTCTAAACTTTAAATAATTTTATGTTATAAAATACACATCAAGTTTTTGGCGCCGCTGCCGGGGAACTTTATCGACGGTGATATGGTTCTACTCTATAATTCCAGATTGAAGCTATTTCCGGGGAAATTACGGTCAAGGTGGTCGGGGCCATATATCGTGCTAGATGTATTCCCTTACGGTACAGTGGAGATTGCCAACGAAAAGGGCGAAAGTTTTAAGGTGAATGGGCATAGATTGAAGAAATATTATGCCGATGGACGTGACAACCAGTTTGATTTATTTGGAGACGACGAGGAGCTCGATTTCCATGAACGTGACGGTTAACAAACGTGGTTTGAGTCGAGCTTAACGACTCTTCACTAAACAAATAGCGCTTACGGGAGACAACCCGCTTCTTTTCCCTATATTTTATTTTGTTCAGAAAAACCTAAAAAATACAAAAAAAATTAGAAAACAACAAAAAAACCAAAAACATATGTATACTACGTGTTTTTCTATTTTAATCTTTGATTTTTTGTTTCAGGTCCACTTAGATCATCATATGAGAGCTGCTAGACATATCGGACACCAGGTTAGATCGTGTTAAACCACCGAACGAAAAAACATTTTTTTTTTGAAACAGAACTATTTAGCCGGCGGCTGAATTTATTTGGCCGGCGGCTAAAAAATTCCAGCCCACGGCTGAAACAGCAGGTTTAAAAAAAAATATAACCTCGTTTTTATCTCTCACACTTCACACATACACACTTATCTTTACAAACCGGCGGCTGAGTTTTTCTCCCCATCTTTTCCATTCGATTTTCTTAATTTTCTTTCACTTACATCTCTAATTCAAACACCAAGGTATGAATTCTACACTCCTCTTTATTGTTTTTCTTTGATTTTCATGAAGAACACGAATTAGGGGTTTTCAATTCCGAAAATGTTATGGCTTAATTTTACAATTAATTGCTAGGATTCATTCCTTAGATGATTTGTATGCTTAGGCCTTGCTTAATTTTCGATTTCCATGGTTTAATTTTGTCGAGAAGTAATTGAAAAATTGGGGTTTTTGCTAGGAATTTGTAACTTGGTATTAATTCAATTTGTTAGTATGCCTTATCTTTTCTACTGATTATTGGTTATATGGAGTTTTAAAAATCGAATTTCCAGGTTTTAATTGACGGAAAAGATTGTATGCTTAAGTATAATGTGGGTTGATAATTGAATTCTTGGTAGGATTTAATTGTTGATAATTGATTTGTGTGGATGAAGTCATTGTGTGGTATAACAAAACAGCAAGCCAACTTGTTAAAATACTGGTTTTGGAACGATAGAGTAGTAGTTGTAATCATCACAGCAGGTCGAGCTAGTTAACAGCGACAAAATGCCCAGACCTGGCATTTAGCCGGCGGTTGATTTTGGCCAGCCGGCGGCTAAATTTGGCTGTTTGAAATTTTATTGCTTTATGTTTCGACCTGTTTTTGCGATTTTCTATTTTTTCAAGCTGTTTATTATTACTAATATGGTTGTTCTGACTTGTTTTATGCAGATTATGGGCGATGAAAATGTCCAGCAAGAGGTCCCACCTCACGTTCCCCTTTATGACATCAATCACCCGTACCTACAAGTAGCCTCAGTTAGGCGAATTACTCATCAAAGACGGGAAGAAATCCAAGCGAAACTACGCAACATGCAGCAGTACCCAGTATATGCCCCTAACGGTATCGATTGGCATTTTTTGAACGAGGTCATACCACATGACACACGTTTTCAATCACGGGCTGCTGAAATTGAAGAAATACTCGAGGTGACTTATGGAGGATTTATCTGTAGAGCTTGGGATCGATTATTTTCTATCAACGAAACAATCTACATCGAGGCCACCTATGAGTTCTATAGCTCCTTCACCTTCAAGCACGCCGACCCCGATCCAACCCACAAAACCGTACAGTTTATATTAGGGGGTGAGGTTAGGAAGATGACACTGACAGAGTTTGGGGTGGCTCTCGGGTTATTTAACGCGTCTGACTTGGCACACCCGGATTTTGGTGAATTCATGGCTGAGGGGATTAAAACTCCCGATTATACAGAAAACGCAGCCATATGGCCCACTATAGCTAATGGAGTTTTCACCACCGCACGTGCCCCATCTTACACGCAGATTCGAGACCCTAAGGTTCGAGCTATCTTTGCTATGGTTTGTTTATTTGTGATTGGCCGCAAGTCGGGCATTGAGAAATGCCACAAGGAAGAGTTATTTTGGTTAGGCTGCATTGTGCAAAAGCGGCCCGTCAATGTTCCCTATGTGTTAGCCCGCTGGATGACTAACATACTGAAGGGCGCACGACCCGGAAGTGTGATTAGGGGAGGTCACTTTGTTTCTGCTATTGGTAAACGTTTGACATTCCGTGGAGCAGGCTTTGACAGTTGTACCGCCTTGACACCGGAGATGCGTCTTTTTGGTGCAGCATGGTTTAAGTCGGCGGGCATAGTGAATAGGTTTGTAGGTCCATGGGGCCATGTGACATACAGATGGGTTGAGATTAAAAGGGTAGATGGGGCGAAGTAGCGGGGGTGTTGAGGAGTCCGATGATGAGGAGGCTCCGCCAGTTCAGGAGGAGGATCCGCCAGTTCAGGAGTTGGATTTGACATGTGATGATTTGGGTGTATTGTTTGTGTATTTGAGACTATTTTTATTTTATTTTCTCGTATGGATTATTGTTTGGATTTTTGTATTATGGTTTGATTATGTACTTTTTATTATTTATTTGTGGTACTTAATATGTGTGCATGTGTTTTTCCCCATTTTAGAATATCACCGATTTTAGTGGAAGTAATGCCGAAAAATCAAATTTTCAATGGAGAGCTATGCAGATTTTTTGAGGACGTTATGCTTTTTCAGCCATACATTCTTTCCACTGCTATCTCCTTTCACAGCATTCGACATCTAAATGGGGGAGTTCTTTTTCCTTTCTCTTTTCTTTTTACACTTATTCGCTGAATTTTTTTTACAATGAGGACATTGTATTGTTTAAGTGTGGGGAAGGGGTTAGGAAAGAATCTATTTGTCCTTAGGAACATTTTGGGTGAAAATTTAAAAAAATTTGACATGTTTCTCGTAATTAGTTTTAACTGGTTGAATAACTAGGCACACCTACCCGTTACATAATTGTGAGGATTTGAGCCATTATAGCATACATTTTATATGCTTTTATCTTCAATTTTTATGAGTGTGCCGGTGACTTGTAGACTTTAGAACTTGACACTGTATACGCTTCGAGGCTATGAATGAGCATAAGTTTTACTTATTAGTAACTAGGAAAGAGGCAAAAGAATTAGGATTGTTAAACCGTTGATTGGCCTATTCGTTTCTTATAGTCGGTAACTACACTGGTTATTTGACTCACACTACCTATCGAGCACTCGTTTTTAGTGTTTTTGACGTTTAGATACCATATTTGGGCCAAACCTTTTTCTTTTATCACCTTTCCATATATATTCCATAAATTGAGCCTAAATGTTTAAGTCGTTTAATCCAGATATTTTTGTTGAAAATTTTCCTCTTTCTTAACTTGATTGATTATTAGACGGAATGTTATATATGATGGCGTGGAGTTGTTTAATTTTCTTAAGTTCACGAAAGAAGTTACATGTGGATATAAGTTAAGAGTTATTCATGATTTTGATGAACCTTTTGAGCGGTGTCTTTAATAGAATAAAAAAAAACCAGAAAAAAACAGAAAAAAAAATATTTATTAAAGCCCGTACTAGGTAACCAATAAGTGTTGAAGTGATTTAACGAAATTTGCGAGAAATAAAATTCTCAATCGAACCGTTGAAGAATTAAGGCGAAGTTTGGTCTTGGAAGTTTCATCAGAATGAGCCATTAGGGATAATCAATCGAGTTTTGAAAGTAATATGGTTTTTGACTTAAATATTTGGATTTGTAGACTAATTGGAAGTTATTTGTTTCATATCATTCATTATAATTCACTTTCATCCCATTTTTCCATTATTTTACCCATCACCCATTGATATCACCATAAGTCCTCTGAACTAGTTACTTAGACTCTATTGGTGGAGAAGCGTATCGTTATCAAGCCTATGATAGAATACTTGTCATGACTGAGCTTTGAGCAATTTCACATATATATTACACTTAGATTAGCTTTTTGAGTGATTGAGTGTTATACTTCCCAAATCGTGAGATGTTTAGTTATGCATTTAAATATCGGCCTGGTAATTGTTAAATTCATCTTCGTAAATAAATTTTTTGTAATTTACTTGATTCGTTGGGTATTTTATTTTTATTGAAGATGATTGTTTTGTTCTAAATCTGATAGTTTACTTGAGGACAAGTAAGATTCAAGTGTGGGGAATTTGATATGCCTAAAATAATTGATATTTTGTATTCACATTTCTCATATTTACGCTCGTTTTCTGCAACTTTTGTTATGATCTGGTATATTTTCAGTTATAATTGCAGATTAGAGTTACATTTGGACAATGGAGCGAAAAGGAGCTAAAACCGACTTGAAACGGAGACAAACGAGCAAGAAAAGCGAAGACTGGAAAACAGCCGGCGGCTGGATTTAAATTTCACTATTTGTTCCTAAACGTGCCGCGGAAGCAATTTTTCCACCCGCGGATTCCAGCCGCCGGCTGAATTCAGCCAGCCGCCGGCTGAATAAGGCGGGTCAGTTATCTATAAATAAGGCTTCTAGGGTTCGAGTTTAAAGCATCTTATTCATTATATTCACCCTACATCCGACCTGGAGAGCTGCAAGGAGAGTCCTAAAAGTCGTTGATCACGTTGGAAGCATTGGTTAATCATCTTTAATCATCTTTGAAGTTAGCAACTTTTGGTTTGAACTCTTATGCATTATTTTCTTGATACAATGTCTTGTTTTAAGAATTCTTTTGTTATTTTGTTACAATCCAACATGAGCAAAACTCATTAAGCGATTGCTTGGATTGTTGAACCTGGATCTATGTTTTAATTAAGTTTATGTTTGAACTCATTGGTTTTTCTATTATTGTTTACGTTTAATCGAGATCCATGTTTATTCAACGTTATTAAATTTACTACTTAGCGTGATTGATAGATCTATAACATAACTAGCGTTCTTATAAGTTTATCAGTTATTTACGATTATATGATTTATTAGATAATTGTAGCTTGATACTTAATTGAGATAGGCTAAGATATTAGTGATTTAATGAATTGAATGAACATGACAATTATATCAGGATTGAATACTTGAGACTTTTGTTAATTCGTAGTCGACAGATTAAATTGTAAATAATAGTGACATTAAAGCACAATTTAGAGTGGATAATCTAAGATAGCTCTTGATGTACGATTAGTCGTATGATCTTTCTCTAAAATTGTAGGATTAGATAACTCTAGCGGGAAATCTAATTATTATAGAAAGCACAGTTAAACCAATCAAACATATTCTTATTAATCATGATCCAGGTGAAACGTAATTCCAAGTAATCGTTGCTTTTTAATATCTGATTAATTCTCAAAGTCTTTTCGAACAGTTTTCCGTCCGCAATTCCACTTAGTTAATTAAATTGCTATTTTTATTTAGTTATTTGTTTTCTGACATATGTTCTCACAGAACTAAAACGCCCCCCATATTTACTTGCTTTATTTAGTTTAATTATATAATTTGAGATAACGGATATAAATACACGTTCCCTGAGTTCGATCCGGACTTACTGATTCTATATTATCGTACGATCAGGTACACTGCCTGTATTGTGTGTTAATTTACATTGGTAAAATCCTTTTCTAAACTTTAAATAATTTTATGTTATAAAATACACATCAACATTTCAGAATGGCCAAGGAGCAGCATCAGTCCCGGCACCAACCTCATCTAATCACCTCCTGGCTCAACTATTGGCATCCCTGCAGCCAGCACCACCACAGGTAATCCCCCAACAATCCGAAAGATGTCCTGTTAACAAAGTTGGCGGATCGCCTGAGGCAGAACGCGCCGACACCGGCGTCACCTCAAAATCCCAATCAAGAGTTATTACGACTGTTGCAGCAACTAGCAGAAGGAGAAATGCCAAGAGAAGCTATTATGCTTGTATCAATAGTAAGTTCGAAATTTTGTGACTGGGTTTCAAGATATTCGATGCCAGACAAGCAGAAGGTCCCCTCCATTGTAGGCACTTATGACGGCACAAGAGACCCAGACGACCATATGGCTTTGTTTGAGCAGGCCATCATGACAGAAAAATGGGTAGACCCGGTAGCCTGTAAAATGTTTCCAGGAACATTGCAAGGGTTTGCAAGAGATTGGTTTGCTGGCCTTCCAGAAAGGAGCATTAGGGACTTTGTTGATCTAAAGGCAAAGTTTGTGTATCAATTCTTTCAGCAAAAGAGACAACGCAGGACACATCTGGAGGCCCACCTAATCCGGCAGAAGGAAGGGGAAGCTTTGCGAGACTTCATCCTGCGGTACACGCATGAATGCCAAAAGATCCCAGGTTTGCCAGAAAGCCAACAAATTTCAGGTTTCACCTTTTCCCTCTTGCCTGGTCAGTTGCAAGAAAAACTTGCAAAATTGACTCCTGCCACCATCAAGGAAGCCACAGATAGAGCCTATGACTTCTTAAGATCAAGGGAAACTGTCTCTTTGGCAAGAGGAGTGGCTGGAAAGAAGGACAAGCTTTGGAACGTTGGGTCAGCGTCAAGTAGACAGGACCAACAGCGGGAAGATAGGAGAAATGACAGACGGGATGACAGAGGCAACAGAAGGTTTAGCCCTTATGACAAGACTGCATCCGAGCCATTTCTCAACAAGACCTCGAAAGAGATCCTGCGGACAGAGCGTGTAGGCTCTACTTTTAAACCTCCACCACAAATGGCACACAGGTCTGGTAAGAAAAACATGAACAAGTACTGTGAATTTCACGAGGACCATGGACATGACACCAATGCCTGTCGGGAATTGAAAAGGAGAGATAAGAAGGGCGCTGGACGAAGGGAAGTTAGAACACCTAGTGCCAGCTGCAAGACAACAAACCAACAGGACCCCAACCCAGAAAACGTATGTCTGGCAAAAGAGGGGGGAGAATACTGAACGACCGGGACCGCCAGAAGGTCACATCCTTATGATTGAAGATCAGACATACATAGACTAAACCTAGATCAAGGTCTGATAAATTTTTATTCTATGTTTTCATGTTTTGTCAAAGTTTAATCTTGTTTTCTGTCAAGGACATGGATACCATGCCTTATAATAAAATGTTTGGTCTGATATTATCCCAATTATGCAACTGCATTATCTTTTTATTTTATGAACATTGTTCAACATCACAAGCATAAGGCCAAATAAGACACTCATGTCTAAGCCAAAACATGCGAACACGTCTTTTCATCTACTTGAGAAAAGATAAGCACTTCTCATAGGGAAGCGACATACCTCGCGAGTAATACAAATAAACGGTTAACCAAATAATGCATCACTGATGTAATATGCTTAAATAGCAAACAAATCATAAGATAAATATCCAACGGATAAACATTTATTATTAAAAAGAAACCACTCATAGAGCCAAGCAAAATATCCAAACCATAAAGCTTATAAAGCTGATATTCATAACAGAAAGGGAAAATGTTCAAACATATAAAAAAAAGAGCAAAAACTACACTGGTGGCATGGACACTGGTGGTGTAACAATAGCAAGAAGATCATCAATAGAAATGTCCAAGTCTTGGACAATGCGCTCCATGATAAGAAAAGTTTTCTTTTCAAACAAAGCATTAGCAGCTCGCATCTCACTTTGCGCCAAAGGATCAAGAAAGGGTAGCACTGCATCACCGGCAACGGATCGCAACTTGGTCCCTACAATGTGTTTACCAAATGCATGAGTAGCCCGATTAACTTCCAACATCAAATTCATCACATCATGATGATCAAGTAATAGCTTGAACAACTCAGGAAAAGCAGCAAGAAGGTCTTTTCTACCCTGAAAGGTAGCATCAAGTTGCTGGCGCTGAGACTCAACTACCTGTCTCTCAACTTCTAAAGACTTGGTCACTGTCGCCAACTCCTTATCCTTTGCAGCCAGGATGTTTTCATACTCCTGCGCCCTCCCTACCAATCCATCCCTCTCTTCCTCTAAGTTGGAAATCTTGGCAGAAAGATCACTAATCTCCTTGTCCCTGCCGGAAACAATCTCGCGATCGGCCTCAAGATCTTTCCTAACCACAACCAAACTTTCCACCTCTTTCTTCAGATCCGATTAATCAACTTTCAATTTTTCATGATCTTCACATGTACGATGCCTAGCAAGTATATGTCCCATAAAGCCATCAAAAAGGCTCATATCAGCATCATCCAACAATTCAGAAGTTCCTTGCAACTTTGACTGCATAACAAGTTGAGGTGGGACAACATTGTCCATGAAATCCCTAACAGATCCAACAGTTTGCCCATTGTCACCCACACAAAATGACCAGGCAGGCACAAAACGTTGACCAGATGGCGTGCCAACAAATGCAGAAGGTTGAGAAGTAATGCCACAAGCAGGAAGAGTAATGACAGGGCTTTGGTTGAAACTCTGAGGCGACCCCATACTAGTAGATCCATGGGGCGCCATCTGAAGGCCTCCATAACGCCTTACAAGAGTTGTTCCAAGAAGTGGAGAAGCAGGGAGCAACACTTTTTGAGATTTGGGTGTAGGAAGGTCATAATCCTCAACATCTGTTGATGGCCTCTTTCCTAACACAGATGCACCATCAAAGCATGGCTCATGACCATCGTCAGATCCAATATCCTCCAACTCAACTGCATAAAAGAAAGACAAGTTAGTTACTACAAACAAAGAAAAATAATCATAACTCATAGGTACCTTGTCTCTGACGAGAAGAATCCTGCTCTAAAAGCATGTAACTATTTTGATCAAGATCATCACCTACATAAACGAAAAACATCAGTTTTATATAGCTATTATTTAAATGAATAGACCAAAAGGTTTGAAATAATACCAGCAGGGGATCCTACGAGATCTTCATCCTCAGTATTCTTTGGAAGCGGAAGCCTAACCTCCAGGCCCTGCCCCTCTCTTCCTGTAGGAGAACCACTAGGGAAATCAACACCAGCTGCTTTGTACATCTGGCAAGCTACGACAGGCGGATGATCCTCTACTTCACATGCTTCATCCCCCACTAAGAAATCTAGCAACCCCATAAATACAACAAAGAAAAGATATAAATGACAATCAACTTCACGAAATAATAAAGTCAAAAAAGGATTTTAAAGAGACCCACGTTTCTTTGATGTCTTCGACACAACGACGGGAACCGTCTCCTCTTCAACATCCTTAATAATTCCAGCCATCGCCAACACCCCTTCGGGGCATATCCTATACCTCACAGACATACGGAGGAGGCGTGCATATGTCTCTGCCTTAGGAACGGAAAGCTCGGGGAGTTCATTTACTCCGTTGGGTATCTTAGATGGCCAGCTAAAAAGGGCACTTGACCAAAGCTTAATAAACGATCTATCCACAAAAACAAAGTCAAACCGCCAGTTCTTAAAGCTATCAGGAGGATCCTCAACTAGCTTCCATTCTTTGCTTCTCTCTCTCTGTTCTAGGCTAAACCAGTCTCTAGATTTACATAGTTTATAAAAATGCCTAAACAAATCTATAGAACAAACAATTTTCATCCCAGCCAACAACATCTCAAACATTGTAACCTTAGCAGCACCTATAGGATGCATTTGGGCAAATCCAATTTTGTAATGAGTTAGCACTTTTATATAAAAGGAGCTACATGGAAGTCTAAGGTTTGAATGGGTAAGAAGGTTGGTGTATAAAGTAATTTTTCCTGAAGGAGGCTCAGTGGCACGTTGGTCTATGGTAGGTGCTACAGGATTGAAGGAACTAAGGCATGGAAACCTAGTTATTAAATCCGCTAGCTAAACATCATTGATGCCACTACTGCATCTCCTAACCTTTTTCTCTAAAAGGGGTTTATCATTCTCTTTCTCTTTTCGGGAAACCATTTCAGCTTTTGAAACTATTATAACAAACTGCTACAATTCAAGAATACTTATAAGATAAATATAAGACTCAAGCTGCAAGGATGGAGAAAACAACAATAACTTACCCGCAAAAGACGAAGCTTCTGATTGGAACGAGTAAACTCACATGTTCCCAAAAACAAAAAGAAGAGAGGGCCTCAGTTACAAAATATATATATATATATATATATATATATATATATATATATATATATATATATATATATATATATATATATATATATATATATATATATATATATATATATATATATATATATATATATATATATATCGCCGGCACAAAAGGCCGGCTGTATGCCGACTGTGAAATCCAAGTCGCTGGCACAAAAGGCCGGCTATATGCCAGCTAACGACACCACGTCGCCGGCAAAAAAGGCCGGTTGTATGCCGGCTACTTGCCTAGCCACCGGACAGAAACCGGACGTCGCAAAAAAAAAAAAAAAAAACTTACCGATCGCCTAAAGCTTAAGAGTTAGGCTTAAAAACCTAATTTTTAAAACCTAACTGGGGGGCATGATAGTGTTAGTAGGTGATGCCTTATACTTATAGCCTATCAAACCTAACACTTGGGTTCGGCCCACTGAATCTCAATCTGACAAAAGGACCAGAACCCGGAACGTGAGCCCCGACACCCAGAAGCCCCGGCACCTGGGATCCGGCCCCGTGTCCGGGAATTGTGGCCCCGGCACCTAGCCGCCCCGTGTCCGGGAGTTGTGCCCCGACACCTAGCTCCGCCCCGTGTCCGGGCGTCTTGTCCCCGACACCTAGGCGCCCCGTGTCCGGGAGTCGTGACCCGGCACCTAGCCGCCCCGTGTCCGGGAGTTGTGCCCCGACACCTAGCTCCACCCCGCGTCCGTGTCCGGGAGTAGTGCCCCGACACCTAGCTGGCCCCGTGCCCGGAGATCTGCCCCGACATCCGACGCTCGTGGTCAGTCCGACACTCATGCTCTGACATGTCTAAGGACTTGTGTACATATGTCTGCATTACTCTAGACCAATACTGATGCTTTGGAGTTCATCTCAAGGTATCATGCTCCTGACATTCTGCCAGTCGGACATCCAAGCCTAATGCTTGGATGTAACCGTCAAAGGCATTGATGAGATTATATCATTGCAGGAGCGTTACCTTTTCACTTATACCCGTTGGAATCCTATTGATGAACAATAAATGATCGTCATGACTGTTGTTGGTACCTGGCAATGTTGGGTATAAATACCCAACACTTCAAGTTTTAGAGGCAGCTTCATCATCTTCCTTACATACTCACTGACCGGAATACTTAACCATATTCCGTCAAGCCTTTCCGATCAATCTCTTGACCACCTTAGACTCGCCAAGAGTCTGTTAGGTTTGCACTGTTTGAGCAGGAGGCCAAGAGAGTGATCAATCTAACCCAAGTTACTGAGCCTGTCGATTTTTGCTCGAACAACAGTCGTTGCAGTAATTACAATCTTCTTCTTCTCGTTCTCATACTGTAATCTCCAATCTTCTCTCACATCGGGGTCGTATTCCAGTGATGTGATCTTCTTCCCTTCGTTTGGAATTCCCAGCATTTCATGGATTGCAGCAGCTGTAATGGGGATGTATGCACCATTGTTTAGTGTTATTCTCATTTTGTTCTCGGCAAAATTCTTCAAAACAAAATACGGAAGTCTTTCAGGAATTGTGTCCAATTTGTGGTTCAACACTTTCCCAAACCCAAGATCCGTCAACCGCTTCTTCTGGTTTGCATTTAGTGTCATTGTTGCGTCGTGTAAGGGTTTCGGAGTGTTCTTAACTCTAAGTTTGCGAAAAAGTTCATCTTCTGCAGCTTCCATTTTTTCTTCTTTTAATTTTCCTTTTCCTTTTTTCTTTTTATCGATTTCAATCAGTACCTTTTTCACCAATTCCTCCACATTTTCCTTCTCTTTTGGACTTGGACTCTGCTTTGCTTTCTTTTTTGGTATATCAGCTATATGTTTCGCTTTTCATTTCAAATCCGCTGTTAAATAATTGAAATATCAGTGTATTAGTCAATAATATATACAAGTGAATACAATGTATACACTTGTGTATATAGGTTATTAATTTACTTATTTGACAAGTGAATGCACTGTATACACTAGTGTATGCAGTGTATTCACAACTATATATTATACATGTATTAATACAAATTGAAATTATACAATAAGAAACTTACTTTTCTTTTTATTTGATGTTGTTGCGGTATCGTCTAATTTCATCTGTTTTTGTGTAAGTATTTCTACAAGTAAATCTTTATATTAGAATACAATACTTAATGAGTATGCATTATACTATAAATATATTTGTAAGAAACTCACTACTTCTTGTAAACTTTTCAGGTTCTGGATTGTATGATTCAATTGAAGCTTGTTCGGAGTATTCCACGATAGCTTTTGTCACTGGTGATTTGTTCTTCGCTTTGTTTTTTGCTGTAAAAGTGAAAAATATTAAACAACACATTATACATTATACCTAATATACACTGGTGTATAAACAACTATGACAAATAAACAACAGTAAGTATATGATATACATATACACCAGTGTATATAGTGTATAGTATGTATTCACTAGTGTATACATAATATACACCGGTGTATATGTATATGATATTCACTAGTAAACATACTATTCACTAGTTAATATCATATACATATACACCAGTGTATATTATGTATACACTAGTTAATACATCCATATACACCAGCGTATTAGTTAATACTTTCCAATTTTATAATATTCACTGTCATATACACAATATACACCAGTATATAATATTCACCAATGTACACAATAGTTTATACCTTTTTAAGTTATTTACTGTCATATACCCAATATACACCAATATATTATATTCATCTTTAAGTTATTTACTGTCATATACACAATATTCACTAGTATATTATATTCACCAATATATACAGAATCATTACTAAATATACAATAAAAACTATACACAATAACTTAAATGGAATATATGTACACAAATCTATATTCACTAGTAAATAGACAATATAAACTGGTGTATTTTTGTAATCACCAGTGTATACATAACTATGATCAAAATACAAAAAGTTTACCAACAAATTTTTACATAATTTTTGATTCACTAGTAAATTTACTATATACACAAGTGTTTTTAATCGATCTATAATATTAAACACATAATTTTAACCGATTAAAATATACATTAATGAATATCCCTAAAACTAGTGAATATAGTACTGATTATAATATAAAATTGATATACATTCATAAACTCGATGTTATTAACTAGTGAATATAGTACTGATTATAATCAATTCAGACATTTTTATTTAAATCATCATAAAACCCCAAAAAAACGAGAAAAAAAACTGAAAATTAACGAAATCGTGATACTTACAAGTGCTCGCGTTCGTTGTTTTATCTTTTTTTGCCATGATTATTGAGTGATTATTCAGATTTAGTGTCTGAGTTGGTAGTTTTTTGATCGAGAGAGTGAGAGGTATTAGAGCGGTTTTGGGGTGTGTGTTTTTGTTTTGAATTCAATTGGACTGGAAAAGGAAAAAGAACAGATAATAAGTTTAATGGATGTTAACTTTTACCCCTGAAGTTTAATTTATTTACAAAAATGCCACCTTGTCAATAAATTTTGATCTAAATGATCTTAAGGTTAAAAAGTGGTTCCTAACGGTTCTCAAATATTTAGTGGTTCGTATTTGAACCTCTCTCTCTCTCTCTCTCTCTCTCTCTCTCTCTCTCTCTCTCTCTCTCTCTCTCTCTCTCTCTCTCTCTCTCTCTCTCTCTCTCTCTCTCTCTATGTATATATATATATATATATATATATATATATATATATATATATATATATATATATATATATATATATATATAAGGTTTTATGACGGGTCCTTTCAATTCCGTGTCACTTTTGTAACCGACCGACCGATCAAGCCTGTACGAAATCTTGGTCGTAAAATAGCAAATAAAAAAAAAGGTTGACAACCAATTGAGAACAAAGTTATCATTCTACCAAATTTTTACAACCTATCGTATGTTTTTGTTTACGTAACACTCAAAGTCGTGATTATCATCACCGTCCTTTAAGTATCAACGTAAATATATTGATTTGTTTGTGGAGATAAACTTATCATCGTAATGAGGAAATCATTCAACTACTCTTTTAACTATCGATATATGTTCAAGTTTGAAATGTCATATTGAGACTTTCATCAGTCAACGTGCGTTTGTTATGATTTATGCGTGTGTGATATGGATATCGGCATGGTCCACATTGTGTAAAGTCTTATTTCACTAATTTTCACATTACCAAATGGTATATTTAATTAATAAATTGATAGCGCAACAACTTTGACAATTGGCTGGTCAAACAACACTCTTGGAGAATATGGTGTTGTTTATCTAAGTTCATTATTTCACTTTGAAATTACATAAATAAATTGATTAATTTATTTTAGTGTCCGCATGAATATATGTATCAATAATTCAATACTTGTATGTTAAACATTCAATAAAATAACTCAAGAGTTGGAACATACCAAGAGGTTAGTATAAAAAAGTAAAACACTAAACGAAAACATGACTAATATTAAACTTATGTGCGAATACATACAGTTTTTACACAAACAAAAAAATAAGATGTAACAATTAAGTAACAACATCATTTGGTAATACATTTTGAAAGCTTCTTCATTTGATTTTAAAAACCATTATGCTTGTGATCGTATATAGTTATTAGTAAAGTACTTAACGACCATTTAAGTAAGATGAATCGTTTGATGAGGTTGTTTTGTTTGACGAATCATTCCCATTAGAGGCCGCGCTTGATGATTGGTTTTGGGAGAATGAAGTGACACCGGATAACGACGACTCTGAAGTCGTTAAGTAAGATGCAACCGGCATCTTTAAGGGGAGTGTAGGTAGGAAAGCTTCAGAGTTCAGTACTTGAATCACTTGTCTCATAGACGGTCGGAGTTCCGAGTCAGGGTGAACACACCATAACCCAACGGTCACCAAACGCTTAAACTCTTCTTCTTCAAAATCTAACCCTAGACGCGAATCAATTGCTTCTAAAAGTGTCCCAGTCCCATATTTCTCCCAAACCCATTCTAGTAATCGTATTTGCTTTTCGTGAGCCTTGTACTCGATGGGTTTTCTCCCACATGTTATTTCCAATGCAACAACTCCGAAGCTAAACACATCTGATTCTTTGGTTGCCTTGCCTGTCACAAGACATTCAGGAGCCATGTAGCCTAATGTTCCAGCCAATATTGTTGTCTGTGAGCCTTTCTCGTGATCAACCAACTTAGCTAACCCGAAATCACCAAGCTTCGCATTAAAATTTGAATCCAACATCACATTACTTGATTTGATATCTCTATGCAAAACGCATTGCTCCCATTCCTCATGTAGATATAGCAATGCAGAAGCTAGACCATGTGCAATTTTGTACCTTGTACCCCATGTTAACAAGCTTTTAGACTTAAAGAGATGAGAATCTAAGCTTCCGTTTTCCATATATTCGTAAACAAGCATGAGTTCGCCTTTCTGATGACACCAACCTGTGAGTTGCACAAGATTTCTATGCCTCAATCGGCTAATGATTCTGACTTCTGATGCATATTCCTTGATCCCTTGTTTTGAAGTCTTTGACACCCTTTTCACTGCAACGTATGCGTTTAAATCTTTCAAGAAACCTCTGTAAACCCCACCAAATCCTCCCTCCCCAAGCTTCTCGTTCTCAGCAAAGTCACTAGTGGACCGAGCTAATTCCTGGTAGGAGAATCTTTTAGGCCCGGTGCCTAATTCAAATTCATTGTTCATATAAACATCAAATCCACTTTCTTCTTCGGCTTCTTCTTTCCTTCTTTTCATCTTCTTCCTCATCCATAACACAAACACAAGGACACCGAGAACAGTAATCGCAACCGGTAATCCTACTAGTATTCCCACCTTGCTTTTATTCCCTTTCAATGGATCAAGGCTCGGGATAGGGGGGATAGTTACCGAGTTGTTGTTTTTATCAACCTCTAATACTGAACTATCAAACGTCCAAGATCTGACGTTATTTTTCTGGAACAGAGGTCCGGTTGATGCTGAAAATCCAATAAAAACCCATTCGGGCAAAAAATGCCTGAGATCAATGGTGTAAACAAGTCCATCTTGACGGAACGCTGTGTTATTTTGAAAACCAGTGAAAGAAATACTAAGATTTCTTGATGCCGAATCAAATTTAATCCAAGCTTCACACACTCCGCCACCAGCTACATTGCTGAGCCATTTCTCAGACAAAGTGGAAGAAACAGAGTTTATGTTGATAGCCACATGATCACCCATGGGATTATTGCTAGAGTCTAATGGATCCCATAAACGGTTCCAATATGTATCAAACTCCACCGCAACAAATTGTGTTGTTGTGTTTATATTTGTACTATTGACCGGAAGCCCCATTGCTCCACCAGTGTATATGTCAGAAGTATTCTGACAAAGAAAGAATGTAAGGCCATCACTGTAATTTGACGCTCCGTTTGAATCAATGACAAACGTGAAATTAGTAGTGAAACTCGCTATCTCACCGGATCTGCTGTCCCAAAGATGAAGTGGTCTAAAGTACATCGCTCGTCCTGCTTTCGGGCTCTCATCAGCACCAATCTCATCTTGAGTCAGCTGGATTCCACTATCAGAAATATAAGTTCCGTCACCTTCTGTAAGTATTTCCTGATTTTGATTACGCGGACCGATATTTGTCAAGTTGAATGTAATTGAGTCTGCATAAGGAATCGATAGAAGAATGAAGTAAGTGATCAAATGCGTCATGGAGAACACCATGATTGTAAAAATTAAACTTGCTAGAGAAGTTGCAGATTTCGTTGTATTAAGATTACGTACTTGAACATTATTCAAACACTATGCTCGATTAAAATAGGGTTTTATAGTATTGACAAAACCCTATTCAAAGAAGCCGTCTATGACTCTTTCTCCGTACTCGGTTGTATTTTTCATAGAGAACATTGTCAAATAAATTATTATGTAATAGTTACTATCGCAAGTTACTACTACTTAGTTAGTACTGCATGAATAACTGGTTATTACTGTAACATATATTATTTTTGCCCGCTATCCATTACTAGTGTTTGAAGAGTTTTGAAAAAAAATATAATTCTAGAATAGATTTTATTTATCTTTTAACAAATTAGAATTGTATTAGAATTACAAGTGTTTAGTCGTTTCGTTGAATACTTAGGTTTAGCCTCAAGATTTATAAATAAATAGATCATTTTATTAAGAAAAACACATGCATTAGTCTTTCGATTTGTGATTAATACATTGAGGCTTGTTAGTGATATTTGTTATTGTTCTTATTCTTATTCGTATACAATATTATTTTAATCACATAACTTATAATATCAAAGTGTTTAATCCGCTGCTAAACTATTTTGATAGATCAAGATCTTATTCATAAGTATTGTGGTTTGTTTTTACATTAACTATATCGATCCTGACAAGTGGTATCAGAGCATAGGAGGTGCTGTAGATCTACTGATCTACAAGTTTTGTTGAAGCCTCAACAAGAAGAAAAATATTACCAATCATGACTGATGTGGTAGTAAACAAAGTTCCAATTTTAAGCACTAACGACTTTGATCTTTGGAAACTTAGAATCAAACAACACATACTGCTATCTCACTATGCAGTATGTGATGTTATTGTTAATGGAAACAAACAAGCCATCACTTTGGCTGATGATGGTACACCTGGAGTTGTTCAACCTCCTACGATATATTAAGAAAGAAGAGAGAAACAAACTGAAATCAAGGCTCTTAGTACTGGTTTAATTGCTATTCCTAATGAATACCGATCTTAATTTGTATAGTATGAAGATGCAAAATCTTTATGGGCAACACTTGAAAAGAGATTTAGTGGGAGAATAAACACAAAGAAAAACAAGAAAGCTTCAAAGCCTTAAAATATGAACGAATGACACAATCCTTTGATATGTATAAGAAGATGACTGGAGAATTGATTAGTGCTGCAGTAAACATATAAAGATGATCTAATA
The DNA here is from genome assembly GCA_910822075.1 of Senecio squalidus. Classification (NCBI taxonomy): domain Eukaryota; kingdom Viridiplantae; phylum Streptophyta; class Magnoliopsida; order Asterales; family Asteraceae; genus Senecio; species Senecio squalidus. The sequence goes on along the minus strand of CAJVGC010000582.1, from coordinate 34,724,882 downwards.
AGAATTTCTTAGATCATTAGGAGATGAATGGACAATCTATAATGTCTCCTATAGACAATGTGATGTTCTAGAAAAGATGGAAGTAGATGATCTATACAATGACATAAGGTTCTTTGAAGCAGAAGTTGAAGGAAAGAAAGGAAACAACATCACTAACAACATTACTAATAGCTTGATCATGTTTCTAAATCTGTAACAAATATGATTAATCATCAAATTCATGGAAAACTTAAGTCAGGTATAGGTGATAAAGAAGTAGCTCCACCATTTAATCAAACCTACATTCCACCTTCCTTAGATACACCTATGATACCTCTTTCTCAAACCCCTCCTGAATAATCATTCAGTGTTGATCCAATCAATTATGAAGAAGCTCTTATTTATGATTTGATTGAAGAAAGTCAAGTTACAGTTGTGAAGAATGAGAACATACCAATAGAAAATCACATAATAATAATTGAAGGAGTCATTCATCAGAATTCACAAAGTCTAGTATCAATCATGCCAGTTAAAGAACCAAAAGGAATCAAATGTGCTTGTGATTGTTATCTTAAAAATGAGTCACACAAAGTTAAAAACTGGAACCACACAGAACCAAGAAAAAATCAAAGAAACAAGAATCAACTCAATTCTCAGAAAAATAAGGTACAAACCTTTAGAAAACCAATAAAGTCATGTTTTATTTTAAGAAAGACCAACCATTATGCAAAAATCTGTTTTCATAACCCTATAAATCAGAAGTTGAATAAATCAAACAAACAAAGAAACTTAGCGTTAAAAGCTCCACATGAAACAAGATAGAAATTTGGAAGAAGTGCCAAATAATTTATCCCACACTCATAATCACCAAAAACTGTTCCTAAAGTGAAGAATAAATCAAGTGAAAACAAAAGGACTCTTGGAAAAAGACAAAATTTCAAAAACAGTAGTAACAAGGTTAATACTGCAAGGAAAAATTCTGTTAGTACTGCACTTCTTAAAAACCAACAACAAATTTTTTTAAAAATTGAACAAGTGTGGAAACCAATAGTTAACCACTCTCAAATTGAAAAGCAACCTGATTTTGAAAATCTATGTTAAGGAAGATTAGTTATAATGATGAGAAGGGTAAACCCAAGACTACTTTCGCTTGGGTTCCCAAAAGAAGCTAATCTTTCAACTGCATGTGCGGGAACAACCCAAAATGAAGAGGAGAACAGTTGGCATGTAGATAGTGGTTTTTCCGGGAATATGATATGCAACATAGCTTGCCTCCAAAATTTTGAAAAATAAAATGCAGGTTATGTTTCATTTGATGGAAATCCAAAAGGAGGAAATATTATTAGGAAAGGAACTCTGAGCAATGGGAAAGTAAGCTTTGAAGATGTATTCTATGTTCACCAATTGCAGTACAATCTATTGAGTGTGTCACAAGTCTGTGACAAGAAGAATACTACAATTTTCACAGACATAGAATGTCTGATCATGGCTCTAGGATACATAATTGATGAAAGCAAAGTACTACTGAGGACTCCAAGGAACGACATTGTTTATTTCTTATCGAAGGCATCTTCAACTAGAGATATAAACTGCTTTCTCTCAAAAGAAACAGTTGATGAATCTTCACTATGACATAGAAGAATGTGTCACATGAACTACAAGAACATGAACAAGCTGGTGAAATAAAAATTGGTGAGAGGTCTTCCCAACAAACAGTATCATTGTGATGATAACTATGTAGCATGTCTAAAGGGAAAACAACATAAGACTTCTCATAAATTAAAAGAGGTGAATTCAATTGAAACTCCACTACATCTGCTGCACATGGATCTCTTTGGTCCAACCAATGTCAAGAGTATTGAAAAGAAGTCCTATCTTTTAGTGATTACAAATGAGTATACTAGGTACACATGGGTGTACTTTGTGGCTACTAAAGATGAAACATCTCAGATAATCATCTCATTTATCACAAAGATTTAAAATAAAACATGCGTGAAGGTCAAGAAGATTCGTTTGTGATAATGGTACAAAATTCAAGAACAGTGTGATGAACCAGTGTTGTGAAACTAAAGGAATTGAAAGATAGTTTAGTTCTGCAAGACACCTAAAAAAATGAGGTAGCTGAAAGGAGAAATAGAACATTGATTGAAGCAACAAAGAGTATGTTAGCAGATTCTAATCTTCCCATATTCTTCTGGGCAAAAGCACTTAATAATGCATGCTATGTGCAAAACAAAGTCTTGATGATTAAAACTCATAACAAGACTCCTTATTAACTGTTTCATAAAAGACAACCTTTGATCAGGTTCTTAAGGTCTTCCGGGTGTCCTTGTATTGTTCTTAACTCTAAAGACTAAGTAGGGAAGTTTGAAAGCAAAGCTGATGTTGGATATTTTATGGGATACCCCTCTCAAAGCAAAGCATATAGAGTATACAATCACATGACAAGCATAATTGAAGAAAGTGTTAGTGTTACATTCAATTAGAACACACCAAATTCTCAAGGTAAAGGGCCAGATTAGCTATTTGACATAGATGCACCAACTAGATCATTGGACTTTGGATATGAGTTTAAGAAGTCAAATTCTGGAAACAACAATGGCAGATCAAGTACACAAGCAAGTTCATCATCCAATGAGATTTCAGGTACTGAAAGATTGGATCCAATGAAGTATGTTTATCTTCTAGTATTCTCAGCTGATCCACCAGACATCTTTGGCAATTTGGAGAAGGAGATTAAAGAAGAAATGGTTAATACTGCTAACCAACAAAATAACAGTACTAACCAGGAAGTCAACATAACTAACCAAGAAGAGAGCAGTACTAGTAAAGAAGAAAGAAGTCTACAAGTGCCAAAGTAGGAATCTCCATTTAGACCTGATGGTGTTCCATACATGGCAGTAATAGGTTTAGATGGTGAAGAGAAACTAGTATCCGAGGATGATGATGAAGATATCCCACAATCAGTTAGCAGTTCATTATCTCAATTTGGGTTTGATCTTCCAGAACCTAATGAAACAAAATTGGATACTCAACAAAGGATTGAAAAGATTCCAACTTCAAGGGTTCACAAAAATCATCCAACTACTTTAATCTTAGTGATCTGGATATTTCAATGAAAACAAGATGTCAAGCAAAGGTAAATAAATATTTAAATCAAGATTTTAGTACATGTTTGTTTGCATACTTTCTGTCACAAGTTGAGCCAAAGAAGATTCAAGAAGCTCTACTAGATCCAAGTTGGATAGAAGCTATGCAAGAAGGGCTACTGCAATTCAAGTTACAAGTTCTTTGGACTCTAGTAATTTTACCTAATGGAAAGAGGATGATTGGTACTAAATGGATTTTCAGAAACAAGAAGGATGAAAGAGGAATTGTGATCAAGAATAAAGCAAGATTAATGGCTCAGGGATACACACAAGAAGAAGGGATTGATTATGAAGATCTGTTTGCACCACTGGCAAGAATGGAGGCTATAAGAATTTTATTAGCATTTGCATCTTACAAAGGATTTAAAGTATATCAAATGGATGTCAAGAGTGCTTTCCTCTATGGACATATTGAAGAATAAGTTTATGTCAGACAACCTCCTGGTTTTGAAGATCCAAAGTTTCCACACATGGTTTACAGACTTGACAAAGCTTTGTATGGCTTACATCAAGCTCTTAGGGCTTGATATGAAACTTTATCTGAAATTCTATTAAAGAACAATTTTCAAAGAGGTACAATTGACACAACTTTATTCATTAAGAAAGTGAATACAAATATACTTTTGGCACAAATCTATGTGGATGACATCATCTTTGGTTCTACTAAAGATTCATTATGCAAAGAATTTGAAAATCTCATGCATAGTAAATTCAAGATGAGTTCTATAGGAGAATTAACTTTCTTTCTTGAGCTTCAAGCTAACCAAAAAATAGATGGAATGTTCATTAGTCAATGCAAGTATGTGAAGGATATTTAAGACAAGTTTGGGTTCAAGGATGAAAAGGTTGCCAGTACTCCAGTAGACACTCTCAAACAACTTCATGTTGATCTTGAGGGGGAGGATGTGGACATTCATCAGTACAAGTACATAATTGGTTCACTAATGAATTTAACAGACTCAAAGCCAGACATTATGTTTGGAGTATGTATCTGTGCAAGATATCAAACAAAGCCTAAGATGTCACATCTCCATGCTGTGAAAAGGATCTTTAGATACTTGAAGGGAAAACCAACTTTAGACCTTTGGTATCCTACAGATTCTCCATTTGAGTTAATAGCATACACAAACAGTGATTATGGAGGTGAAAGTTTGGATAGAAAATCAACATCACGTGGATGTCAGTTTTTGGGATTGGTGTAATGGCAGTGCAAGAAACAAACAACGGTATCTACTTCATCCACAGAAGCATAATATGGAGCAACATCAAGTCGTTGTGTATGAGTGTTATGGATACAAAATCAAATGATGGACTATGATTATGCTTTTCTGAATACACCAATCTATATTGATAACAAGAGTACCATAAGTATCATCAACAATCCACTTCATAAGAGATTGCAATGGAAAGAAGCTTATTCATGTTGAGAAAGTTCATACTGATAATCATTTTGCAGATCATCTCACAAAAGAATTTGATGTGGGAAGATTTACATTTTCGATTGGATGTATTGGCATGCTTAACATTGAATGAACTTAGAATTTTGAGAACTTGAAATTTTTTTCTTTAAACACATTTTTAAGGAAAAATTTTAAGTTAAGTAGTTGTAATCTTTAGTTTTATTAGTGCTTTACTCTTTAGTACTACACTATATTACTTCTGCAACATTAATAGTATTTTTTATATTGTGTAGTATTAACTGAAAATGTATGTAGTTTCGTTTTATTAGTGCTTTACCCTTTAGTACAGCACGCCTGGCTAAAACTTTCCGATTTGTTAATACACAACTTTTAGTACTGCACGGTCAATTTTCAAATAATAAATTACTCTGTTTCTACTGCGTTGAAGAGTCAAAATTCAACTTGCAAACTACTTTTACACGTGGATTGTTGTTATTGGACCTATTTGTTAAAGCTGCAACCCACATTAATTCGTCATGTGTCCAAAGGCAGTACTAACAGCCTATAAAAATTCTTCGAACTAAAATTCAAATTTTCAAAAATCCCCAATTCTTTCGCGAATCCTAATTTTTCCAATTCGATGAATTCTTGTTCAAATCAACTCCAATCTTTACAGTACCTCCATTCAAAACATCAATGGGGAATCTACAGTTTTTTGATTCTCATAATATGGTTGCAAATCTCACCAAAGTTTCTGAAAATCAAGAGTTTCATCTAATCATTGAATTCTTGAGTCAATAACACATACACTTTGCTTTAACCGTTCATCCTAACATTCAATAAGATTACATTAGAAGTTTTTAAGTTACTGTTGCACACTCCATATAAGATGACATTCCCAGAGTAACAACTACAGTTAATGGGCAAAAGGTGATCATCACAGAGGCAAGCTTAAGAAATCACCTTCAACTTCAAGATGCAGCAGGTATAACATCTCTTCCCAATCAAATCGTGTTTGGAAACTTTCAAAGAATGGGATATGAGGTATAATTAACCAAAACTTATTTTCAAAAGGGGTTTTTATGTACTCAATTGAAATTTTTAATGCATACTTGGCAACAATGCTTATGCCAGAAAATAACTGCTTGGAATAAGATAGGGAGTACTTTGACTTCTGCCTTGGTATGCCTTGCTTCAAACCAAATGTTTAATTTTTCTTAATTTATTTTTGATGGTATGCTTTGGAACCTAGCTCATCCTGAGCAAAAATGTTTGATGTATCCAAGGTTTTTGCAACACATTCTAAATTGTGATCTTAAAAAGTTTTCTAAATCAAAAAAAGTGTTTTATCCTAAATCTCATGGTAGAAAAATGTTTGTCAACATGAGATAGGTAAATAAAGGTTTTACTGTACATGTTACTCCATTGTTCTCTACAATGATGACAATAACTCCATCTTTAGGTGAAGGACCAAGTAAACCACTTGAGTCTCAACTCACACCTTCTTCTTAAAATACAGTTGCTACTTCACCTACAGTTGCAACTTCGACCACTGTTTTTAGTGTTCCAACTCTCACTACTTTAACCAAAAACTTTCAAAGAAAGAGAAAGACAAAGAGAACTTCTCCATCTCTTATGTCTAAACCTACCCTAAACCTGAGTTTAACTTCAATTTCTCAAACAGACAGTTTGTTGAGACACATCAAAGAGATGACATAAAGATGTCCCCTAGGCTCAGATAGGTGGTCTATAAGGACATATATGAGCATGTTGGAAAGGCTCAAACTACTGATGTATCACCTAGTGGTGCATAGGAAAGTTTGACAGACAATAAGACCAAACCAATAGCAACACTTGATGATGATGATTCTTCTTTTGAAGCACCATTGGAGAGTGGACCCAGGTGCCAAGAAACCAAATGGGAGGGAAATACTCATGCTAGGAAAAAGATTCCCTCTACATAAATTTTCAATGATCCATCAACTGTTGGTACTGAACAGGGAAGTGGTGAGAATAGATATGACTTCTCAAATCTGGAATTGGTTAGTATGTGTGTGGAGTATACAAGAAAGGTGGATGATCAGGCAAAGGAACTAGCCGAATTAAAATGGTTGGTGTTAAAGCTAGTTTAAAAGAAGAAACTTTTGAAATTCCAACTCAAGAAAAAGCCAAAGATGAAATATGCAAGTACTTTCCCTATGCCATCAAGTTCATCTTCTGAAAAGGATGCTATCAAAAAGGGGGTGACTACGAAGAATTCTGATGATGAGATGGGTTCAGAAACAAGGAACGAACAGAATGAACAAAGATTTTCAGATGAGGTAATTACCGCAACTACATAACCTATGGATCAAAAGAGCTCTGAGGGAGTTTATATTGCTACTACGGAGCAGATGGAGATGGATGATCATATGGTTGATTCTGCAGTTGAAACACTGGAAGCAGAACAATTGATAGTGCTGCAGTACTAACTCAATCAACTCCACTTGATACTATAGTAGAAACTGGTGGTGACAAAGAAGAAACAGCTGCACTTGAGGGGGAGAAAGTTGCAGCTACAAATATGGTCTAGGATACTTTAATGGCTCCAAAATTTGAGGAATTTGAAAAGGAGTTGACAGAACAAGATAAGCAACAAGGTGCTCAACAAAGTCAAGAAGTTGAAGTTACTATTGTTGATACTACAAAAGATCCAAAAATTTATGATGCAATAGTAACTGAACCAGAGCAAACAACTATTGTACAAACAAGTGAGCCAACCAGTGAAGAAAGAACATTAGCTGAAGAACTCTTGAAGATTAAGAGTGAAGTTATAGCTAAAAGAAAGCCAGAACAAGCTAAGAAAGAAAAGGGAGTTGCAATTCCTTCTGCAATAACTAATGAATCTCCAAAGATTGTTGAAGGAGAAGACTATGTCATGGATACAACTGCTCCTCACAAAATTGTTCCAATGATTCCACCTAACACAAGACTTAACATAAGACCTCCAACTCACTATATTGGAGCTCAAAGAGTGAATCCAAATTATCCTCAAGTGAAAGGTAAGGGTAAGAAGGTGGTAGTATAAGATGACTCAGTTAAGAACAGAGAGGATGCCAAGCAACTGAATATTGATGAGTTTGTGGCCTTAGAACTAGCTTCTGAAACCCTACATGTGTCTGCTGATCCTTCAATAGCTAGACAAGTTCATGTTGAACTTCAAATGAGAGAATTGGAAAGAATAGAAAGGGAAGAAGCTAAAGTAATGGAGTTGATAAGACCGCATATGAAGAAAACAATCAGTTAGGAAAAGAAGAAAAAGCCAAGAAGGACAAGAAGAGAGTTCAACAAGAAAAGAAAGATACTGATAAGCAGAAGTTTGTCAAATTCTTAACATACAGAGGTTACAGTGGTAAGTCTCTAGGTCCTATGAGCTTTACTAATGTTCTTGGTTTGTTTGAAATGGAAAGAAAGATGGATAAGGAACATGCAACTCAGTTTACATAACAACAAGAAAAGGAAACATATGAGTTAGAGAAGCTTATTAAGAGAGCTCATGAAGTTGGTGCAAGAATTATGAATGAACAAGGTTAAGTTATTCCAAACCCCTTGTAGCCTAGACAACCTGTAATAGACATGGAGAGTATTAAAAAAAAGAAGTCTTTTTCTACAAAGCAGAGTTAAAAAGGGAAAAAGGTTGTGAAGGAACCAACATTATTAACTAAAGAAGCATCTGAACCTCCACTGACAAATCAAGGTGATATATCTAATCAATTCATCTTGGTTGATACATCTGAGATTGTGGAAAAAGAAGGAGATGTAGAGATTACACCAGATGACTGTTCAACTTTAAACATTCACCAAGATGAGATGCTTTACATGTTGAACTATTATCTATTGAACAACGTGACATTATTGACTGGGAATTCATCGGGGGAGATAACATATCAAATATGAAGTAACAAGATCAGATTTCAAGATATACAAGATGCTCACCTTCTACAAAATGGTTAAAGAATTTTCCAGAAAAGACTTGATTCAAATGAATCAAATTGGGTTAAGAAAGTATTCCAACAACAGAGGATCATGTTCTGGTACAGACTTGGCTGTAGATTGGTTGAATGGAATGTTTTCTCCAGAAGTTTCTATGTTTAGTAGTATGTTTCACAGAGGTGGCTATGATCCAGTAGTTGAATGGATTCTATATGAAAGAAGTTGAGTATATTCTATCTTCAGGATGAATGGTGTCATTAAGTACTTTTTGGTTGAGAAAAGGTATGATCACGAGTTTGCTACATTGCATGAAATGATTACCTTAAGGTTGTTTGCTGTAAGAGATTATCAGTTGGTTAATGATTTGGTTTGGAGATTGGTGTTGCAAAGAAGAGAAGAAGATCTCAACATAAAGGAGGAAAGAACTAAGATGAAAAATAAGTAGGAACCAGTTTTGATATCATCCTCCTATGTAAAATACTTGTTAGAAACTTAGTACTTTAAATTAAAGAAAGTATAAGTTTAGGGGGAGATTGTTGGGAGCATAACTGTTAAAACTAACTATGTATGATACTATTGCAACTTAGTACTACTTAGTTACTACTGCATGAAGAACTAGTTACTACTATAGCACACATTACTACTGCCGCTATCCATTACTACCGCTAGAAGAGTTTTGAAGAAAAAGATAATTCTATAATAGTTGTATGTATCTTTTACCTAATTAAAATTGTATGAGAATTACAATTGTTTAGTCGTTTCCTAGAATAGCTAGGTTTAGCCTCAAGGTCTATAAATACGTAGATCCTTGTATTAAGAAAAACACATGTATTAGTCTTTCGATTTGTGATTAATACATTGAGGCTTGTTGGTAATATTCATTTTTGTTCTTATTCTTATTTGTATACAATATTCGTTTAATCACATAACTTGTAATATCAAAGTGTTTAATTCGTTGCTAAACCTCTTTGATAGATCAAGATCTTATTCATAAGTATTATGATTTGTATTTGCATACTTTATATTGATCCTCACAAGTTTTGATTTATATTCAAATTGTATGCACTAATTGCATGGATTATAACATGGATGACATCCCTTTCTTGCTTTATTTATACTTAAAGGGTCAGAATCGTTTTTTACTAATTCTTGTTTTCGTCTGAAGTTAACAACTTGGATGATATATATATATATATATATATATATATATATATATATATATATATATATATATATATATATATATATATATATATATATATATATATATATATATCATTAGAAAAAATATTACCAATTTATTTTATAGAAATAAAAGTTTGTAGATAGGGATTTTTAAATGACTTTTTTAGAACACCAAATTGGAATTTCAAAGAGCTCGTTTATGGTTATCATGCAATTGAAACTTTCCTCCACTTGTTAGTATATAAGGCACAAAAATATGAGTTTTTTTTACATTTGTTAGCAACTTTAAATTAGAGTTGACTTTAGATTCCATGACCACCCACTCACAATGAATTATGAAAAATAAAGGTGTCCTCTTTTACCATTTGATTGTTAAAAGATTAAGGTCGTGTCATGTAGTTAAAGGGTATAATTAATCTTAAAATATAGGGAAATTTTTGGCGTCGTTAGCAAACACATATCTAATATGCTCTAAGGTATAATTTTAATAGTAGAGTGCATTGCAATTTTTATCCCTCAAAATTTTCATTTCGTCAATTTTGTTCTTAAATATTTTTTTCGTAATTTTTGTCCATACCTTATTATATTTCTATTTATTTGTCCCTCCGTCAAGTTAGAATTAGCTTTTATCGTTAAATGTTAACTGAACTAACCGAAAGGACCAAAAATATAATTTTAATCTTTTTTATTATTATTATTATTAGTGTTATTATTATTATTATTATTATTATTATTATTATTATTATTATTATTATTATTATTATTATTTATTTATTTATTTTTTTTTTATAAAAATCATATGCTCTTTTTCGCATATAAAAATTATATTTAAAATCATATTTATTTTTTCATATATGTTTTTCGACGATCATCCGTCACCGACGATCATCGTCGCCGCCACCACCACCACCTCCGTTGAAAATCATATGTGATTTAAAAACATATATTTTGTAGGTTTTTCAACCTACAAAATTTATGTTTTTAAATTTCAAATATGATTTCCATGGATGCGGTACAAAATTTAACTTTTTAAATAATATATAATTTTCAACGAATGAGCTAGTGGTGGCGCCGACGATGATCGACGGTGACAGATGGTCGTCAAAAAACATATGTGAAAAATTAAATGTGATTTTAAATATATTTTATATGCGAAAAAACACATATGATTTTTATAGAAAAATAAAAATAAAATTAATTAATTAAAATGAATAAAAGAAAATGAAAATTACATATTTGGTCCTTTCAGTTAGTTCAGTTAACATTTAACGGTAAAAACTAACCGTAACTTATCGGAGGGAAAAAAAAAACGGAAAAGTAACAACTTATGGACAACAACTGGGAAAAAAAAGTTTTAGGATGAAATCGGTGAATTGGAAAGTCTTGAGGGACAAAAATTGTAATTTGCTCTTAAGAATATTGCGATTTGTTGTTTTGTTCAAAATATAAAATAATAACACCAACATAAATATAAGTTATCTTATATTAATAAAAAAACTTCGGGTTCGGGGTGAGTTTTCGGTTTTGTTTGGGGTTTCGGGTAATCAGGTCGGGGATCACCTAAACCCGTCCCCGACCCCGTACCCGCATAAATTTTTGATATTCATACCAAACCCGCCCCCTGTACCCGCATACCCGTCCCCGCCCCGCCTTGATTACTTTGGTTTTCGGGTTGTTTTGTCTGGTTTCGGTTTTATTGCCATCACTATAACCAAGGCCCAACACCGAAAGGCCTATCAAGGTACCACCATGAACCCATTAACCATGCCTCGCCCTGTCAGATCCAAGAAATATCGGGTCCATCTCACATATCAACTCTCTATACCCAGAGTACCAACTATGATAACCGACGTCCATTCCTTAAGCCTTTAGCAACTGTTGGGATATAGTGTGTTACTACTGGTGAAGAGGGTTTATACTGGTCACTAAGTTACTACTGGTCAGTATTACTACTGGGGGTTAATACTGGTCACTAGTCAGTTACTACTGGTCAACACTATTACTACTGCTGCTTGATGAAGTGCACGGGAGTTTGTACTGGTGGTTACTACTGCTTTGTTGATATTTTTTACGTTTTATTAGCAGATAATTATGTAATAGATTTAGATAATTAGAAAGTCGATTCGATAGATATTGTAACCCGATTATGTCTAGGGTTAGTTAGCCTCAAGCTCTATAAATATAGAACCTTATATCGTTGTAAATATACGTCTATTGAGAAACCCTAATTCTAATAGATTGAGGATGTTGGTGGAATTCTTGTGTTAATAACTGTTTAACGTTTATTCATTCGTATTCATATAAACTGTTATTCACTGATCCTTGTTAGTATCAAAGTGTTGATCAGCTACAACTTCTTTGATAGATCCAGATCTACACGTTTGTTTATGCAAACCTATTTCGACAGATCCTGACAAGTGGTATCATAGCACAAGGTTGCTCTAGATCTGCGATCTACAAGACGTTTAACAAGTTTTTCCCAACCAAATTGTCACACCCCGCTAAATCAGAAACACGAGGTGCGAAGAGCCAAAAATATCATTACACGGGTTATAACAAAAGATAACGATTTCAAGTCATTAAAATAGAATTAAAAGTTTACAAATCCGAAAAGACAACCAAGCGTTTAACGTATCAAAATAACAAATACAAGATTAAAGTGTTTCAATAAAATTCCCAAGTTGATAAGACAAGTCTTTTCCCAATTCCAGTTTCACGTGACAAGCCTGACCCGTCCATGCTATGGATTCCATGCTTACACTTGTTTTCCTGAAACATTAGATAAAGTGTCAACCACATAAAGTAGTGAGTGAGTTATAGTTTTCAAGTTCTCGACAAAGTTTCCGATCAGTATATATAAGTATAAAGGTTTCCTAAAAGAAAAGAAGCGGAACGACGCTTTGAATATATATACTTTAAAAGTTTCACATGGCATCGAGGTGTAACACCACCTTAATAGTTTGTACAAAGGCAAGTAGAACAATACTTGTAAAATAGTAGTTGCGGATTTAATCTCAAAAAGAGTATATGCGTAAATAAAGTATCAGATGATTAAAACATTGTATCAACATCTTGGCATAATATAACATAAGTGTACACACTACACCGATTAACCAACCGTGAGGCCCCTTACCCCGCACTACCCACGAGGAGTCTGAACTTAGTAATATCTACTTAGATTGCCATCTAAGCAAGGAACGGTTCATTCCTAAGTATCGATACCCATAATTACTAACGGCTTATGCTAATAGTGTGTAAAGAACTAAAACCGGGCACTAATGCAATTTTGTTTCAAAATGATAATAGGCACTTATGAATCACGTTATATTCTCATCAAGGGTTGGAATCATATACATTCAATCATAGTTTCGAACAAGTTCCAATCAGGGGGCAAGCCATTAAGTCAAAAAGTGCCGAACAGTGGCAATAAAACAGTTTACGCATATAAGTACCAAAGTTCATAAAATAATTAGATCTCATGTTTCCCCCAAAAAAGTTATTTAAAATACAGTAAATAAGAGGGGATGTAACTCACGGATTGCGAAGAGTAGCACAAATGTGAGAGCGGTCGGAACGTGTCGGGAATCACGGAAGTCCTAAAGGAATACCAAGGTATCAGATAAGTATAGTTGTTCGTGTGTTCAAATTCCATTTTAATATCAGTAGAGTCTTAACAGTTTGTTCTGGAGCAATATGTGAAAAACCGGGCTTAAAGTTACGTTTTACAGCGAATTCTGTACGGTTTCGGGGCTGGTCACAGTTACGCAGCGAAACTGGGTCAGTTTCGGTTCAAAAGTTGTTTTCGGCGTCGTAAACTTATATTTGACGGTAAAATTTGATATGTACTTATAGGTCTTTCAAAAACATAATAAAATAGGCAGTTTATAGTCACTTTTAAGCCACGAAAGTTAAGTTTTATCAATGACCCGTTTGTATGTAAATGGATTAAAAGTCTCAAATCTTTGTAAAATGCATTTTTAGGAGTTTGATCGTACATGCAATAATTTTAATAAACAAAAACAGAAGGTTTAAAGCGTTATACCAAATAGAACTCGATTTGATGGAGGTTTGAAGAGATTTCGGCCTTGAAAGTGTAGAAAATCGACTATATAACCCAATTAACGAAAACTCCTTCCCTTCTACTGATTTTGGACGATTTTTGATGGTGAAATATGGTGATTTCTCACTGATTTTATGCTATAAATGGCTGTAATTATGTGTGTGTTTGTGTTTTTTGAAGCAAAGAGAAACGAAAAAGAAGAAACTGAGAGAAAGAGGTGTATTTATAGTCCAAACTCAATTTCCATCAACTTTTGGCGTTCCAATAAGGTCCTGACACGTGGAGGGAAGTCAGAAATCGTTGGCCAATCAGATTTCATGCAAACGTGGGAATCAGCACCACAGTTTCGCTAGCGAAACAACAGTTTCGCTGCTGACAATGTCGCTACCAGCGAAACTGTCAGTTTCCCTGCCAGCTAACAAAATTGTCAGTTACACTGCGAGTCGAAAATCGTTTTTGTTGTCGTTAAGGATATTCGTTAGTTGCCAGTTCACGTTTGTTTATAGATGAACTTAGGCAAGTTCATTATGCGTTTTCTTGGTATTATGGTCCATTTAAAGGTTCCGATATAGATTCCGACACAGACACGTTCATGGTAACATTACGGTTAAGAACAAGAACAGATTCAGAAAGATATAGAGTACAAAGTTTCACCTGAAAATTAGACGGTTGTCACATTCTCCCTGGGTTGAAAAGAATTTCGTCCCGAAATTTAGTTCGCCTCGTCGGGAGGGAGAGTCCTTGAACATATATGGATAGTTCTGACGGATTTGGTCTTCACGCTCCCACGTGAATCCATGACCACGTCGGGAATTCAAACGAATTTTGATAATAGGGATACGACTTTGCCTGAGTTGTTTGACCTCTCGGTCTACAACCTCAAGCTGTTCTTCAATGAAGTTGAGGTTGTTGTCGATTTGGACTTTGTCGAGCGGAATGACAATGGTCTCGTAAGATAAGAAATTTTTCAAGTGCGAGACATGAAAAACGTTGTGAATGTTGGAAAGAGCCGGCGGAAGTTGGAGTCGATACGCCACTGGGCCGATTCGCTCTATCACCTCGAACGGTCCGGTATACCTCGGGCTTAGCTTGTCGCGCTTCCCGAAGCGAACTACCCCCTTCCATGGCGATATTTTAAGGAGTACTCTATCTCCGACTTGGAACTCAAGGGGTTTCCTCCGATTGTCGGCGTAGCTATTCTGCCGGGAACGGGATGTCTTCAGCCTTTCCCTAATGGTAGTGATCTTGTTAATGGTTTCCTGGATGATATCGAGCCTTGTGAGTTGTCGATCACCAGCTTCTAGCCAACAAAGTGGTGACCGACACTTGCGTCCGTATAAGGCCTCGAACGGTGCGCACTTGATGCTAGCGTGGTAGCTGTTGTTATAGGAGAACTCGCCAAAGGAAGGTGAGCATCCCAACTTCCTCCGAAGTCAACTACGCACGCTCTTAGCATATCTTCAAGCGTTTGGATCGTCCTCTCACTTTGACCATCGGTCTGAGGGTGGTAAGCGGTGCTAAGGTCTAGTCGCGTCCCGAGCGATTTCTGAAGCTCGTTCCAAAATCGGGACGTGAATCGACTATCCCTGTCAGAGATAATGGAGAGAGGCTTTCCATGACGAGAGACGATCTCGTTGATGTAAATTTGGGCGAACTTCTCCATTGAGTGGTTCTCTCGTACCGGTAGAAAGTGTGTAGACTTCGTCAATCGATCCACAATTACCAAAATCATGTCGTTACCCCTTACCGTACGGGGCAGTTTGGTGATGAACTCCATGGAGATCTGTTCCCACTTCCACATGGGAATATCCGGCTGTAGAGTAGACTTGAAGGTTTCTGATATTCCACCTTGACCTTCGAGAAAGTAAGGCACTTAGCTATGTACAAGGCGATATCCTTCTTCATGACTGGCCACCAATAGTATTCCCGAAGGTCCGTGTACAATTTGTTGGATCCTGGGTGAATAGAGTATCGGGAACGGTGGCCCTCATCCAAAATAAGCTTACGAAGACTTTCGAACCTCGAAATCCATGCTCGGTTCTTAAAATAGTGGATTCCATCCGGTTTGAGCTCGAATTCCTTCTCGTGGTTGTGTAAGGTTTCGTCCTTAAGGTTCTCGGGTTTCAACGCTTCTCGCTGAGCTCTCTGGAGATTTGCGTTTGAAGGCTTGTCTGTACTTGAATTCCCAATGCTCTAACTCGAGATGATCTCACCCTTTCCTTCCGACTCATGGCGTCTGCTACTACGTTTTCCTTACCGGGATGGTATTTGATCTCGCAATCGTAGTGGCTCAATAGTTCTATCCACCTCCGTTGCCTCATGTTGAGTATTTTCTGATCGAGAATATGTTGAAGGATTTTGTGATCCGTGAAAACCGTGCACTTAGTCCCATACAAGTAATGTGTCCAGATTTTTAAAGCGAACACGACGACTCCCAGCTCTAAGTCGTGTGTGGTGTAGTTCTGTTCGTGTACTTTCAACTGTCTCGAAGCATATGCGATGACTTTGTCCTTCTGCATAAGGATGCACCCAAGTCCTTGGTGAGATGCATCGCAATATACCACGAAATTATCTGTACCCTCCTGTAGGGAGAATATCGGTGGATGGCACAATTGGTGTTTGAGTTTCTGAAAGGATTCCTCCTGTTCTTTTCCCCAAATAAAGTCTTTATCCTTCTGGGTGAGTTCGTTTAGAGGCTTAGCGATCTTCGATAAACCTTCGATAATAGCCTCCTAACCCTAGGAATTGTCGGATTTCCGTAGGAGTCGTTGGGGCTTGCCATTTCTCGATCGCTTCTATATTTGTCGGGTCTACATGAATTCCCTCTTGGTTGACCACATGACCAAGGAAATGTACCTCCCGGAGCCAAAATTAGCACTTCGAGAATTTGGCGTACAGTTTCTGATCTCTAAGGAGTTCCAGGATGAGTTTCAGATGTTTCGCGTGATCCTCCTTGTTCCTTGAGTAGATAAGGATGTCGTCTATGAATACGATCAAAAATTTGTCCAGATATGGTCTACACACCCTGTTCATCAAATCCATGAACACCGCTGGTGCATTGGTTAGAACGAAAGGCATAACGAGAAACTCGTAGTGCCCATATCGAGTTTGAAAAGCGGTTTTTGGAATGTCGGTGTCACTGACTCGAACCTGATGATAACCCGAACGGAGATCGATTTTTAAGAAATAAGTTGCACCCGACAACTGGTCGAACAGATCATCGATTCTCGGGAGTGGGTAGCGGTTCTTGACGGTCAGCTTGTTCAGTTCTCGGTAGTCGATGCACATTCGGAAGGATCCGTATTTCTTTTTAACGAAGAGGATTGGGGCTCCCCAGGGGGACGAGCTTGGACGAATAAGACCGTGATCTAAAAGTTCTTGCAGCTGTTTCGATAGCTCTTGCATTTCCGGGGGTGCTAGACAATACGGTGTCTTGGCAACGGGTGCTGCGCCAGGAACGAGGTGTATTCGTAATTCCACTTGTCAATGCAGCGGTAGCCCGGGTAAATCTTTGGGAAAGAGATTTGGGTGATCCTTGACTACGGGGATGTCTTGTACTCGGTTTTCCTTGGGTTTACGTTCGATGACATGCTTGAGGAATGCATCGCATTCCTTGTCGAGGTACTTGCGCATTTTTATGATAGATACGATACGAAGTTGTCGTCCAGGTTTGTCTCCCTGAACAACGAGAGTTTCATTATCTGGGAGGGGAACACGTATAAGTTTGGCGAAACAGACAATATCGGCTCGGAAACGATTACATCAAAGCTTTTCAGCTCAATCGGGACCAAGTCGATGGGGAAAGGTTTGTCAGCTAGGCATATTGAACATCCTAGAATAATATCCTTGGCTTCGAACTCTTGGACATTAGCATATTCAATAGTAAAGCTATCCTTAAGAACTTTAGATCCTAGGTTAATAAGGGGTCTAAATTCTAAGGGCACAAAGATTTCTCTCAGCTCCTGAATCGAAGAGTACAAAGGCATAATAGTCATTTATAGAAAATGTACCCGTTACCGCATTCGGGTCCTGACGAGCTTCCTCTGCGGTGGGTGCAAAGGCACGTCCTCGACCTCGCCCGCCTTGGTTTGGTTGGGCATTCTGGAGTTTGGGGCAGGCGTTCCGGAAGTGTTGGTCACTCCCACACTCGAAGCACACCGACTTCTTGCCTTGATTGATTGCTTTGTCTGGACAGTACTGGGCGTAGTGCCCCACCTTCTGGCAACTTAGACACACCGGGAAGTTCCCGTGGTGGTGGAAATTGCACCGGTTACACTTGGGGTTCGTCCCAGTGTAAGGCCGGGGTCCAGTTGGTGGTGGTGGTGGTGGTGGTGCAGCTACCGCGTAGTTGCGGGTGGTTTGGACTTTCTTGTTCCCGTCGCTCCTTCTCGGCGTTTGCTCAGACTTCCTTTTCTCACCTCCTTCTTTCTTGGAGGATGCAGGGGTAGAAAGGAGGTTGCTAGTTAATCGATGTGCCAGGATGATGGCACTCTGGATGGTATGGGGTTCAGCTGAGATAACCATACCCCGAATTTTCTGGAACAAGACCGGAGATGTATAGGTCGATCTTGTCCTTTTCGGGAGTCACCAGCCTTGGAACTAGTCGGGCCAGCTCGTGAAATCGGGCAGTGTACCCTTCGATGTCGTTACCGACCATCTTATGATCCCACAGCTCTGCCTCGGGCTTTTTCACTTCTCCCTTAGAACTGTACTCGGTCGCCAGGAGCTTCTTGAATTCTTCCCAAGTGAGAGCATATGCAGCTTCCCGTCCTCGGGTGGGTAGCATGCTTTTCCACCAGGACAGCGCCCTTCCGTGAAGTGCACAGGAGGCGCACTCCACCTTGTTAGCTACGGCACACCGACTGATGTGCAGGACCGATTCGATGCTCTCAAATTATGAGACTAGTCCTACAGCACCAGTGATGCCATGAAACTCCTTAGGCTTACAAGCCCCATGAAGATTTTGTAGTTACAGATTGGAGGGTTTGGGTTTCGGTTCTGGTTCTGGTTTTGGTTTTGGTTCTATTGTTGTTGTTGTTGTTGTTGCTGCTGCTGTTGCTGGTTGTTGATGTTGTTGTTAATCCCAGCTGTGATATGAGCGATCATGTTGGGCATGGTTGCGCTCAGCTGTTCAGCAACCTGTTCCGCGATGATTGCAGCGTTGGATCGTTTGGGTGCCATTGTTTTATAACAGAAATAAGGAAAGTTTAGAACGCACGAATAGGCGCGGGTTATAGGAAGTTAAATAATGAACAACCACAATGATAATAAGAGAGTAATAAGGAAGGATAAACAGTACACGCACAATAATGTTTCACACAATAATGATATAAAGATTCACACAATAGAGATAAGTACGGATATTAAAAGTAGAAATTTCATTCATAACAATAGAGTCGGTTACATAGTTCATAAAATAAGAAAGGGTTAAAATACAAGTACAATACAATATAAAATAAGAGCTAGCTTTTAGCCGTGTTCATGGAAAAATACGACTCAAGCTTACGATACAGTACATAAAGATAAATGCCTAACAACGTCTATCGAGGAACACCTTCGCTAGGATCACGACAATCAGTGTCCCCATGATCAAACATGCGCCGACGAGGCACTGGACCGTCCTTGCCGTAGTCTAAGCTGACGCGATAGCTCGCATTGACTGAGCCGATAAGCATTCCGCGGCATCGCGATAACTCGTTGCTGGGCCTCTTCGGTGAGTCCCTGAATGTTGCGGAGAAGTGCCAGTATCACCTTTGGGGGCGATCTCTGAGTAACCGACATGATCGGGGGTCGGGAAGGTCCGATGTCGTTGGCACGCTGCATCTGCTCTCGTTGGAACTGACGATCCCAAGCATAGCGTTCCATTACCGGCGTACGCATCGCTGGACCGTAGGGGTCTCCGGAAGGCATATGGGGAGGAGTGGGTCTGAATGGGTCGGGAGTCTGTCCGACCATCCTATCTGGCAAACGGCAAGGGAGAACAACATGCTTACGAGCAGTCATTCTCGTTCGGGGTCCCTGATGTTGAGGTGGTGCAAAAGAGGGCACCGAGGGAGCAGGAGGTAGCACGGTCCTCGGACTGGAGGTACCTATGCTGCTAGAGAAGGCCATGGAGGACTCCTCGGTAGGATCCGTGGTCTGATGGCGCTGGCTCTCTGAGGCAGCGCGGTCTTCCGAGGCTTCCCTCGAAGAAACGACCCTTGAGAGCGAGCAGGATTGCGATCGTGACGGTGATCGTGAGTGCGAAGAACGAGACATATCGAATCTGTAAACAACGATTTACGTAAGTACTGGGAAAGAAAAATAAAATATAAAGGAAAGTGTAATGAAATGAATAAACGGGTCAGTCACGTGAGAATCGTGAATCGATAAGACCGAGAATTTTTGACTCAAAAACCGCTAACGATAGCAATTACATTCCGTTCTGGCATAATTTATTTTGAACTAGGCATGGTTGATCAAGTCATGCATAGTTAAAAACAATCATGCAATTGCGGAATTAATATACTAAAGTTTGAACACGTAAAATGATTTTCCGAAAAGCCTTGGGTATAGTTTGGTTTCGAAAATTTTGAAAATTCTTAAAACCGTTTTCACTATAACCTGTGCTCTGATACCAAGTCTGTCACACCCCGCTAAAGCAGAAACACGAGGTGCGAAGAGCCAAAAATTTCATTACACGGGTTATAACAAAAGATAACGATTTCAAGTCATTAAAATAGAATTAAAAGTTTACAAATCCGAAAAGACAACCAAGCGTTTAACGTATCAAAATAAAAAAAATACAAGATTAAAGTGTTTCAATAAAATTCCCAAGTTGGTAAGACAAGTCTTTTCCCAATTCCAGTTTCACGTGACAAGCCTAAACCGTCCATGCTATGCATTCCATGCTTACACTTGTTTTCCTGAAATATGAGATAATGTGTCAACTACATTAAGCAGTGAGTGAGTTACAGTTTTCAAGTTCTCGACAAAGTTTCCGATCAGTATATATAAGTATAAAGGTTTCTTAAAAGAAAAGAAGCGGAACGGCGCTGGGAATATATATACTTTAAAAGTTTCACATGGCATCGAGGTGTAACAACACCTTAATAGTTTGTACAAAGGCAAGTAGAACAATACTTGTAAAATAGTAGTTGCGGATTCAATCGCAAAAAAAGTATATTCGTAAATAAAGTATCACATAATTAAAACATTGTATCAACCTCTTGGCATAATATAACATAAGTGTACACACTAAACCGATTAACCAACCGTGAGGCCCCTTACCCCGCACTATCCATGAGGAGTCAGAACTTAGTAATATGTACTTAGACTACCATGTAAGCAAGGAACGGTTCATTCCTAAGTATCGATACCCATAATTACTAACGGCTTATGCTAATAGTGTGTAAAGAACTAAAACCGGGCACTAATGATATTTTGTTTCAAAATTATAGTAGGCACTTATGAATCGTGTTATATTCTCATCAATTGTTGGAATCATATACAATCAATCATAGTTTCGAACAAGTGCCAATCAGGCGGCAAGCCATTAAGTCAAATAGTGCTGAACAGGGGCAATAAAACAGTTTACTTTGAATGCTTTGGTTTGGTATTCAAAATGGTACAAGGACACCCAAATGGTTTGAAGAAGCTTATGAATGGATTTCTCTCATGAAAGACCTCATAGGGTGTCTTTGTATGTTCCTTGACGATTAGAACCCTGTTCTGGACATAGCAGGCAGTATTCACAACTTCAGCCCAAAATGTGATAGGAAGCTTGGAATCTGCTAACATTAGTCTTGCTGTTTCGATAAGGGTTATATATCTTCTCTCTGTCACTCCATTTGCTGAGGAGTTCTAGGTGCACTGTACTGTCTCTCAATTACTTTTGTTGTAAATAAATCATCCATTTGTTGGTTCTTGAACTCAGTGCCATTGTCACAACGAATGATCTTTATCCTCTTCTCTGTCTTGTTCTCAATTCTTGTTATGAACGATCTTAGAATATCACATGTTTCATCTTTAGTTCCAAGAAAGAAAACTCAAGTATACCTTGTGAAGTCATCAGTAATAACTAAACAATAATACTTCTTTCCCATACTCATGACATGTGTTGGACCAAAAAGGTCCATGTGCAGTAAGTGCAGAAAATTGAATTGATATATTTGATTTTGTGAGAAGACTTATGTTGTTTACCCTTGAGACATGCAGCACAGTGATCATTGCATGTAAATTCCTTTTGTGGTAACCCTCTTAGCAAACCATTTTTCACTAATTTGTTCATATTTTTGAAATTCATATGACACATTTTTCTGTGCCATAAAGAGGATTCATCAATTGAAGCTTTTGAAATAAAACAATTGTCTTTAGTTTCAGAATCATTATTTCCCATGTCTAAACAGTAAAAATTTCTCTTTCCTAGGTGTTATTAGTAGAATCATAATTTCATCAATTATTTCAAATTTAGGATCAAGAATGATACATTCAGTTTTAGTAAAAAGCACTTTGTTCTCTTTATCATAAACTTGAGAGACACTGACCATGTTATAATTTAATTCTTTAAAAATAAAACATTTTCAAATGTAACTGTACCATTACTGATTTTTCCCTTTCCTATAATTCTTCCACCTCTTGGATTTCCTCCAAATACAACATAGCCTCCATCATATTCGACATAATCTTGAAGCTTCAGCTTGTTGCCTGTCATGTGCCTAGAGCAGCCACTGCCCACATGCCATGTATCCCCTTTCTATACACCGGGCTTGCTCTACACATGAATAAGAGGTTAGATTCTTTTAGGAACCCATCCCAAAGTGGTATTGGGTTTACCTTTTTCATTCACATAGTTAAATCGTTTGAAGTGGTATATATGTTTCTTTATCTGTATAGTTGAAGAGTTACTACTCGTTTCTCTCCTGTAGTTTCTACTGGCATAAGTAGAGTTACTACTGGTGTCTTTCTTGTAGTTTCTACTGGCAGTAGTAGTTTTTTTAAAATATGTTTTTTGTTTCTTTTCTTGCACATTTATGTTACTCTCAAATCTTTGTGTAGTCCTACTAGATCTAGGGGTTGTGGTCATGTTCGATATGTTTCTATTAAAGCCAATTCCATTACGTTATTTCTTTTATTATAGAAACAGTCTTCAGTTAAATGATTTGACTTTCCACACACATCACATCTTTTGAAAAAGTTTTGACCTCCTTGTTGAGTAATCTTTTGATTCCAGTTTCTCACATTACCCCTCACAGGTAATGCATGTCCCTGTGTGCACATGCAGTTGCATGTTTTGACCTGTTGTTTTTGACCAATGTGATACCAATTTCTTTCTCTATAAACTTGTGGTTTGTTTTTGAGATTTTTATGAAAAGTGGGACCTTGACTAGACTCAGAATCACTGGATTTCTCCCGTTGGACATTTTGTTCATTAACTTTTTCATTGATTCTAGTTTTGGTTAAAAGAATTTTACTTTTCATAGGGTCTGCTTTAGCGTGTGTATTGACTTCAGTTTCTTCCTCACTAAGTTCTTCACTAGACTCTACCTTAGGAGGAATATAATTATTGTTATATGGTGGTGACACACTATTGTACCCAATCCCATTCTTGGTGTTCCCATGAAATTGTGATTTAAGAATTTGATCAACTCTTTTTGAAGCATTTTCATACTTCTTAATACTAAGCTTAATTTAATCATTTTCAATCTTAATATCTTGAACCCGTTCTTCTGCTTTGATTATCTTATCTAGAGCATTATCAATCTTAATCTCTTGAACCCGTTCTTCTGCTTTGATTACCTTAGCTAGAGCATTATCAATATTAATCCCTTTCTCATTTAATAACTGCTAAGTCCTCTTGGTATTTAGTTTCATTCTTAACATATGCTTTCACTTGTTGTTCATAACTAGCAATTATTTTTAACAACTCTCTTTTCCTTTCTTCTAATTTATGTAATGACTCACAAACAAGTTTATTATTTTTTCTATAATCCCTAACTTGTTTAATGCGTGCAGGAGTACAAAGTTCAGTTAGTACCTCAGTTGGAATGTCATCTTCAACAGTATCTTCCATGACAGGTTGATTTGTGATATCTTCAATTGCTTGAAAGATCCAGTCAAATACCAATCCATCCTGAGTAACCAAAGCAGTTGAGTTGGATGTTCTTGCTTGATAATTGTTGCTTGAATTTGCTAAGTTGTGCTGAGTTGGCTGCTTTTGTTTATCATCTTGGCTGTTTGGAAATTCCTTAGCAAAGTGTCCAAGTTTCTTGCAGTCATAACACCTCACCTTACTCTTATCAAAGCCAGTATTATCATCTTTTCTAACTGCAAAGTTGTTCCTTCCAATCCTTTGAATAAACCTCAATGTTCTCACACTAAGCATAGCAAACTGCCACTTTAGATCCATCTACTCCATATCATCATTATTTACTTGCTCCAATTCTTCAATTACTAGTTCCCATGACTATCAAAGAAAGCTTCCCTAACACTTTCATCATTCTGATTTCCTCTTGATTCTTTAGTTATGAAACCACTTTCAGATGGAGTGCTAGTAGTAGTAACAAAAGCTGCATTCTGTGTTGAATAACTTGTTGGTCTTTTAACTTCAGGTTCAAACACACGTAGCTCATTGTATAGCTCATCAATCTCCATAGTGTCAAGTGTGTTTCCTTGTCTGTAGTTGATAATGTACATCGTCCATTCTTCTCCTATAGCTCTAAGAAACTTTCTATTGATGTCATCTTGAGCATTATTAACTCCCATGCTAGATAGTTCACCAATCAGCTTGTTGAATCTGTCAAAAGTTTGAGATAGAGTATCAGCTTTCACAGACGTGAAGTTCTCAAACTGTTGTTTTAACAAATCCTTTTGATACCTCCAACGTTTCTCCAAGGCCTCCCATATATATTTAGCATCATTATAGTTTCTAAACTGATGTTGATATTCATTAGGAATAGCTATAAGTAAGGTACTTACATATTTACATTCGTTATGAGTATCTCTTCTTTCTTGCTCATTAACTGGTTGAGATAAACCTTTTGCTCCTTTCGATTTGAGATCTGGTCCAGGTAATGGAACAACTTTGGCACCATTCTTCACCACTTGCCAAATGGAATAATTGGTTTGAAGCATGTATTAATACATGCGAATTTTCTACATATCATAGTTTGATGATGTGAGTACAGGAACCCTATTAGCTCTAACGCCTTCAGTAAGATCAGACATTTTGAATTGGTTTGTGAAAAGCTTGTTAAAACGCCTTGTTGATCGTAGATCTAGAGCAACCTTGTGCTCTGATACCACTTGTTAGGATCTGTCGAACTAGGTTTGTATTTAAACAAACATGTAGATCTAGATCTATCATAGAAGTTGCAGCGGATCAACACTTTGATTTTAACAAGGATAAGTTGATTAACATTTTATATGAATACAAATGAATAAGCGTTATGAATAAACGTTAAACAATGAAGAACACAATAATTTCACCAACAGCCTCAATCTATTAGAATTAATGTATATGAATAGACGTATATTTACAACGACATAAGGATCTATATTTATAGACCTTGAGGCTAAAACCCTAAACATAATTGGGTTACAACTCTAACGAAATCTACATTGATAATTATCTAAATCTATTCCATAATTATCTGCTAACAATACGCGCTAGTATTTATCAACTAAATAGTAAAACCTTGACCAGTAGAAACTTCATGCACCCCATGCAATGACAGTAGTAATAGTGCTTACCAGTAGTAATCTTCACTGACTGATGAACAATATAAACCATCTTCACCAGTAGTAATACTCACCAGTAGAAACTTACTTGATGACCAGTATAAACCCTCTTCACCAGTAGTAACCACTATAACCCAATAGATGGTTATGCAAGAAGAAGAGTTAAAGCAATTGAAGCAAGTGGTGTATAAGTTGATGAGGGAGGTGAAACACTACATATTTTCAATGAAGAAACGTGTGCAGGTGGCCAAGGAGGGTAATTCAAGGCCTAAAGCTTACAAATTGCCCACTCCCTCTAGTTCAAGCTCTAGTTCTTCAGGTATGTCTAATAAGAATGCTACCAAAACGGGGGAGAATGTAGAGCAGAATGCTGAAAAAGAGGTTGAACATGGAGCATATCAAGAAGTGAAACTGAATAGTAAGCTATTCGAAAGGAAGATTAAAGATTAATTCGCACATATCGGCTTGGTACTTTATGCACGATTATTTTAGGTGTCAACTATATTCGAAAGGAATAGTTGCATGGTTAGGCAATTCGAGAAATTTAGTATTCGAAAGTAACAAGGATTTACATTAGAAGTTTATCAGCATTTCATACTTAGGAAAGATCATACATTCGTGAACGATCCAAGCAAGCGTCCTTATCTATTATTGAATCAAAACCAATTTTCATTGTTTTTGTTAGTTAATTATAAACCCCCCCCCCCCCCCCCCCCCCCCCCCCCCCCCCCCCCACTAGTTACGAGTTACTTATAAAGCTAAAAATTACTCAATTTAACAAAGTCCCTGAGTTCGAACCCGAACTTGCCTAAGCAGCTATTTTACAAAAATTAAGGGTACTGCCCGGTGTTATGATCTAAATTAAGCGTTTTCGGAAAACTAGATTTCGCAAATCAAGTTTTTGGCGACGCTGTCGGGGACTAGATTTAATTGAGATTTTAGTTTTTGTGTGTTATTTTGTTCGAATAGTTATCAGGTATTGTTTTTGTTTTTGTTGTGATTTTTAGGTGATTAGTAGTGGATGTACACGAGATCCCAAGGGAACACGTTGTAAGCCCATTTGCTAATCTGGAGAGAATTTTGCGAAAACAAGGAGTAAAAGCCGCATTATTTAGTGACAAAGAATCTTCCGAGGAGGAAGAAGAATTGATTTTAGGAGAGAAGTACTTTGAGCCGAGCGGGATGTCGGAAAACGGAGACGATAATGCTGTTATTAATAACCCACCCAACCCGTTTGACATACCGATGATCAACTGGAACCGGACCGTACCACCTACTCGAGGATCAACAATTATTCCACCAAACGTGGGGAATAATTTTTCTATTAAGGGGCATCACCACAAGATGATTCAGGAAAATTCATTTGACGAAAATTCAAAAGCTGACCCGCATAAGCACATTGCAACATTTACGGAAATTTGCAAGATGTTTCGATATGGAGAAGGTTTAGAGGAGGGGGTCATGCTTAGCTTATTCCCGTCATCTTTACGGGGAGAAGCTAAGACATGGTTCTACAAGTTGGAGCCGAAATCGATTGAAACATGGGAGGAACTAAGGGAGTTGTTTGTGACCCGTTTCTTTCCGCCCATCTTGGGTAGGAAATTGTTGAATCAAATTAGGAGCTTCTATCAGTTTGATAATGAAACCACAACGGAAGCTTGGATTAGGCTTAAAGACCTTTTGAGGAATCGTCATGGACACGATCTTGATAGAGAGCAAATTATCGACATATATTTATCATGAATTGGACAACCGTTCTCAGCATGATTTGGACCTAGGGGGTGGTGGAAACTTCTTGTATAAGTCACCGAATGATGCCTATAGAATGATGGAGGATCAAGTGCAGGTCGGGATTTCTAGAGATCGGGTTAGTAAGAATAGAAAGGTTCGGGGTTCGGTGAACCAAGTAAAAGGACGTAGTAGTAGCGAAAGTGGTACTAATGAGATTGTGACTGAAATTAAATCATTGGCGGATTAGATGAAAAACCGAATGGGTCAGTTAGAAAAACATGTACATTTGGTTAGGAATGGGTGTGGAAAATGTGGAGGACCACACTATACGGAGGAGTGTGAGCAGAAAATCAAGGATGTTAACTATGCCAACTACGGTTATCAAAACCGTTGTAATTACCAAAATCGTCAACAAGATGGAGGGAATTACGGGTATGGAAACCAGAATCGAGGGAATAGAAATGAAGGACGTTTTCAACCAAATCAACAGAAACCGAGAGAGGAGGAAGAAGACTCGAGTTTGAAGGAGATGATGAAGGATTTTATTCATACTCAAAAGGCGAAAAATGAAAAAATGGCAAATTCAATTAAGGGGATTCATGAGAAAATTGATCAAGTCCAAAGAATACACAGGCGGGTGTTCAAGATTTGGAACGCAATTTGAAAGAATGAACGAACGGTTCTCAAATCGACCAACGGGTCAAATTTCGAGTTCTACCCAACCAAACCCGAGACCCACTAATCAAAAAAACAACAATGGGGGTCAAACTAGTCAAGGTCAAAGGTACCAAGCACCACATCAACGGGATGAGCATGTGAACACCATTGAGACACGATCAAGTTTTAAGTATGGGGGCGAGGCAGAAAATGAGCTGAACGTGAAGAAAAAGAAAAAAGAGGCTGAAACAGGTCCAATGCGCCGCAAAGCCCAACCAATGCGCCGCAAAGCCCAACCAATGCGCCGCAGTCCAGACTCCGTGGGCTAACCAATTGGTACACATGACTCCAATGCGCCGCAACCACTACTTAATGCGCCGCGGCCAGACCCAATGCGCCACCAGTTGACAACGATGACGATGAAGAGGAGGAGATTGAAATGGAAAGGCGACCCGGGAAGGAACCAATGGTCCTAAGAAAAGAGGAGGAGGTCAAAACGGATGTTAAAGGAGCATACAAGCAAAGGATCCCATACCCTCAACGGATTAGAAAATAAAAGAAAGAAAGAACAATATGGGAAGTTTGTTGATTTATCGAAATCCGTAAAAATTAACGTTCCTTTAGTTGATCTTATTTCAGGTATGCCAAATTATGCCAAATTCATGAAGGAGCTAGTGAGCGGTAAAGAAGATTACATGGAAAAGAGAACCGCATTTCTTAATGTCGAATGTTTGGCCATCGTGAAGAAGTCAATCCCACCTAAGCTTGAAGACCCAGGAAGTTTTCTACGTACTTGTACTTTTAACGATAATTACACTTTTAGTGCATTAGAGAATTTGGGGGCAAGTATTAATCTAATTCCTAACTCTATTTACACTAAAATTTCTTCGGGTGCTTTAACACCAACCAGAATGAGCATAAGATTGGCCGATCGATCTTATCAATACCCATTGGGTATTGCGGAAAACATGTTGCTAAGGGTTGGGGAATTTTTATATCCGGTCGATTTTGTAATTCTTGAGATGGAGGAGGATGAAAAAGTTCCTCTCCTCTTGGGAAGACCTTTTCTAAACACCGCGGATGCTATCATCCGTGTTAGAGATAGAGAAATATCGTTGGGGTTGGGTAATGAAAGGGCTACATTTTCTTTAAATCAAGCTATGAAACACTCTTATTCAACTAACGACACCTGTTTTAGAATTGATGTTATAGATGAAGCAGATTACGACTTGGATTGGGAAGGAATTCTTGAGGAATAGGCGGAAATGGAGATGGTGAATGCAATTGAGAAAGAGTTGAAGGTTATGGAAACCGATGAAGTGAAGGAGCTTGTTATGGATGACAGTTTTAGGATCAAAATGTTAATTGAGGATCCTTCAAAAGATTTGGAATTGAAGCAACTCCCTAGCCACCTTGAGTATGCATTTCTAGAATGTAACTCTTATTTACCCGTTATCATCTCGTCTTCACTTTTGGAAGACGAGAAAAATAGATTATTGACAATCCTTAAAAGCCATAAAAAGCTTTTTCTTGGCGCATTTCGGATATTTCGGATATTCCGGGTATTAGTTCGGATTTTTGTAAACACAAAATCAACTTTTTGGAAAATGTAAAACTCGTTGTTCAAAGATAACGGAGACTAAACCAGAATATGCTAGATGTGGTAAAAAAGGAAGTTGTGAAGCTTTTGGACGCATGTATTATATAACCGATATCGGATAGCTCATGGGTTAGTCCGATTCATTGTGTGCCGAAGAAAGGGGGGATGACGGTGGTTTTAAACGAGAAGAACAAGTTGGTCCCTACTAGAACGTTGACGAGTTGGAGGGTTTGTATTGATTACCGAAAGCTTAACGAGGCAACGAGGAAAGATCATTTTCCACATCTATTCATGGACCAAATGATCGAGCGTATAGCGGGAAACGAGTATTATTGTTTTCTTGATGGTTTCTCGGGTTATTTTCAAATTCTAATTGATCCCGAGGACTAAAAGAAAACAACTTTTACTTGTTCGTTTGGTACATTTGCGTATAGAAGGATGCCATTTGGGTTGTGTAATGCACCGGGGACGTTTCAAAGATGCATGATGGCAATTTTCCAAGACATGGTGGAAAACTCCATTGAGATATTTATGGATGATTTTTCTGTTTATGGGAACTCGTTTGAAGGGTGTTTGAGGAATTTTGGATTGGATGCTAGCAAGATGTGAGGAGACCAACTTGGTCTTGAATTTGGAGAAGTGTCACTTCATGGTGAAGGAAGAGATAATGTTGGGTCACAAGGTGTCGGAGAGGGGAATTGAGGTGGACAAGGCAAAAGTCGAAGTGATATCGAAGCTACCACCTCCAACAAAATGAAAAGGCGGTTAGAAGTTTTTTGGGTCATGCGGGGTTCTATAGGAGATTTATCAAAGATTTTTCAAAGATTACTAGACCGATGACGAGATTGTTGTAAAAGGAGGTGAAGTTTCAGTTCTCAAAGGAGTGTTTAGAGGCGTTCGGATTATTAAAGGAGAAATTGACGGATACGCCTATTCTAGTCTCACCGGATTGGAATTTACCCTTTGAACTCATGTGTGATGCGGGTAATTTCGCGGTTGGGGCTGTTTGGGCAACGAATCGGTAAGCACTTTCAACAGATTTATTTTGCGAGTAAAACGTTGAATGAAGTCCAACAAAACTACACCACAACTGAAAAGGAGATACTTGCGGTGGTCTTTTCCTTTGACAAGTTTAGGTCATATCTAGTGTTGAGCAAAACGGTAGTATTTACGGATCTCTTGACACTTAAGTTTTTGTTCTCGAAGTTGGATGCAAAACCGAGGCTGATTAGGTGGATTCTACTCTTACAAGAATTTGAGGTGGAGATTCAAGACAAAAGGGGAAGAGAAAACGTAGCGGGTGATCATTTGAGCCGTTTGTAAAACCCGGGTCTTGGAGAATTGAAGGAAGAGGAAACTAGAGATACATTCCCGGATGAGCAACTAGCATATGTTAGAAAGGTAAATGGTAAAAGGGGTCCTTGGTTTGCGGATATAGCAAACTATTTGGCGGGAGGAGTTATTAATAGGAACTTAAGTTATCAACAACGGAAGAAGCTATTTTCCGATGCCAAATATTACTTTTGAGAGGAACCTTATCTATTTAGGATGTGTGCCGACGGGATGGTTCGAAGGTGTGTTCATGGGGGTGAAACGAGGAGAATTCTTGACGAATGTCATCATGGCCTAACGGGAGGACACTACGGTCCATCGGCAACGGGTAAAAAGGTATATGATGCGGGATTCTATTGGCCCACTATTTTCAAAGAAGCACACACATTGGTTAGGACTTATGATTCTTGTCAAAGGCAAGGAACGGTGACGAGAAGGGACGAAATGCCACAACAAAGCATTCAAGTGTGCGAAGTATTTGATATTTGGGGAATCTATTTCGTGGGTCCTTTCAAACCATCAAATCGAAATGTCTATATCTTGGTGGCGGTGGATTATGTCTCCAAATGGGTCGAAGCGAAAGCCTTACCCACTAACAACGTTAATGTGGTTATTGACTTTTAAAAAAGTTTATTTTGTAGGTTTGGCATGGCTAAAGCGTTTTTAGTGATCGGGGAAGCCATTTTGTAAATTCCCAAATGGATAAAGTGTTGAAAAGGTACGAGGTGCAACATCGTTTCTCCACTTCTTATCACTCGCAAACAAGTGGGCAAGTGGAAAATACGAACCGAGAAATCAAGCAAATATTGGAATCAATGGTGCACAATAACCCGACTCTTTGGTCAAGGAAATTAGAGGATGCGTTGTGGCCATTTCGAACCGCCTACAAAACGCCAATTGGTACTACTCCTTTTAAACTTCTATATGGTAAAACGTGCCATTTGCCGAAGGAGATAGCACATAAGGCGTATTGGGCGTTAAGGGAATGCAACACCGATTTGTTGGCCGGAGGAGAAGCCCGATTTTTGAAATTACATGAGTTAGATGAATTGAGGTGGAACGCATACGAAAACTCGACCCTTTACAAAGCAAGAACAAAAATGGTCCATGATCTCAAATTTCGACGAAAGGAGTTCAAGGAAGGTGATAAGGTGCTTTTGTTTCAATCCAAATACAAATTTAAGGAACCGGAACTGAAATCCTAGTGGACGGTCCGTATATTGTGAGTCGGGTCTTTTCGGCGGGATATGTGGAACTTGGAACGGACGATGGAGGGACATTTATCGTGAATGTGCAAAGAGTAAAGTGTATTTCGAGGAGGATAATGAGAATCAGATGACGGTAGAGGACGGT
This sequence comes from Senecio squalidus, assembly GCA_910822075.1. NCBI lineage: Eukaryota > Viridiplantae > Streptophyta > Magnoliopsida > Asterales > Asteraceae > Senecio > Senecio squalidus. The sequence continues at coordinate 34,692,746 of CAJVGC010000582.1, read as the reverse complement.
TTATACCAAGAACGGACGATGGAGGGACATTTATCGTGAATGGGCAAAGAGTAAAGCTGTATTTCGAGGAGGATAATGAGAATGGGATGACGGTAGAGGACGGGTTCTACCCATACTAAGTTTGAAGGAATAACGAGGAGTCAAGCTAATGATTCGAGTAAAAAACGAGCACCTTCGGGAGACATCCCGGTTTGGTGTTTCTTTTCCCTTTCTTTTGTTTAATTTTCGTAATATTTGTAGTTTGTCTTAAGTAATTTAGGAGTTTATTGAGTCTTAAAAAAAAAAAAAGTTTGTACATATTTTTCGGACCTGATCGGTGAATGCGCCACAACCACAAGGGAATGCGACACATTCGATTGAAAGATCAGTCCATAAGTGGCGCAGCCACAAACATTGCAACGCATCACAACTTAAAAACCCAAACGGCGACACACACACACACACACACACACACACACACACACACTCAAGCACCAAACGATTTTTCTCCCATTTTTCTTCCAGGATTCAAGTAACTAACATCATGGTTAGAACGATATGGCTTTCTAACAATCTTAATTTGTTAATCTTAATCTCAATTACGGTTTATGAAGTTAAAATTGAATTGGAGAAAAACTTAGTTTTAGCTAATTTGGGCCTAATTTGGTGAATTAAGTCAGGAATAAGGGTGATTACGTTGTCTATAGGTGATTTGTGTTATTGGATTGAAAGTTTCATGGCTGAAAATTGCAAACGGAAGATGGCTGATTTCTGGACTAATGCGCCGCAACCACTAGGGAATGTGGCGCATTGGGGGATCCGTGGGTAATAATTTTTTTTTCCTTTTGTTTTAACAATTTTGTGTCGTGTTGTTGTTGTTGTTGTTGATGTATATTTTATAGGGAAAACGTCAAGCTGTGGAGTAGCCTTCGGAGCAACACACCGGAGTTAGGAGCGTACCAAAACCATTCTTGCCCACAAACACATCCATGGTAATGAGAACCGGGACGCATCCATGGCTAAAATGGCCCGGTTGTTCAGCGAATCGGAAGGTCCAACTAAACAACAACTTGGCATCCATTCAGGACAAAGCCATTTGTCCTCCGAAGTTTTTGGATTGGAATTTGATTGAGAGTTTGGGAATCACCGAAGAGTTGGATATGTATTTCATGACCAGTTATGTTGAGCCGATGGAGGCCCATCCCGAGCCATTTGTGATACCGGTTTGGAGGATGGCGTTTGATGTTCGGGAGGATGCGTATAGGGAATGGTGTTTGGAGTTTTATGCTAGTTTGGAAGTTGATACGCCTCCGGATCAAGATCATCTAATTTACTTTACCCCACTAATCAAATTCCTTTTGGGGGGAAAGGAACAAAAGGTTACCATTGCTCAATTCGGGTTTTTAGCGGGATTGTTGACCCAAGAGGAGGCGGAGAGTGAAAGAGATATGGCGGGATATGGTTTAATGGGTAGTTGGTGTTCGAATGACGTAAGGGAAAGAAGGCAAGGTGTTTGGTTGGAATTATCTAGGAAATCGCCACGTAATGCGACGAGTAAGGCGATAGACATCACATCTCCGATGCTTCGCCTAATCCACAAGGCGATTTCTTACTATTTTCTCCAACGGGCCACCCATCAGGATAAAGTGTAAATTGATGATCTATGGTTGTTACACTATTTCATGAAAAGAAACCCGGAGGGTTATGTGAATGCTCCATGGGCGTTGGTGCAATACATGGCTGAAAATGGATCGGGGAGACAAGTAAAAGGGCCGATGTTATGTGGACACTTCATCACTAGAATAGCCAAAAACCTTAACTTAGTGACGGCGTCTAGCGTGAGGAGTTGTAGTTTGGGTGTTGGTTGGAAATTGATCAATAAGGTAGACCTTAGGAAAGACAACATAGTCACAAAGTCGGGGGTTTTGTTGGTAACGAAGAGGAGGAACAAGAAGCTGAGGAAGAAGAAGCCAGGGAAGAAGAAAAAGAGGAGGGAGGTACATCACAACAACTACCTCCACACGCCCCAGGATTTGACCAGTCAAGGATGATGGAGGAGACATACCGCATTGGGCGGGAAATAGATGGGTCGAGAAGGGACATCTACCGGATAGGCGATTATGTGCATTATCATATGGAGCGTTATCAACCCTCGTGGGAGTATATGGATCAGCAATACCACCTCTGTTGGGAAAAAGAATGATCTATCCCAAGATTAATAAATCTGTTAATCAAAGTCTGAGTCTGAGTGACATGAGTCTGAGTGACTCAGTCTGAGTGACATGAGTCTGAGTGACTCAGTCTGACTAACTCAGACTCATGAGAGAAGTCAGGCGTGATTTAAGGCAGTTTAGTTAGTCAATATCTTTTATATGTTTAAAAGATCTTGTTAGATTGATCCTTATCAAACTCACTATAATTGTGTATAAATAGTGAGTTTGAGTTTTGTAATCATTGTACCTTTTGAACGAAATATAACTGTGTGTTATGTTCACTGTTTCTATATTATAATTCCGCTATAATATCTACTGAAACTGAGTATCAAACTGATATATAACAATTAACGTTTAAATACTTATTTGTTATTGATTTGCCATTGTTTGAGATCTTAGTGAGACCTAACAATTGGTATCAGAGCAAATAAGATTTACATTTTAATAAATTTATAAATCTTAAACGATGAATACTTAGAATCTCAAAACAATGTCATCATCTTCAAATATAACTGCAATGGCTGGTAAAGGAATTCCAGTATTCAATGGACATAATTTTGCCCATTGGAAACTTAAAGCTGAGTGGCACTTATCAGGAATTCATGAAGAAATGATAAGAATCATAACTGAAGGACCCATAATTCCAGGAAAGGTCATTGATGAAGTCAAAGATGGTGATAGAGTTGTCCAACGTGCAAGATGGGTTCAAACCACCAAATCTCAATGGACAGATCAAGACAAGCTGTTGTACAATCTTGATCCCAAAGCCAGAAGTATTTTAGGCAATGCAGTATCTGAACAAATATTTTCAAAAATTGATGGCTGTAAAACTGCTAAAGAACTCTGGGATACATTAATTGTGTCATATGAAGGAGTCCCAGTTGTGAAAGAACAACGGTTGAACAGCCTCATAAGAAACTATGAAAACTTCTACATGAAAGAAAAGGAGACTTTAGCTGATGTTCATACAAGATTTCAAATCATGTTAAATGATATGTCAGCTCTGGGAGTGACAAAGGAAGATGATGAAATCTGTAAGAAATTTGTTGATATTCTACCTAACAAATTTGAATCGGTTATTACATCTCTTGTAGTGAGTGAGAAACTGTCCACCTACAAGCTGCCAGGACTATTTGGCTTATTGTTGAATTTTGAGGAATCTCAAGAAAGAAAGAAGATCAACCATAGACGAACTGCAAGAGATCCAGAAGCTGCATTAGTTGCAACCAGCAAAAGGAATAAAGAAATTTATTCTAAAGCTGACTCATCTGAGTCTGAGTCACACTCAGATTCAGAGTCTGACGATGACTCAGAAGTAAAGAAGTTGAAAAGTCAGCTTGCCCTGTTGACCATGAAGCTTGAACAGAAGATTGGGTACAAGGGAAAGAAACCGTTTGATCTGAAAAAGGTTAAATGCTTCAAATGCAACAAATATGGCCACATGGCTGCCGATTGTAAAGTGAAGAATGCTCAGACTGAGCATATGGATGAAGTTGCTGAAAGAGCTCAAAGATACAGAAACAAGTATCTTAAGTATAAGAAAGGCCATAGTTCAAATTCTCAAAAACCTCAAGCTGAACAGAAAGCCTTCTTTGCTGAAGAATGGTTAGATGAGGAACTATCATCTGATGAAGAGGAAGTAGAAGACAAATACCTGATGGCGGTGGTGGAAGAAGTAACTGAAGCTGAGAAATCTGCTTCTCAGTTCGAAAAGGATCTAAAAGAAGCAGAAAGAATGAGTTGCAACTCAGACTGGAACAAATCAAAACTTTACAAGGTACATAATTTCAATTCTTATACAAATGAACAAAAACTCCAAATTTTTGAGTACATTTATATAGACTTGACCACCACTTTAGAAGAACAGACTGAACTCAAACATAAACTCAAAGATCTTGAAAACAATTTAAAAATTAAAGATGATAAAATTATGGAATTAGAAAGCTACAAAGTTCTTTTAAATGCTCAGACTGAAGCTTATAATGATCTTGCAAAAGAAAATCACAAGTTTAGAGAAGAAACTGAGCACTATAAAAGAATTTGTAAATCTTGGTGTATTTCATCTTTAAAAAATGAAGATTGTTTGAGCAGACAGGTACCCAAACAAGTGCAAGCAGTGTTGGGTGAAGGGTTTAGTTTGAAGAAATACATGATAGAAGAGGAAGAAGAAGCTGAAAAGGCTGAAAGAGAAAAAATCATTTTTAAACCAGAAATTCTTCCAAATACTTTCACTTATGTGAAAGGAGATAAAATAATGATGTCAAATGCATTTGTTAAACCTGTAATTGCTCAAGTTTTGAATAAAAATGATCTTTTGCCTTCATCTTCTTCTAAATCTGACTGTGTTGTTTTGTCTGAGACTGATATTCAGAAACTGACTCCCTTGAACAAAGTTATTTCCAAAGTTGTGAGCAAACCAAAGGGTAAGGCTCCAATCAGTTCCAAAGGGTACAACAAAAGTTCTTAATCAAAAACAATTGATAATTTAGGAAACCAATTACTGGAACTGACCAACATTGTAAAAACTTTAGTCAGGGATAAATCCCCAAATCAAGCAAGGTCCAAATCTCCTCCCAAGAGAAATTGCTATAACTGTGGTGAAAAAGGGCATGAAGTTGTGTTTTGTAAACTGTTGACCAGGTCTAGACTCAAAAACCGTTATGCTCAAAAGTCAGTTTCATCAAAACATTGGTCATCTTCACAACAATCAAGGTCATCCAAATCCAGATCTGTTTCATCAAAATCTAATTCATCCTCAAGAAACACTTCTCCACCAAAGACTCCTTATGCACAATGTTCTAAAATTAAGTCCGTCCCATCTAGAGTCAGTCTTAAAAATATTCCTTGCAAGTATTGTGGTGCCATAGGCCACTACTCTGTTAATTGCATGAATGAGATCAACAAATGGAATTATACAAATCCCAAAACTGACTGCAAGATTGAAACTGTCCCTAAACCTATCTCAGTTCATGGATCCACTCTAAAGTGGGTACCCAAAAGGAACTAATTTCTTCCTTTTTCATGTGCAGGATTCCACAAAATGGTATTTAGACAGTGGAGCATCAAGGCACATGACAGGAATGAAGTCCTTTCTACAGGACTATAAGGAGGAAGATGGACCTCAAGTAAGATATGGTGACAATGGAGTATCAATGACTAGGGGATATGGAAAGATTCATGTTGGAGCTGTTACATTCAAGAGAGTTGCATATGTGGAAGGATTGCAACATAATCTACTCAGTGTAAGTCAAATTACTGATGAAGATCATGAAGTCAGATTCAGAAAACAAGCTGGCATAATCTATAGTGCCAAGGGCAAACCATTACTGCTAGCCAAGAGAGAAAGAGATGTGTTCTGCCTGGATCTGAGTACAGCAAATGATGAAGCTGAGACATGTCTGTTCACAGAAACAAAGGAGGAATTGAATTGGTTATGGCATCGAAGGTTATCTCACTTAAACTTCAAGAAGATTAATGCCTTATCCAAAAACAAGTTAGTCAGAGGACTGCCAGAACTGACTTACACCAAAGACAAAGTTTGCTCAGCTTGTGTTCTTGGAAAGCAAACGAAGTCTCAATTTCCATCCAAAATGCTACATTCCATTGATGAACCCCTGTTCATGCTACACATGGATCTCTTTGGACCAATTGGAATTGAAAGCAAAGGAGGGAAGAAGTATACACTGGTCATTGTTGATGAGTTTACTCGATTCACTTGGGTCATATTCTTAAGAGCCAAAAGTGATGCTGCAGAAGAGATAATCAGTCTGATCAAACGGGAACAGCGCCAGAAAAATGCTCTTGTTCGTCAAACGCGAAGTGATCATGGAACTGAGTTCAAAAACTCAGTCTTGATTGATTTTTGTGATTAATTTGGCATAGTACAAAACTTTGCCTCAGTTCGAACTCCTCAACAAAATGGAGTAGCAGAAAGAAGAAACAGGACTCTAATTGAAGCTGCAAGAACAATGCTTTGTTATGGAAAGATGGAGATAAAATTCTGGGCTGAAGCTGTCAATACTGCCTGTTTCACACAGAACAGATCAATAATTGTGAAACGTCATGGCAAGACAGCATATGAATTATATCACAACAAAGTTCCCTCAATTCATTATTTCCATGTATTTGGAAGTAGATGTTATATTCTAAATCAAAGGGACCTTCTGTGTAAAATGTCACCCAAGGCTGATGAAGGATTATTTGTTGGCTACTCAAGCGTTGCTAAGGCATTTAGGGTGTACAATGAACGTAGAAAAGTTGTTGAAGAAAGCATCAATGTCACCTTTGATGACACTACTCAGTCTGACAAAGATGAATCATCCTCTCAGAGTGATATCTCAATAATCAATCAACTCTGTGACGAACTGCTCCTAAATTCCTCTGAATCTGAAACTCAGCGTGAAGATCAGTCTGCCAGAACCAATTCTCAAGATCAAGTATCAGAAAGTGAAGCTGATGAACCATCACCTCAGAGAGCTTCAGAATCAGAAACGTTAGAGTCAATTGAAAATGGTGATACTCAGACTGTGACACATCAGTCTGACCAAGCTCAGCCTCAACCCACTCAGACTGATATCGTTCAGACTGATGAAGAAGAAGCTACTGAACATGTTTCAGGGAACATCAAGACTGTAAGGGGCCATCCAGTTTCATCTGTTATTGGCTCTTTAACTGAAGGTGTCAAAACAAGAAGAAAGACTGCCACAGCAAATTTTTGCTTTTATACAAACTTTTTGAGTCTGATGGAACCTAAGACTGTTGAACAAGCTCTGTTAGATGAGGACTGGGTTGAGGGCATGCAAGAGGAGCTAGGTGAATTCATAAGAAACAATGTCTGGACAAAGGTCCCACGTCCTCTGCGTAAGACCATTATTGGCCTTAAATGGATATTGAGAAACAAATTTCATCAGGATGGAGTAGTGATCAGAAATAAGGCCAGACTGGTGGCTCAGGGTTACAAACAGGAAGAAGGAATTGACTATGATGAAACATTTGCTCCAGTGGCCAGAATTGAAGCTATCAGATTGTTCTTAGCATATGCAGCCTTCAAGGATTTCTTGGTTTATCAAATGGATGTAAAGAGTGCCTTTCTAAATGGAGATCTGCAGGAGGAAGTCTATGTGAAACAACCTCCAGGTTGTAAGCTTGACAGAAAAAGCACTTCAGGAGGATGTCAGCTCCTAGGAGGCAAGCTGGTTAGTTGGTCTAGCAAGAAACAAAACTCAGTCGCCACTTCCACAGCTGAAGCTGAGTATGTGGTTGCAGGAAGCTGTTGTGCACAATTGCTTTGGATGCAACATCAATTGGCTGATCTTGACATCAACATTCAAAACACACCCATCATGTGTGACAACAAGAGTGCTATCCAAATCACTAAGAATCCAGTATTCCACTCCAGGACCAAACACATTGAAATCAGGCATCATTTCATTCGAGACTGTGTGGAGAAAGGAAAGGTCAGACTGGAGTTTGTGGTAACCAATGATCAACTGGCAGACATATTCACCAAACCTCTGAGTGAGGAAAGGTTCTTCTATTTGTTAGGAGAACTTGGCATGTTAAATCCTTAGTTCTGTCAATCTCAAATTTCAAACTGACTACTTTGTCAGTCTGAATATTTTCAGTCTGACTAAAAAGTCAGCTTCAGGACTCTCAGTCTGCACAGTCCTCAGACTCAATGTACTTTTAGAACATATCTTTTTATATTTTTTTTATCTTTTGTATCTTTTCAATTAATCATTAGATAGTTTTTTTTAATTTTTTTTTTTTTTTTTGGTCAAGTCCTATCAACGGTCATTCAGTGCAACTTGTAATTTTCTAGGGGTCTAACTTGTAATTTTTCCAAATTAGTTAAAAAATTTCGCTATATTAGTTCAAATCTAACAGAATTTCAAATCTTTTAAACCTAGATTTTCCTCTTCCTAATTCTTTGCTTAATTTTTTCTCTCATGGCTAACCCCAATCTGATGCTTCATGTTACATCAAGAATGATCCCAGGTGCCGATTTTCAACAACGGGTTCAAATTAAGGATAACAATAGAGTGGAAACTGCCGAAATTCCCGCCAATCGACGAAACAGGGGTTTTGAGCAACTGATTCAATTTATGAAAGCTCATCCCCTCTATGGCGCCTTTTTCTATGCAAACACAATGTGTCCTCCCGTTCTATGTGAATGGTGGTACACCTGCACTGCTAATGCTGACAGAACTGCTCTCTCTGGCACATACAATAATGGGCGTTCTACAATTGTTATCACTGAAGAAACCATTCGGCGTGCATTACTCCTTCCAACACTTGCTGAGGCTGGCGAAGGAGGGTTTCAGAATAGACGAACCAAACAACAAGCCAGGGAAGAAGCTTTTCCCCTCATTGGTCAGACTGAAACCCAGGGAGTCATTAAATACAGTCTTTTTACTGGAAAATGGAAATTCTTGTTTTCCATGATAACAAGATGCCCGGGGGGTAAATCGGGCAGTTTGGATCAGATGAATGAGTTTGAAACTCATCTGGTCCATGCTATGGTAATGGGTAGACGAATCTCATTCTCACAGCTTTATTTTGATGAGATTCTTTCCTTAGCCCTTAAACCCAAACGACTGAATGATGTTCCATTTATTCGTGTCCTTTCACTCAGTTTTGAGGAGGCCCTGGGCAAAGAAACTTATGATCAGCTTGATCACCGATTTTATACTTGTGAACTGCCCAGGCTGACTCCAAAAATGTTTACATATATCAATATCACTGAGACTGAAGCTCCACTTACCCCTGTGATGCTTGAATGGATTGCAAATCCGTTCATTGATCAGGAACCAACTGAGTCTGACTCCTCAGACTCAGATGTTCAAGCTGATAGAATTGACGGAGGGCCTGAGGGAAATAACCCTGTTGCAGATGCTGAGGTGGACTTGGGTGGGGCTGGGCCAAATGATGCGGACCAAGGTATGATTATTCCTCTTACTCTACCTCAGTCTAAGACTATCCCTTCTCAGCCTGAGCAGTCCATTCCACATCTTGATGTACTGGCTACACAAGCGACCAACCTGATGGACTCACCAAGTTCATTTGATAAAGCTCTCACATCTAGCCCCACAGCAAATCAGGCACTAATGGACTCACTTTTCCATGAGGCTGAGAGTACTACACTCCCCTCCAGTGCTGGAGTTCAGACCAGTCTCTCTCTGCTAGAGCACGAGTTGGATCTGACTGCTATGACTACCCAAAGCCACATTAAGGTAGTAAACTTGGAGAAACACATTGCTGCTACCACACTGTCACATGTGGCAAGCATTGAAGAAAATGTCTCACTCCTAGACATACCTGTACTCAGTATGGGACCACCCCCCTCAGCTTCAGAGCCTATTCCAACGGCCATTTTCACCAGTTATGTGCTGGTTCACGATAAGGTACCACCTTCAAATCTCTTACACTCTCTATCACTAGTCGCCCATGCCTTACTCCCCAAACTGGGTGATGTACAGACTTCATATTCTATGGCTTATGATCATTCTCCTAAATCACAGGGAGGGAGTGAGGCTGTGCCACCTGTTACATCCACACCTGTTACTACTTCAACCCAGTCTGAGGTTGCCTTGAATACTCCTGTGCTGTTACAAGCTCTTAAGGACATGTCAGCTCAGTTTGATGACAGACTGAAGGAAATGCAGACTGAGGTTCATGCTTTAAGAACACAGAATGCAGAGGAGCTACAAAATTTGAAGGATGTGGTGTTGAAACTGACCTCTGAAGTCAGTATGATCAGGAAGGGCAAGGCTATTGCAGAGGGCTCTCAGCTTCAGGGGGAGAAAATAGCTGATGCAACTTATGAATCTGAGATCCCCAAGCAGCAGTTGAAAAGGAAAAGAAAAGAGGGGGAGAAAAGGTACTATAAGATTACCAGGCTCAACACGAAAACTGGTCAGTCTGAAGTACAATATGAAACTGATTGGAGTATGAATTCTGGGGATGAAGAAGTGATGGCAGATCTTAATGTAATGAAAAGCAAAGCTGGGTATAAAAGTGACCCAGAACAGACTGAAGCAAGTGCAAGGGATAAAATGGAGAAAACTCAAACTGAAGCTGATAAAGAAGCCAAAAAGAAACAAACTGATGCTGAAGCTGAAAAATTGGCTAAACTCCAGAGGTATGCTCAAAGTGCTGGAATGACTGTGGAGCAATACAGAGAGTATGTGAAGGGCTTATACAAAGAAAAATTTGACTTCAATCCATATGATCAGTCTAAAAAAGCTGCTGAAGAGTTTGAAGCTGAAATGCAAGCTGAAGAAGAGCTAGCTATTGAAGAAGAACACATGAGGGTTGAAGCTGATGCCCAAATGGCCAAACTGGTCCTCAAAGAAGAAGCTAGGGTTGAATACATTGAAACAAACTTCACCATGAGAAAGCTTAAACACAAGATTCATCACTTAGATTGTACAAGTCATGGTGGAACTGACCTTCTACTCACATGCTTACATAAAGGTGGATCTTTCAGAGTTGGACTGTCAAGAATGCACACCATGGGAGTAGAAGAATGGAAAGACATAGCAAATCTGAGCTACAATTTAACTGACACAGCTCAAAGTCAAGCAATAAGAAGAGAAGCTATCTTCAACATGAATGCAACTCACATGCTGAATCTAGTGGATGATGAAGATTACAGAGCTTTCTGCACCAAGCACAATGTGAAAGTAAGATCTAAATCTTTGAGTCTTGAAGCCAGTAACTTGCATCCTGTTCCTAAAGAGATTGTGTTTCAAGATCGAACTTATGTTGAGACTGAGAAGCATACAGGCTTATGTTATACAGATTGTGGGGGAGAAGAATGTTTTCAACCTAAGGATGGACTCACCACGACCTCTATTCATCACTGTATAGCTCTGCTAAGTGAATGTGAGTCTCCTCAATGTCTTCCATTCAGAATGAGGCTATTCAGCTGGCTGTTCAACAATCTTAGAAGAATTGAAGAAATTGGAACATTGTCAGACAAGGTGGAGCTAATAAAGAAGGAATATCAGCTGCACTTTAACAAATCTGATGCTGAAATGAAGATATTAATGGATCGGAAGAAAGATAGGTTGAGATGGATGAGGGAAAGAGATCAACCTTTGTCGTTTGAGATTTCATTGAAAAGAAAGAAGAGAACTTTGAAGAAAAGGAAGTAAACTGACTGGTGCTTATTTTGTTCACAAACAATGTTTTGCTTGAAGATTTTTATGTTTGTGTTTATTTTGCTGCATCCTTTGTAAAAGACTTTGGTTAAAACAGATAGGGGGAGATTGTTGGGAAAAAGAATGATCTATCCCAAGATTAATAAATCTGCTAATCAAAGTCTGAGTCTGAGTGACATGAGTCTGAGTGACTCAGTCTGAGTGACATGAGTCTGAGTGACTCAGTCTGACTAACTCAGACTCATGAGAGAAGTCAGGCGTGATTTAAGGCAGTTTAGTTAGTCAATATCTTTTATATGTTTAAAAGATCTTGTTAGATTGATCATTATCAAACTCACTATAATTGTGTATAAATAGTGAGTTTGAGTTTTGTAATCATTGTACCTTTTGAACGAAATATAACTGTGTGTTATATTCACTGTTTCTATATTATAATTCCGCTATAATATCTACTGAAACTGAGTATCAAACTGATATATAACAATTAACGTTTAAATACTTATTTGTTATTGATTTGCCATTGTTTGAGATCTTAGTGAGACCTAACAACCTCAATGTTCCAGGATCCTCAAGCCAATGGCGCGCTTACAACCCACCTGCCATGTACCAGCCACCACCACCCGAAGATGAAGATGACAAGTGAAGACCAGCAATCTCCACTGCACCACACTCACCACTTGGTGTGCTGTCGTGGGTGCAAATATTGTTATAATATCATGTTTGTTATGTTGAATTATTTTATCTTTTGTCATGTCGTGTACTGGGAACAATTTATTTATGTGGTTGCTTTAGTGTTTTTTTTTTTATTATTGACGTAATTGATTTTGTTTACTTGTGTTGTATATTAGCAAAAAGTCTGGCAGTAAGTACACCCCGTGTGGAGTTGAGTCGGAAATCAAGCAAAAATCATAACGACTACGCACGTTTTTTTTCCCATTTTATTTGGGTATTTTTAGTTTAATTATTTTCCTTAGGTTTAATTTTCTTTTTCTTCGTTTTAGTAGAACACATTAGGGACAATGTGTTAGTTAAGTATGTGGGGGGGGGGGGGGGGGGGGGGGACACACCTCGGGAAATTAGTTTGTTTAATCCCCTATTTTATCAATTACGTGTTTTTGTCCTATTTTGAGTCTTATAAAAAAAACAAAAAAAAAACAAAAAAAGAAGCTTAAACGTAGTTAGGGAAAATGATAGGGGCTTGTACATTTAAAAGCATTCTAGTACTTAAACGTGAAATTGTTTAGGAACATCCCTTGTTAATAAAATATTTGAAAGTAAGAGTTTAGGTTTTCTAATTTTAGTTCCTTAAATTTCCCCGAAAAATCTAAAATTCGGATAACCGCTAGATATCTTTAGTACCGAGCCCTTGTAGTTTCTTGCACCCTTTCGGGGGTAGTTCGGGAATCCTAGTATCACTTAATCCCAAGTAGAGTTAGAGGCGAAGAAAAAGGCCATAGGTCTTTCCCGTCAACAAATTGAACTCAACCTTACTATAACGAAGAATCAAATCCTGTTACCAAAACAGTTCACTTCAAAGAAAATATAAAATTATTAATCTTTAGTATTTGAAGTGAACAAAAGTGAGAGGAAATCTAAATGAGTAGACTAACCAAAAATCTCAAAAGAAAAAAGAAACAAAAACAGAAAAATGGTTTTGTGATATATTAGGTATTCCCCCGCAAGCAAGGCGATATAGGGGTCGGCCCAATGGTAGGTTGATTGCTCCAACTTAGGTTGAAGAGTGAGGGAAAAGGGGTGGTTATTTGGACATATCAAAACTAGGGGATAAAATAGGAATTGACTTTAGGAATTTGCGGTTTTTATTTACGAAGTAATTTAGTAACTTTTGATGTTTTAGTCGGTTTACGATCTAGCAATTTTACGCATATCTTTAATTTTGAACACCGGAATGTAGTTAAACGTTTGAGCCTGTGATTCCTTAATTTTTCTTAAGTTGGATATTTTGTAAAATTAGCGTTAGTTTGAGTCGAATTTGCTTAGGGACAAGCAAATGCTTAAGTATGGGGGTTTGATATCGCTTATTTATATGATTATTTCATCGCAATATTTGTTATGTTTTTAGTCCAACACGTAATGGATAGGCCCTTTTTGTACTTATGTTTGTGTAAAGTATGTATTTTAGGTTTTCGGTCATAATTGGAGAAAAATGAGTTGTTTTGAACAAAAGAATGCAAGGAAGGATCAAAGTAAAACATTTTGGAAGTTGCAAGACATGGATGCGCCACATCTATCTACCTATGCGACGCAGTCAACAACGGAAACAAATGAGTGAGCCCACAGAGTGTGGAATGCGCCGCATCCACATATCAATGCGCCGCAGTCAGACTAAATTGCTGTTACAAGTTTTGGATTAATTGCTATTCAATGGGACACTAAAGAGACTTTGGGACTGCACTAAAAAGACCAAAGGAGGTAGTAATATGATATCTTATCTTTTATCACTCAATTTCCGAATCATTGGAAAAGGAGGCAAGCAAGGAAAATCATATTTTCGTAGTTTTTCAAGTAATCGTTAAACAAATTTCCAGTTTGTTTTTTATTTTATCATTTTGTCAATTTGGATACTATTTGAAAGTCTTGTTTTCGGATTGGTCTTGAACTTATTCACTATTTTCATTTCAATAGAATTATGTCTATTTCTTATAATTTGTGTTTCATTAATAATATGGTAGCTAATTTTCTTAAACGTTTGCTTGGATTTATGATCGTTTGTGTGGTTAATTTTGAGTATGGAATTACATTATTAATGTGTTTTGGTTAATTGGGGATCCGTTTGGGTTGACACTTAAATCATCTTGTTAAAATTGTTTATATTTTTGTTTGGTAAACTAAAACGGGTATTCGAAAGGAACTCGGGATTTTACTAAAATAGGAACGAAACAATCAACCTGTCTATAGTTGGTTAAAGTTTGCGGTATTCGAAAGGAATCGCTAACAAAAATTTGAATAATTTTTAACACGAATGCTAGTTAATAAATTAAAAGAAATCAGTTTATTAAATAGTAAGCTATTCGAAAGGAAGCTTAAAGATTAATTCGCACACATCGGCTTGGTACTTTATGCATGATTATTTTAGGTGTCAACTATATTCGAAAGGAATAGTTGCATGGTTAGGTAATTGGAGAAATTTAGTATTCGAAAGGAACTAGGTTTTACATTAGAATTTTATCAGCATTTCACACTTAGGAAAGATCATACATTCGTGAACGATCCAAGCAAGCGTCCCTATCTATTATTGAATCAAAACCACTTTTTAATCATTGTTATCGTTAGTTAATTATAAAACCCCCGACTAGTTACGAGTTACTTATAAAGCTAAAATTACTCAATTTAACAAAGTCCCTGAGTTCGTACCCGAACTTGCCTAAGATATTTTACAAGCGATAAGGGTACACTGCCCGAGGTTGTGATCTATATTAAGCGTTTTCGGAAAACTAGATTTCGCACATCACTGGTGAGAAAGTTTTTACTGGTGAGACAGGTTTTACTAGTGAGACAAAAACAACTCAGAAAGTTTCTACTGGTGAGACAGAAAGTGAACCTCCTATTGCTAATCCAACAGTAGCTCCTTTAACTGAAGATGACATCACTTTAGCTACTGAGTTGGAGAGATTAAAGCAGGAGAAATTAAAGCAAGAAGCAATAAGGAAGGAACAAATAGTTGCATCTGTTGCAAGATAGAGAAAGGCTGCTGACGGTAGACCTAAGGAGATGCCAGTTACTCTTAATACTGGGGGATCTTCAGGTCCTACTACTACTGAGTCAACATAACCCATCATTCCCCCAAGAGTTAAAAGAAGACCAATGGGATTTATTCAAACAAAGAAGGGAATTCAAAAGGTATACGCTGAAGAAGATCCTAATTTCAAAAGCAATGGAAAGGGGAAGGTGAAAAGCAAGCAAGTATTAGAGGAGGAGGAGACTGAGGTGAGAAGAAAGAAAGCTGAAGAGAGGGATGAAAATATAAGAAGAATGAATACTCAGGGATGAACAAGAAAGACTTGGGGCTAGAAAAGAAATATTGAGAAAGCAGGAGGAGGATGATGCTATTGCTGCAAAGAAACAGGAAAAAGAGGAGATTGAAGATGAACTAAAAATAAAGGCTCCAGAAAAAGCTGATCATGAGCTAGCACAAAGAATGTTGGAGAGGATGAACTGTTATTGCAAAAGGAGAAAAAGGAAGAGGCTAGGAGCAAGAGCACAATTAGAAGAAATGTAACTAGAGCTGAAGATAAAAAGAAGTACACTGACTTTCTCAAGTCTACTAGGAAGTATAGTGGAAAAAAGCTAGGGCCAATGAATCTTGATACAGTTCTGTATTTTTACGTTAAAGAAAAGAATTTACAGAAGGCAGCAGAGCAGAAAGCTCAGTTGGAGAAAGAAAAAGATTTGAAAGCTTCTTTAGACAGAGGTTATAAGGTGGTTCATTTTGGATATGAACAAAAGAAGAAGCAGAAAAGTAAGAAGAAGGTTGCTGATGAATCTGTGCCTGAAAAGAAAAGAGAAGCAAGCCAGACTAGTACTGTTCCTACTTCTAAATAAACAAAACCAGCAGTATAAACAATTACTACTGGTAAGAGGAAGGCGAACACTAGTAAGCATGTTATTACTGGTGCTAAGAAGATGAAGGCAGAACCTTCAAGAAAAGAATCTACTAAAGGAAAGTCTTAGGAAAAGGAACAAGAAGAATAGAAGACACAAATTTTGAAGGTAAAGAAATAACATTTTTCTAGTGAATTTGACTTTGGTAATGTTCCTGAAATCTCATATGAGCAAGTGAATGAAGCTCATGACAAAGTGTTTGATGATATTAAAAGTTTGATAATACATTCTGAAGACATCAACTGTGCTACAAGTTTTACTGAAATGCCTATCATTGATTGGTATGCAGTTGTAACTGATGATTAAAATGGGTACAAGGTTGTGAGAGCTTCTAAGAGCTTCAAAGTTTATTACAATTATCTGGAGATTTTCAGGGACATAAGCAGAAGAGATTTGGTGGACATGTTCCTGATTGGTAGAAAGAAGTATTCTCAAGGGCAAGGTAATGTTTCAGACTTTAATGACTTGTTTATGGAGTTGTTAGAGATCATGTTTGAGCCCGAGAATGTTCCAGAGAAGCTGGAAATATTTACTCCTGTGATTGAATGGATCCATTATGAAAGCTGGGGAGTTTAATCCTTAAGCAGAACTGATGGAGCTACTGAGTATTTCTTTGTGGAAAAGAAGTATAAGCATGGCATCAATGTAATGATCAATATGCTCAATGTCAATTTGAAAGATAATCAGAATTCAGAAGAAGCAGTTCAACTATTGTGGAAGATCAGATGTCAGCTTACAGACCATAGAAACTCCATGTAAAAGGATTAAAGATTTTTGGAAGCATTCTCCAGTTTTGGTTGATGAAACTTGTGTTTATAATGAAAAACAGATGTTTAGGGGAGATTTTTGGGATATAGTGTGTTACTACTAGTGAAGAGGGTTTATACTGGTCACTATAGTTACTACTGGTCAGTATTACTACTCGTGGTTAATACTGGTCACTAGTCAGTTACTACTGGTCAACACTATTACTAGTGATGTTGCATGGAGTGCATGGGAGTTTCTACTTGTGGTTACTACTGCTTTGTTGATATTGTTTACGTTGTATTAACAGATAATTATGTAACAGATTTAGAGAATTACAAAGTAGATTCGATAGATATTGTAACCCGATTATGTCTAGGGTTAGTTAGCCTCAAGGTCTATAAATATAGATCCTTATATCGTTGTAAATATACGTTTATTGAGAAACCCTAATTCTAATAGATTGAGGCTGTTGGTGGAATTCTTGAGTTCATAACTGTTTAACGTTTATTCATTCGTATTCATATAAACTGTTATTCACTGATTCTTGTTAATATCAAAGTGTTGATATGCTGCAACTTCTTTGATAGATCTAGATCTACACGTTTTTTAATACAAACCTAGTTCGACAGATCCTGACAGCAACTTAAGTGTTAAAGACCACAACGAAAGAGAATGGTACATGGACCCGAGAGCCACATCAAATCTCATATTGGATGCAAGTAGAATCAAAACTATTTTTAATAGTTGAATTATATCTTGTATCATTGATGGTGATGGATCTTCCATACCCATGACCAACACGAGCAATAACATTTGGCAAACACCACCCTGAGCATTATACTTTAATAACGTTCTTGTCACCACCCATATAATTAAAAGAAACTTAATATTTGTCCGTCAATTTACAAAAGACAATATGTTGGAGCATAAATAAGTGATGTCTAAAGCTTCCAAAAACTCTTCATCAGTGTTTTGTAATAAATATTTAGTTCGGGTGAACTATATTTATCACCCGAACTAGATCTTAGTTAGGACATTTCATGAAGACTTTAAGTCGGGTGAACTAACTCTTCACCAGAGTTTAGTTCAAGTTCACCCGAGCTAAAAGTTAAATGAATGTTTTGTTTATTTTTTTACCTGAACTGTTCTTAAATGAACATAAGGGTTGATGTAATGTATGAAGATAATGTATGTAGCCTACAAAGAGTGTGGATAGTGTGACAGTTGGTAAGAGCTTATATGTGAGTGAGAGTACCATTGGTAACTGCTTTTCTCACCATTTATGGCTTATGAATGAAAGTTCCTTTTACTCATTTCTATTTGATTCATCGTTCTTAGTTCGTTAACTCAATTAATTAACTAATGATTCTGCCACCAGTTAGTGATTCTAAACATCGAATCGTTTCTTTGAAGATTGATCTAACAAGTGGTATCAGATTCGGAAAAATCATTTGATTAGATTCAATTGATTCCGGTTCATCAGTTTGACTCGATTCAACTCAATTTAGTCAAATTATCAGTGTTTTTTTTAACTAAAGAAGTTCAAATTGAAATTGAAGAAAGTTATTGATGAACTTGTGAAGATTAGTTAGAATTTGGTGGAATTGCTGGTACGATAATCAATTGGAGGTGATCGGAGTATGAAGCTAATCTACGAGTTATCAATTTATGAAGTTTGAAGGTGTTTTGGTGTTTATGCAGTGATTTTGAGCATATCAGAGCTGGAATGGAAGAATTGGAATTCAAGTTTGAAAAAACTCGGATGATAAAGTAGTTCATCCGAACTAAATTGAAATTATGATTGATGAAGAGTAGATTGAATCCGATGATCATGAAGCTAAGGATCTACTTAGAAATTTAATTCTGCATGCTAATACAAGCTTAGAATTAGTGATTTGTCAATTCAAGTTGCTTAAGTCAATTAATCTATTAAGAAATTGTAGTTAATTGAAGGTGCGGATGATTGAAACTGTGATTGATGAAAAGGAGGTTGAAAATGATGAACACGAAGTTGAGAATCAATTCAGAATTCAAGTGTGCATGCTAATCCAAGTTCAGATTAGTGTTTTGTCTAAGTAAATTCACTTTTAGTCAAATAAGTTTTTAAGTCGGATGATGTAATTCAAATGATCAAAGTGTTCTAATGATGTTGAATTAGTGAAGATTACAAGTTCATCAAGTGTTGGAGAACAAAATGTTTTCAAAAACATGTTTCTTCAAAGAAAAATGATGTGGTAATTAGCTTTCTTATTCAGATTTATGATGAACTAAAAGTTTAACTCAGATTAAGGTTTAAGATATGAATGATGAGATCATTGAGCTCGTATTTCTATTGATGGAGTATTACTGCTGTTAGTGATGATGTTTTTGAGTTTTGTGTTCATAGGTATAAATTGAGTTTAATTCGGATGATAAATTTGAGTGGGAGATTGTTGATGTGATAATACCTAAGTGTGTAATGCTAACAATGGAGAATCAGTTAAGCGGGGAGTTTATTGCATTGAAGAATCTGAGATTTGAAGATTCATAGCATCATCCAAAGGGGAGATTGTTGGGTATTGAAAGTTATGGGTGAAGCAATAAAATCTTCAACGCTTGTTTTTGATTTAAGTTTTAAGTCGGGTGAACAATGTTCATCACCCGAACTAAAACTTAGAAAGTCTTTCAGTGAAGACTTTAACTCAAGAGAACAAGTTTCTTCGCCAGAGGGAGTTAATGTTAATTGAAGATTTAGCTGATCAAGACAAGTCAACATTGAAGACTTTAACTCTGTGAACAAGTTAGTCTACCCGACTTAACTGAAGTTCAGCAGAGTTAAATTTAAATGAAGACTTAAGTATTTTATTTGTAGAGAGTCTGTATTGAGATGTCTATAAATAGAGTGATGGGTGTGTATAGTTAGTGGTTTTTGAACCCGGTCTCATTTAAGTACCGTAAAGCTTCAACATTTTGTAACGACTATTCCCACCAAAATCACACTATCAATGATATGTTGACATTCTCTTTCAATTAACCAATTCTCAATACAATTACTGTTAAGATTCACTCAAATTGAGAGATTCCGCATCTCAATTTTATCATGCAATTCACTGATTTAGTGTTGTCCACCATTGCATCTACAGTTCAAATGGAAAATGTGGTGGTTACTGAAGAGGTTATTAGAAGAGTTTTTCAATTTGATCAAAATGGGTTGGAGATACTGGAATTAGATGAGATACAGACTGAATGCAGAAGAGTAGGATATGAAGGTGATTTTCTTGAGAGTATGGTGAATAAAACTAGATTCTTCTACAATTGGAGATAAATTTTGCATGTATTGGTGTGTTATATATCAGGAAGATCAGGAGGTTTTGATGAGATGAACCTGATATTGGCATCAACATTCATTTGTTTGATCACACACAGAAGATTCAATTTTTCTGGGTTCATATATCGATTGTGTGTAGATAATGGAAGAAGGAAGTGCTACATATGTTTTGCTCTACCTAAGGTTTCCTTCAAATCATTTTACAGTATGAGATACAAGGATGGATGCTTGAAGGGTCTAAACTGAAGGAAGAGAAGATGAATTGGAAAATTATGAATAACATGAAAAAATCTTTTTCAAAGGCAAGAGTGGTATTTTCAGGAAATTTCACACCAATCTTCCCCCCCCCCCCCCCCCCCCATGACAGAACAAGCAAAAGTAGCTATTCAGATTTTTGAAGAGTTGCAACAACAATGGGGACACAATATTCAACAACAAGAACCACAACATAATCAACAACAAGAACAAAAACATCTTGCACAACAATTTGAAGCAGATCAACACATTAATCAACCTTTGTCACCTATTATTGATATTCCATCCCCACCACCTTATTCACCTATTCATCAATCTGCTACACACTCAAGAGCTCAAAGCAGTGAAGAGAGCAACTGGTTCTATACTCAAGCAGAGAGTGAAGCGTTGCCCAATCTTGCAGAAACACATATTCTCACACCAAATTTTCCAACATTAACCACTATTTTTGTGCAAATTCAGAAAGAGATTGCTTCAACAAGTAGTCCTCTTCAAGTATTAACTTCCAAGAAGAAAGCGGGAGCAAGGATTGGTGCTTTTACTATTTTGACATTGGAGAAGAAGAATGAATCTTTGGAGCAAATGGTGAAAAATCAACAATCTTTGATTAATCAATTGAGATGGAGAAATGCTATCAATGAAGTAAATAAAGATCAACAAAGGTTCAATCCCTTTTTGAAGTCTCTCCCTATGGATGATGCATCCAAAATAGGGGGAGATAAGACTAAGAAAACTGATGTTAAGACAATTGTTTTGATTAAGGATGTTGAGATGGGAGAGAAGACAGTGCAGATGGGATATGTTGAAGGAGGAATGATAAATGAAGAGGAGATCATGTCTAAGGGGGAGCTAAATGAAGAAGGAAGTTAAAAAGGTAAGGAAAAGATAGCTGAATTTACCCATGACATTGAGATGTTTAACTCTGGTGATGTACAATTTAAGTCGAATGAAGAAACATTTACCTCTGGTGATGAGATATTTAGATCGGGTGAAGAAAATTTTATTTCGGGTGAAGAGAAATATAATTTTGGTGATGATGAGGAGAGTGGATGCATGATGACAGGGAGAATATCAGGAAAATTTAAAGTTGTGGACCAGTTTGGAGAAGTGATTGACGAGGAGATGTTTGATGAAAAACATTTTGAAGGTATTTATGAAGGGATATGTGATGAGAAAGCAACTGAAACCTTTAATATGTACATCAAAAATAGAAATCCAGTTTCAGTTCATGCTTTTGATGAAAGTAATAAATAGAATGAAGAATTGGGAGGAGAGAAGATTGTAATTGATGTTGATAGTGATAATGATGAAGATGACACTGATAAGATTGTGGTGAAAGAAGAAGAAGGTGAGAATAATGAGGAAACTATTGGTGAAGGAAGTAGTGTGAAACGGGTAACTGGAGGAAGAATGAAAAGCATAGCAGTAAAAAATTTAAGTTTAGTACCTGCAAAAGTTATGGAGTTGAAAAAGAAAATGCTTGGGTACAAAAACAAATTTTTTGAGGCAAACTACAAGCTACATTTGAAGAATTACTTGATAGCTTTTGGTGGTTTATCTACAAGATCAGTTGGGCAAATAAAGATAGAAACATTGGAGAGAAACTGGATGGATGTACAGACCAAGGTAATGGTCAATGAACTGAAGTCAAAGAGGGAAAGAAAACTAGAGGAAGAATTGAGTAAGAGAAAGAAAGAAAGAGTTTCAAAAGATGTTAGTGGATATTCTACAACTGAAATTTAGGTCAGTATGAAGAGTCAAACAAGAGAAACTCCAATGGTGACTCATGTGCAGAATGTTGAGGGATCTTTTGAACAAACTGTTGCTCCAAGTCAAACTGTGACTTTGAAGTCTTTAGTTGAAAAACAGAGTCCAGAAGTTCAGTTAAAGATGAACGTGAAGCAGGAAGATGACCCATTTACATAATATATGGAGCATGGTTTACAAACACTTAAACATAAGATCTATTACAAGTTCAATCCAAATCAACACTTCCTGATGATTACTATCTTGATGATCCAATTGCCACTGCATTGATTGAAGAATTTTTTGATTGCTATAGTGATTAAAAGAAATAGTAGAACTGGAACAATGACCACCTTTGATACAACAAAAAAAACTGATGCAAATTACAGTGGAAGATGCTAGACAGTTGTGCAAGTTGAAGATGATAATCCATGGTGGATATCCTCATGGAAAATATTTTAAGAGTTTTATCCATGAGTGTGCAAAACTGATTTTATCAATTTTAGGAAGAAGTTTAAAACCAAAAGGAAGAGGATGTCAATGTATACAATTCCAATGAAGAGAATCAAGGTTATGCATCAAAAACCAAAGATTCTCAGATGGTGGGTTGATTATGAATGTGATAAGATAGTGTTAGATAGAGCAGATGGGGAAGATGAAAGACTGTATGAGAATGAAGACCTCGGAGATCTTACAAATGAAGATTTACTTATCATTTTTAAGTTACCTCTTGAGAAGCTACAACAAGATGATAATGAAAGAAGAATGGCTTTAGAGGTAGTTGCTTGGGAGGTAGACAAGATCAGGAGGGGAGACAGAAATGGAAGATGATAAGTGCAAGAAGATGTTTGTGTTTAAAGATGAGGATGGAGTTGATCCTAGCAAGATGAAGATTTTGAAAGCATCATCCAAGGGGGAGATTGTTGGAGCATAAAAAGAGTGATGTTTGAAGCTTTTAAAGACTCTTCATCAGTTTTTGTAATAAATATTTAGTTCGGGTGAACAATGTTCATCACTCGAACTAAATCTTAGTTAGGACATTTCATGAAGACTTTAAGCCGGGTGAACAAACTCTTCACCAGAGTTAAGTTCAAGTTCACTCGAGCTAAAAGTTAAATGAATGTTTTGTTTATGTGTTCACCCGAAGTGTTCTTAAATTAACATAAGGGTTGATTTAATGTAAGAAGATAGTGTATGTAGCCTATAGATAGTGTGGAGAGTATGATAGTTGGTAAGAGCTTATATGTGACTGAGAGTACCATTTGTAACTGCTTTTCCCTCCATTTATGGCTTACGAATCGTTGCTTTGAAGATAGATCAGACCTGACACAAAACTCCAAGTGAAACTAATGAATTGATCCTTACTGAAATTATAAGTAAACATTTATTTACTAAATATTAAAAAATAAGAACATGAACATTTATTTTTATTCGAATTAAGTATATGTTTTTCAAAAGTTACATAGTTACCCTTGAACTTGACTTTTAATTACCAAACAACCTTAAAATTACAAAAGAACATTGTACTTAACTTCTAATGACAAAATAATCCCTAAAGACATACATGTATTTAATTGTACTCCTTCCTTTATTTTTAGCTTATCTAAAATTTCCTCAATTTATTTAACAACATTTATCGTCCCATCAAAAACTATTTATGATTTTAGTTTTGGTCTCTTATATCTAAGATTTTTTTTAAAGCTTTAGTTATTTTTATAAAAATTTAAGTTAATCTTGATTTGTATTTGGCTTGTCAACAGAAAAGGAAGTGGTTTGGATGAACTTGATTCGGGAACTCATAAGTATCTTAGATCTCCCTTTTGCAAGTTCCTACAAATGCTCGTGTGTCCATGATTTTTGTTGTTTTGGTGTCGGTCGTTTAATTTGGATTTTCCGTTTAAAAAAATGGTTTTGTAACATGCCATTTCTCCATCTTAGGGATGTTTGCTTTTCTGTCTTTTCTACATTGAGGTTTTACTAAAATGAAATATGTTTATAAAAGTGTTGTTGAGATCGATCACCACAAGTAGAATCAACACAATGACAATAACCAATAAACATAAACAGAAAAATCAAACACAACACAACGATTTTGGTGGTTCACCTCCTCAAGAGTAATCTGCAAACAAAAAAGTCAATAAAAATTAAAGAATTAGTAGATGGAGACTCTCAACTCTCAACACTTTTGACTATCGGAAAAATCTTTCTCTCTAAGTTTTTCTCTCCTCTAGAATTCTATTAATTAACCTATGTGACAACCGTCACTCTCTCCGTCCATAGTTAGCTAGTATGCCTGTTGATCATTACCTAAATCCACTGAAAATTTAAAACTTTTTCTTACCTTGTTGATTACTACAGTACTTAAATGTGACATTGCTATTATGTATGTGTGTATACTTTTGTATGTGTTGTTACCGTGTTAGTTTAAGTGCAAGTAGGTAGAACCCGCTAGACGAGCTCCTAGATGACTTAACAACTTATCCCGTACTCGTGTTAGAAATATATTGAACATTTTGTAAACTTCTAATACCCTAATAGTTCATTTCCTGTTGTTAAACTAATTTAAGTTACGTCTTGTTAGTTTCGAGTTCTGTTACTCTTCGTTGCGTTTCATTTTCATAAACCGCTCGTTGGAAATATACAAATTACTTTCGTTTATGTGTGTGTCTTAACCAGTGACTAGAACTAAGCTAGCCAAGCCATGCTTGGTCGAGCCATGCACCAAACACCCTTGCAAGTCACTACTAACCCTAATAACCATCACATATATATTACTACTAAACAAAACCCTAGCCTCTCTTTTCTTTTGTTCCAGCCGATCCCAAAAAAAAAACCCTATTCCAGAAATCGATTCCCATCTTTAACCAGCCAACTCCTCCATTTTCATTGCTAGTTTGAAGGTTCTCGACACCCCTGATCGCCATCAATAATCAGTCTTGCTATTCACCATATTCAATCATAAACTAGTAAGTATTGGTAATTGTTTTCTCTTGCAGCCGATCTATATATCACGGTTTGACATGAGACTTCTTTCAGCCTCATCAATTCGTTCTCCTTCTTTTAGCAGTCGAGCATCATCATTTTCGAGCTTCAATCTCGTCTCTTTCGCTGTCAAGGTAAGTGTTTTCAAGTGTTGTGAAACCCTAATCTGGATCGGATGTATCATCTTATTAATCAATTGTGTATCTTGCATTGTTGTTGGGTCTTGTGTGGGGTGATCTCGTGAACCAATTCAGCAGGTGTTTCCTGGTTATTTTGTGAATTGGAGGTCAGCCATCGTTCAGCATAATCACCAGCATACTAATCGTTCGTCCCCTTCTTTGGAGTTGTTCCATTTGAAGTGTGTGTTTGTACTCGTGACCTTGCAATCCTACTCGACATCACCATCATAAATTCCTAGCAAATTCGTTGGTAAGCTGATGTTTATCTAGATATTCATGTCGATATCTCCATCATATCACCAAGTTTCGTTCTTTTATGAAAACTGAATCGTATATTACTTGTTGTTGTCAGCTATACTCGATCTTGCTAGTCTTGGATCTGTGTGTTGATCATTCGTGAGAGCAGCCTCTTGGAGCCAGTCGATCAGGTCCAAGAACCCGAGGAGTCTTGTCCCTCTATTCGCTACCATCAATCTAAGAGTATAGCCCTACATTTCATTTCCATTCTTTGATCTTTGGTTGTGTATATCATCGTGATAGTTGATTGATAATTCTGGAATTTGAATCTGTAATAAGCTTATCTAACATCCTATAAAACACGTTTACAAATTCGTATTCGTAAGCGTAAACGTCATAAAACTCAAATCCTAGACTAAGAAAATGTTGACTTAAAAACCTTGCTGAAATGAATGTTGGTCTGTCTTCATCATGTTGTATCTTAAAATTGGTCGGGATTTAGAATAAGTTGTCTGAATATTAAATGTAGCTCTTCGATTCTAGTTTTCAAAAATATAAGATTCGTAATCTGAAACATCTTAGAACTCCCGGAATCTGTGTTTTAGTACACCTTAGTCTAATCTGATTTTGGTAAAATAGCTGTTGTATTCGTCTGTTTTGAAAAAGTCACATCTACTAAACCGTCTTGAATTTTAATCGGGTATAAGACCAAAGTTGTAGGTATTGGAATCTATTTTCTGGAAATATAAGCCTCGTTGTCTAATTATTTGTCAAACTCTCTAAAATTGCAATTTAATAAGGGTTGGTCAAATCTGAATTTCTGAAATTTCATTATTAGGTGTTAGTAACTTGAAATTGTGTAACGACTTAGCAAACTTATTAATTTTGTGAAACTGATTGTCGTGGATGTATATCAGGTCTTTTATATCATCGTAAGGGTCTAAGTCATTCGTTTACTTGTCGGACTTTTAAACCGTTTTAAAACTTAAAGATTAGAACTTGGTATTTTGGGACAGATTGTATACTTGTTGTGTTTCGATCATATCTTGGTCATAAATAACTCAAATGAACTGATTCCGGATTCCTCGATGTAGCTCTCTGAGTCTAGTTTCTGTAGATATAAGATTCATCGTTTAATTCTTTATAAAACTCAAGTTACAACAGTTTTATCGAACATATATACTCGCTGAATTTTCTTCGACATACTTGACTCTATTCCTTTATCGTGAACGTATAATATTTATAACCTTTCTAAAATGGGACATTTTAGATACATTCATTTATCGAGTTGTAACACAATGACTTATTTACTTACGACTTAATACTTACTCATTTAGGGGAGCTCTATACCTAGTCGGGACCTAGCTTGTGACTTATCTTATACACACACACTCACACTACTAGAGTAGTGTCTTTGCTATTATACGAGGTGAGTTCATCGCCCCATATTTACTGCTTTCTTATTTTAAACTAAACGGGGGGAAGTAAAACTCAACTAAACGATTTACAAACTTACTATTTCTGGAAACTTTCTATTTCGAGAAATTTACTACTTTCGATAAACTTACTATAAATAGAACTTCCTATTTATAGAAACTTACTACTTTTAGAAACTTACTATTTTCGGAAATTTACTACGAACTGGATTTCATAAAACGTGTAACAAAACCTAATGCATTTTCAAAACTTACGAGATACGGGTATATTTGGATTCATGGTAATTATACACTACCTAGCTAACTTAGTACTGCCGAGGCGTACTAAGGATAGCGTTCGGACCTGACACAGTCGATGCGTGTCATACTGACTTAACGTTGCCGAGGCGCGTTAAGGACAGTGTTCAGATTCGATATTGCCGACGGGCGTATCACTTACAGGGCACTGCCGAGGGTGTCACTGTGTTCGTTACATATGGTTACTATTTTCGATATGGTTACTATTTTACTACTTATGCATTAGTTACACGCTTTGTTATACTATGTTGTGCTTGAGATTGAAAAACTGTTTACTTACATTTTCTTACTTACTACTCGATGAATTCGCTCAACCTTTGTGTTGACTTTTAAGTTTTACTTTCAGGTATTGATCAGGCATAGGTTCTAGCTGGATTGGACTCCTAGAGACTTAGAGTTACTTTCATGCATGGTGGCTTGGATTCTTGTTTTATTATTAACTTTATTTCGGGCTTGTATGCCTAAGTACTTTATATTCATTTTCGAATTTATTTTGGATGTTGGTTCATTGTAGTGAATGACGTAATTGTGTACCAAGGGGTTTTACCTTGGACATGACGACGTCATGACACACGAATATTATTTTTTTCATATAGATTATTTCTTTATTTACTATTGTGTTATGACGATCTCCAATCAGTTGCACTCTGCGTTTCCGCCACTGGCGGGGTGTGACAGATTGGTATCAGAGCACATGGTTATAGAGAACTAGGTGGTTTGGCCTAGACTATAACTAGGTGTCCTTCATATAGATTCTTTTAGGATTTTTTTTTCATTGATTTCATTACGTCTCACTACTCGTACGCGACGACTCATTCGCCTAAGGAAGACGACGATCAATATCGGCTTTCGACATTGAAAGAATTTTGTTTTATGGATTTATTCTTTTCATTTATGTTTCTTTGATCACATCTTTTGGATACTATTTTGGAACCTCGATTAAAATCTCATATTTCAATTTCTTGATTCGAATATGTTAATATTATGATAATGAACATGGGAAGCGGACATGTATATGAGGCGAGGTGTATATAATTATGGGTGGCCAACGTAATTATATCCATAGCGGGTCATATATATGTTTACATGACCATGTTTGTAGTCGTAATACAAAACATACCTAAAGTTCTTATGGTTGAGTTATTAATCATATCCATTACTTAAAATTTACGATTTCGATTATACTGTTATATGGTTGTTCTTTTCTTATGTAGATGCCTCCTCGTCGTGCACAACTTACTCCGGCTCAAGTGGCATCTATGATTGCTGAGCAGCTAGCTGCGGTTGTTCCTACTATCGTGGCACAGGTCACGAACGCTATTAATCAGCAACCACATGGACCACCTCCACCACCACCACCACCTCCTCCATCTCCACCTGCACACGTTTGTTCTTACAAATATTTTCTGAGTTGTAAGCCGACAGAATACGACGGAACGGGCGGGGCCCTAACTCTCAGTCAATGGTTCGAGCAAGTTGAGTCAGTCTTCGACATCAGCAACTGCAGTGCCGAAAACCGAGTCCGATACTCCACACAGCTTCTAAAGGTCAAGGCCCTTACCTGGTGGAATTCCGTTATCAGCGCCCGTGGCAGGGAAGTCGCCATGGCTATATCTTAGGCGGATCTCAGGACGCTTATGCTGGATCAGTTTGTTTCTCGCACGGAGATGAAGAGGTTAGAGGATGAACTATGTGGTCATACTATGGAGGGACCCAAGATGACTGAGTACATCGACCGTTATCACGAGCTTGTCCGTCTATGTCCGAGGATGGTAGATACTGAAGTTCGTCTTGTCGAGCGCTTTATTCACGGACTGCACTCAGAGATTCGTCGATCACTGAGGGGAATCGATCCTCCTACACTACATGATGCCATCCACCGTGCGGAGTCTATTACGGAAGATCTGATCAGAGATGGCGTGTTTGATTCGGAGAAGAAGAGGGGTCACAGTGAAGCCGAGCAGGGCAAGTTCAAGAAGGTTAAGAGAGATGCGGGTCAGTCGAGCAACACCACGAGATCGGGGTATAATGGTACATTTCCTTTCTGTCAGAAATGTAACCATCACCATGAGGAGCACATGCCGTGTACTTGTTCGCTATGTCGTAGGAGGGGCCATTTGGCCAAGGATTGTCGTTCTAGAGCTGTTGCTTCCGTGCCGACGAATGCGGGGAAGCCAAATTCTTGCTTCCAATGCGGGGGTACCAACCACTTCATTAGAGATTGCCCCCACAAGCAGGGTACTGCTGGTCAAGTTAATCCACCTCAGATCACTCAGGGAAATCAAGGAGACAAGAAAGAAGAAGGTGGTTTATGAATCTATGTCTGAGAAAAAGAGAATAGCAAGCCAGCCTAGTAGTGTACCTACTGCTAATAGAACAAAACAAGCAGTATAAACAGTTACTACTGGTAAAAGAAAGGCAAGCACTGGTGAGCAGGTTAGTACTGGTGTTAAGTAGATGAGATCAAGACCTGCAAGAAAAGAATCTACTGAAGAAAAGTCTTAGGAAAAGGAACAAGAAGAAAAGAAGCCACATATCTTTAAGGTAAAGGTAAAAGATATTCTTGGAGAGTTTGAATTTGGCTGTGTTCCTGAAATTTCAGATGAGCAAGTGAATGAAGCTGCTGACAGAGTGTTTGATGATATAAAGAGTGTGATGCTGCATTCTGAAGACATCAACTTTGCTACAACGTTTACTAAAATGCCAATCATTGATTGGTATGCAGTTTTGATTGATGGGAAGAATAGGTATAAGGTTGTTAGAGCCTCAAAGAGCTTCAAGATTTATTATAGTCATCTACAAATTTTCAGGAACATAAGTAGAAAAGATTTGGTGGACATGTTCCTGATTGGTAGCAAGAAATATTCTCAGGGGCAAGGTAATGTTTCAGATTTCAGTGACTTGTTTATGGAGTTGCTGGAAATCATGTTTGAGTCAGATAATGTTCTTGGGAAGCTGGCAAGATTAACTTCTGTGATTGAATGGATCCATTATGAGAGTTGTGGAGTCTATTCCTTAAGCAGGACTGATGGTACAACTGAGTATTTCTTGGTAAAAGAGAAGCATAAGCCTGGCATCAACGTTATGATCAATATGCTCAATTTAAAGTTGAAGGCAAACCATAATTCTGAAGAAGCAATTCAACTTTTATGGAAGATCAAATGTAAGCTTACAGATCATAGAAACTCTATGTAGGGATTAAAGGTTTTTGGAAACATTCTCCAGTTTTGATTGAAGAAACTTGTGTTTATGGTGGGCAACAGAAGTTTAGGGGGAGATTGTTGGGTTATAGTGTGTTACTACTGTTGAAGAGGGTTTATACTAGTCACCAAGTAAGTTACTACTGGTGAGTATTACTACTGGTGAAGATGGTTTCTACTGGTCACCAGTCAGTAAAGTTACTACTGGTCTACACTATTACTACTGTTGCTACATGGACTGCATGAAGTTTCTACTGGTTTATTACTACTATTTAGTTGATAATGTTCACGTATTATTAGCTGATAATTATAGAATAGATTTAGATAATTAGCAAGTAGATTCGATAGAGTTGTAACCCGATTATGTTTAGGGTTTGTTAGCCTCAATGTCTATTAATATAGATCCTTATATCGTTGTAATTATACGTCTATTAAGAAACCCTAATTCTAATAGATTGAGGCTGTTGGTGGAATTCTTGTGTTCTTTACTGTATAAAGTTTATTCATTCGTATTCATATAAACTGTTATTCGCTGATCCCTGTTAATATCAAAGTGTTGATCCGCTGCAACTTCTTTGATAGATCTAGATCTACACGTTTGTTTATGAAAACCTAGTTCGACAGATCCTGACAGATAAATATATAGTTAGTTATTTATTTGCTTAAATTATAATCCTTTCGTCCCAAAATAGTAGTTTATGGACATAAAACAGATAATTTAAAATTAAAATATACTCCATCCTCCTACATTAAGTGTCTATGTTTCAAATTTTAAAGATTGTTTTGTCAACTTTGAATTTAAATATCTTTTTTGTGTTATATGATATTTGATGAAACTTATATCAATGAAAATATATTTAAAAGAGATTTCAATCATATATTCTAAATCAAATATCATATAACACAAAAAAAGATAATTAAAGTCAAAGTTGACAACAAAAACTTTCAAATTTGAAACGTGGACACTTGAAATGGGACGGAGGTAGTAATTATTACTTGTAACTTTTTGCAGAATTACAGTTTTATTCTTGACTAATTAGTTAATGTCTTCCATAAATATGTAATAATAACTTCATCTAAGAGCATAGGGTAAATTTAATCAAATCTTTCTATCTATTTTAAGTAGTGCATCATGAATTTGGAACAACCTAACAAGATTTAACTAAGGATCAATATATTCTACACAATGATTAAGAGTTTACTAAAATGATGCAGAATCTCAAACTAATATGAATCTAATCTTAGAAAAGTAATCAACTCACAATTTCACTACATATTAGTTCTCATTAATAACCATAAATTGTCGGGAAAGTTAGCTACAAAGTGTTACACTCAAGCACACACTCACTTCTAATCTATCTCACTATTTATAAACATCATGAAAACATAAATAAACAAAATACAAGCCCCATGTTTATTTAAAAACACTTCGGATAATCTATTAACCAAATCTTCATTTTCAGTGTAACTAATTCGTCATGCTTTACTTCTGATGTTGAAGTCTTCATTCGAGTAACTTCTTCAATGTTGACTATAGTTGAATGTCCAAGATTTACTTCGGATGTTTAGCTTTGTACATCCGAAGTAAACACTTAGCAAAATTCACACCTTGAACATTTTGTAGCTTCACCCAAAATATTCAAACCCAACAATCTCTCATTTGGTCATGCTACCAAAATTTTCAAATACCAAAAAATGTAGTACTAGCACCCTTCATCTACATGGTATCTCAAACCTTCTTTAATTTGACTAAAAGATAATTATTGGACCTTCATGAAATGCTTTCCTTCATCATTTTGCTCATGATCTCTGAATGGCAGTAATCTTTGATTTCAAGCCTCCAACCAGTAATCTTTGATTTCACCTCCACTTTCTTCTTTGTACGGGTTGAACATGTATTATGTACATCATTATTGTTGCTCTCCTTCTCTTGAACTTCTTTTTAAAATCTGTAAAGTTATTGTGAGAATTCTATTTGACTAGGGTCTCAAAATCATACCCATAGGGATACATTCCTGGATTCACCATTTTCAGTTGATAAAGTTGATTTAAGTCATTTTTATTCAACTTTATCAATTTATGTGTTGTTTCGAAGTAAGTACAATGGTTATACACCCTCTTGATATTTATAGCTCCTTTTACAATATCATATTTCCACTCAATAATCCTTGCAATAATTCTCTTCCTGATTTCCTCTAATCTCATTTTTTTGAGGTTTCAAATCTTCCATAAAAGGATCAATAATTCTTGAACCCCCTTCCTCTGCAAATTTCAACACTTCTTCTTTTATTTAATGTTCCCATTTAGGTAGATCATTTAAGTAATCTTCAACTTCCTTTATGTATGCTTCCTCCTTCTGTTTGGCAACCAAATCTTCCAAAGATACAATTTTTTCTTCCTCCTTTTACTCATCAATATCCTTCTCTTTTTCTTCTTCAATCTTCTTATTTGTTCTATAATGAAGGCTTGTTGGGGCATCCTTCATTACCTCTTCTTGTTTAGAAACTTCAAATACTCTATCCTTTTTTATCTCAACCCTTCTCTATTCATCCATTTCCTTTTTTTTAGCTACTTCCATGTAATGTTTTTCTAGAGTTTCAAGCTTCATCTGACCCACTTGGCTTTGGTCAAATTTATTTCTGTTAGCCACGTATCTGTTCAAGTGTTCTCTGAATTTTACAACATCCATTGTATTTCTCCATAATTCAAGTTTTTCTTCCCCTGTTTTAATCATTGAAAGAGTGGCTTTTTTTGCTACATGCTTTTTCCTTTGATCACTTTTTCCTTTGATCACTTTTATAGATACAGCTTTAACATTCTCATACTTAGGCACTTCTTTTCCTCCTAATGGTTTCCGTTTCAAGAGATTCATATTGATGAACATCTCATTGAATAAACATTCTTCATATCTAATCTCATCTAATTCATTTTGTCCGTTTTCCCACTGAATCTCTCTAGTTTTCAGTTTCACCAATTCTTCATCTCATACCTTCATTCTTGAGATTGAAGCATATGGAATTTCTTCATACTCTTTAAAACCCAATTTCGTTCTCAATTCATCATAGATGATTTCATCATTAATCAATGCCCTTTTTCCTTCCCTTTGAATGAATGGAGAAAGATAAATATCGTTCTTTCACACTTTTTCACCTTCCCTTCTCAATTATCAATTTCCTTAAACTCGTCACTAACATCTTCAAATCTATCTACTCCATTCTGAACTTCAAATAGTGTTCCTCCAATTTCATATGCATTAAGTTCATTAACTATCACATTTTCACTTTCGACATTATGATTTCAACCCAAATATTTATCACCATTGACATTATCTCCATTTGCCTCATCTCTATCAGAATTATCCCCCCCTATTTTATTTGCATCATCTTTAGGGGTTGATCTTAAAATGTAATCTCTTCTTCAACTGAAGAATTGACAACCAGTTGTGAATAACAAGTTAACTTTAATGCATTAATTACCTTCTGTTGCTGGATGACTTGATCATGTAGTTTATTGTTCTTTACCATCAAAAGAGAGAAAGAATTGATTGTGGGACTACTTTTTTGATCTTTCTACAAACCTTTCCTTTTGAGCTTGTACACCTTCAGTTTAGAAAGTGGTGCTTGAACCAATGTAGAACTTGATGATTCCACATTTGTATGAACTGGAGTTGAAATCACTTTCTGTTGAGAAACCAAAGGAGACAAATGAAGTATGATTGGAGTAGACACAGAAAAGACAATTATTCCTTCATTTTGAGCTATTTGTCTTGGATCAACTCTATAGCTTGTATCTACATCCGATAGTCTTTCACGAAGAAGCATGAATTCATACATATCATTATCCTCTACTCTAATCACAGTTGATTGTTCATATACAACCGAATACTCCCCTTCATCATCGGTGTTACCACTTAAATCTATTTCAACAATTTTTGATACTTCCTCATTTGGTTCCTCCATTTGAACATCTCCATGTTGAGATACAGTTTGATCAACTTTCATTTCAACAACTGGTGGAATTTGTGGTTGAATTGGAACTGGTGTGCTTCTTGTTGAACATGTTCTTGTTGTGGAACATACTATATTTATTGTTGTACATGTACTTGTTGTTGTTGAACTAGAGCATCAACAAGTGGTTGTTGTTGTTGTTGCGTTGCTCATGTTGTGGATATTGCTCAGGATGTTGTTGATTTTGACCATGAAGAATAACGAGAAAGAAAGGAGTCATATTTCTAGAAGATATACTAGTGTGGTGATTCTTTCTCATACTTCCAAATACGTTCTATTTCATGTGCTTTAAGTCTAGAACCTCCCCCTCTTGCATTAATCCTTGTACCCCTGTATTGAGAATGAGTTGCAAAAATCTTGGATAGATAAGAAATTTACTCTTAGGTTCGGTTATGTTTCTTTTGATGTTGTCAAACATCATGGATGAGAAGTTATGTGACAACCGTCACTCTCTCCGTCCTTAGTTAGCCTAGTATGCCTGTATTTCATTACCGTAAATTTCTGAAAATATTAAAACTTGTTTATTACTGTTGTTACGGGATTAAAATATGTTTTCATGTATGGTTATTACTATGATATCTTTGTATACCTTTTTATGTGATGCTATCGTTTTAGTTAGGTGCACAATAGATAGTTCCCTAGACGAGCTCCTAGATATAGTAACGAGAAATGTTCTAGATTTCGTAATCATACTATGACGTATCTGTTATACTTTATATAAACTTTCGAGGACTTCCGGTTTCGTTATTACATCAACTTTACAATAATTCTCAATCTGAATTATGGTTAAAGTGTGGTCTCCGCTTCCGAGAATCGCCGTCACCTTTGACCTCCTTTGCTGCTGCCGCCGACCTTCACCATCATCCCACAATCGAGGCTGGTTATCCTCCATCTTCATCGTTGACATAATCTCCTTTGTTCAAGGTAAAGTGTTGTTCCTTTAGTGAATTCCCACATATCCGAAAACCCTAATTGGGTGGTGAATAACCTGATTGGTAACCTTCATTTTTTTCGTGATGACCAGCGAATTCAAAAATCGAGCAGCCTGAATCCATCTTTGAATCTACCATTAAATCGTGTTCATCATCATCTTCATTATTCAAGGTTTTTAAGGTTGATTTCGTGATTATCTAGCCTATATATGAAACCCTAATTGGGAATGTTTATAATCCGCTTTTAATTTGTGTGTAATTTTGTTGTCCAGCGATTTCCACTCACTAGGGTTTTCATTCGGTGTGTAAACATTTATTGTTGTACCCTTAAGTTTCAAGCATCGAGATTCAATCTCCATTTCATTATAACCTGTTCATCTCAGGTCTGATTATTCTCCAATTCATTGTCGTTATCATATTCAAAACTCAGTTTCACTGCATGTGTATGTATATTGTGATTTTATGTTGTAAAATCTACTTCGATTGATTAATTGCTGGTGTGTTAAGCTGTCTTATTCGGTTAATATCTCCTTGGCCTTTTCAAATTAGTATCTTTGGTCTACACCTGAATCGTATCTCCCTTTTTCTAGTTTTCAAAGATATAAGATATATTGTGTAATTATTTTCCAAGCTCCCAGAATCTGTAAAATGGTGATCATGGGTCAAATATGATATTGTTGAAAAATATTGTTAAGTACTCGTAATTGGAAATTGTGTAACGATTTAGTAAAAGGGAACTTAAATGAATATGATTTGTATGTTTCATCTCTAGTCTAAAATATTTTGGTTAAATGTCGGGATTGTTTGAGTATTCGTTAGGTTTTTCAAACTCGCTTTAAACTTTAAGTATAAACGTCTCGGTTTGGACAGTTTAGGAAATTCTAAGGTAGTCTGTCTTATTCAGTGTCTAACTCTATATTGGTTTAAAATTAGAATTTGTGACCTTAATGAATGTTCTAGGTCTTGGAGTCTAACTTTCAGAAACGTAAGATTCAATTTCTAACTCTTTAAAGAACTTCCTAAAAACATAAAATACTTGACTAAACTTACTAGGTTTGATAATCTATTTTGTGTAACCATTTATATAACCTTAAAAATCATTAAAATGGTTTATTATAAGTTTATATAAGGTCTAAAAAGTATTAAAAATAATTATGTTGTCTTCATCTAAACTATACAACTTTAAAACATGTTAAACTCAACTTATACAAAAATACCACTTTTTCATATCTCCTTCATATCAAACACTTTTGTATCAATATCTTGGTCTAAAATGTAGCCCTCGGTGTCTAGTTTTCAAATATATATTCCTTGACGTCTAATTCTTTCTAGTACGTTTTATATCTCAGTTTGAACGAACGTATGAGTTCGCTGAAAATTATGTCGATACATACGAAGTCTTAAACCGTCGAATCAAATACTTATATAAATTATTACCTTATCTATGGGAGCTCTAGGTTTAATGAGTAATCTACTTGTGATCTACATACTACGTCATATACACAAATTTCCGACTGTATCCTTCACTCGATAAGGTAAGTTCATTGCCCCTATTTTTACCGTTTTTACTTTCTTTAACTAATGGGGGAAAGTAAAAATCAATTGTACTATCTTTGTGAAAATGGATTCAGTTTTGATACACTTACTAAAAGTGGAAAACCTACCATAAATAGATATTCTATTTATGGAAACTTTTAACGTTTGGATATTTACTATATTCTGAAGCTTACTACATTTGGACTTCATAAAACGTTTACAAATCTTATGCATGCTTTCAAAACATTAGGAGATACTATTTATGGGATATTTCTAAACATGCTCATTAGTAGATTGGTTCTACTAATGGAGTCTTTTAACGTGCTCATTAGTAGATTGGTTCCACTAAGGGAGTCTTCTAAACGTGCTCGTTAGTAGATATAATTTACCAACGGAGTCTTCTAAAACGTGCACATTAGTACCAATGGTGTCTTTCTGTTGTAGCATCGCTACTACTACTACTTATGTTTGTGAGTTGTGAAATGTTTCTTTAATTATATGCATTTGATGTACGTATGCATTTACTTACATTTACTACTGATGAAATGATATATGGATGTTTACTTACGTACTTACTGATTTTGGGAAAAACTTTCTATTGCGGGAAAACTTACTAAAAATAGAACTTCCTATTAATAAACCTTCTATTTTTGGAAACCTGCTAAATTTAGAAACATATCTTCAAATGATTACTTAAACTGTTTTATTACATTCTCGATGAAATCGCTCAACCTTTGTGTTGACTTTTTAGTTTTTCTTTCAGGTAATGATTAGACATAGGATTTAGCTGGGACTGGACTCTTAGAGCACATGGTTATAGAGAACTAGGTGGTTTGACCTAGACTATAACTAGGTGTATTCATATAGATTCTTCTTAGGATCTTTTTCATTGATTTTATTACGTCTCACTACTTGTACGCGATGACTAATTCGCTTAAGGAAGACGACGACCAATATCAGCTTTTCGACATGGGAACTTTCTTTGTTTTGATTTATATTTTACATTTGGATTTCTTGATTTAATATTTACTACTATTACTACTATTGGAACCTCGATTTAACTCTCTTACTTCATCCTTCACTTGTATATGTTAATATTATGATAATGAACATGGGGAGCGGATATGTATGTGAGACGAAGTGAATATAATTATGGGCGTACGACATAATTATATCCATGACGAGTCATATATATGTTTACATGACCGTGTTTGTAGTCGTAATACAAAACATACCTAAAAGTTCTTATGGTTGAGTTATTGATCATATCCATTCCTTAAAATTCACGATTTCGTTTATACTGACATATTCTTATTCCTTTTCTTGTAGATGCCTCCTAGTGTACTTATTCCGGCTCAGGTGGCCGCTATGATCGCTGAGCAGCGGTTGTACCTACTATAGTGGCACACGTCACGAACGCTCTTAATCAGAAACTGCAAGGACCACCTCCACCACCACCACCACCTCCTCCACCTCCTCCTGCACATGTTTTTTCTTACAAGGATTTCCTGAACTGTAAGTCGACCGAGTACAACGG
The DNA here is from genome assembly GCA_910822075.1 of Senecio squalidus. NCBI lineage: Eukaryota > Viridiplantae > Streptophyta > Magnoliopsida > Asterales > Asteraceae > Senecio > Senecio squalidus. Next base: position 34,654,369 of record CAJVGC010000582.1, on the reverse strand, counting down.
AAACTGCAGTGCTGCAAACCGAGTCCGATACTCTACGAATCTTCTGAAGGGAAATGGCCTTACCTAGTGGAACTCCGTTATCAGTGCCCATGGTGGGGACGTCGCTATCGACATATCTTGGGAAGATCTCCGAGCACTTATGTTGGACTAGTTCGTGTCTCGTACCTACATGAAGAAACTTGAGGACGAACTTTGGGGCATACTATGGAGGGACCCAAGCTGACTGAGTACACCGACCATTATCACGAACTTGTTCGATTATGTCCAAGGACGGTAGATACTGAAGTTCGTCTCGTCAAGCGTTTTATTCACGGTTTGCACCAAGAGGTTCGTCGTTCACTGAGGGGTATCGACCCTCCTAAGCTACACGATGCCATCCACCGTACGGAGTTTATTACTGAAGACTTGATCAGAGACGGCATATTTACATCAGAGAAGAAGAAGGATCACAGTGAAGTTGAACATGGAAAGTACAAGAACGTTAAACGAGATTCGGTTCAGTCTAACAGCACTTCGAGATCTAGGTATACTAGTACACTTCCTCTTTTCAGAAGTGTAATTATATTCATGAGGTGCATATGCTATGCACATGTTCAAAATGTAAGCGGAGAGGCCATTTGGCCAAGGATTGACGTTCCATGCCTATTTATGTCGTGCCGTGAATGCGATGAGGCCTAATTCTTGTTTTGGTTGCGGACGTACCGACCATTTTATTAGAGATTGTCCTCACAAGCACGGGACTGATGGTTAAGCTAATCCACCCCAGAATAGGGGTGTAACCGAGTCAAGCCGAGCTCAAGCTTGACAAGGCTTGAATTTGGCTTGAAAGAAAAATAATAAGCTTGAGCTTGGCTTGATAGTTTTTCAAGCTTTAATCATCTAGGCTTGAGCTTGACTTGAGTGGATTCAATCAAAGCTTGAGCTTGACTTGAAAGCTTGAATGTATACAAAATCATATATGTAATAACCAAACGCCCAAACTTATCAATAAACATATGTATAAAGTAAAACAAATAAAAATTATAACTGAACACCATCAATAAAACCAACAATAACATTCTCGTACCAAAGTTCAATATTAGAAACAAACACAAGCTAAAGTACTAATTAACGTTCAAACGTACAAAACAATAACTTTCCGCCTAACCTACAATTTTTCTAAAAAGGGTAAAAAGATAAGATGTGAACAATGATCGGAGAAGAGACTGAAGGCCTAATGAATTGGAAAGTGAAAAAAACTATGAAGAACTAGAGAATATCAATCGTTAGGTAAAACTTAAAACTCCTTCTAGAATACTTAATCACATATTTTCGAATTGAGTCCTTATAAATTAACCCCTAATTATTTATAAGAATTTGTTATGAAAACATATATACATTAAAGCTTGAAAAAGCTTGATAAGAACTCGAGTCAAGCTTAATAAAGCTTGAGCTTGGCTTGTTAAGGGTTTCGAGCTTATTTTTTGGCTTGAGTTTGGGCTTGAGCTTGATAAAAGCTTGACTCAATCGAGTCAAGCTCGAGTTCGAGCTCAAATTATTTGATTAAAGCTTGATTTGATTACACCCCTACCCCAGAATGCTCAGGGAAATCAGGTTGGACCAAACACTCGGGCTCTTGCTAGAGCCTACATGCTGGGAGCTGCAGAGGGGCATCAGAATCCGAATGCCGATGCTGGTACTTTTCTTATTCAATTCTAATGTTATTTGAAATGCATGCTAATACTTTACCTTTTAATTATGAGCCCTTACCTTTCGATGATCTATTTCATGACGGTACTTTCTACTTGAATTTCGGGACGAAATTCTATTAAGTGGGGGATACTGTGACAACTGTCACTCTCTCCGTCCTTAGTTAGCCTATTAAAACTTGTTTATTACTGTTGTTACGGGTTTAAAATATGTTTTCATGTATGCTTATTACTATGATATGTGTGTATACCTTTTTATGTGAGGCTATCGTTTTAGTTAGGTGCACAGTAGATCTAGACATGCTCCTAAATATAGTAACGAGAAACTTTCTAGATTTCGTAATCATACTATGACGTATCCGTTATACTTTATATAAACTTTCGAGGACTTCTGGTTTCGTTATTACTTCAACTTTAAAATAATTCTATTTCTGAATTTCGGTTAAAGTGTGGTCTCCGCTTTCGAGAATCGTCGTCGTTTAATTGCAACAAAAAAAATCGAGTTTGTATCTGATAAAGGTGCGCCGCATCTCCCACATAGTGGGATGCACCGTGGTGCCGAGCTGAAATTTCAAAGTCGTGGTTGTTTGGCTTGTGACGAGTCAATCCATTTTGGCTAACCTCAACGTGCAGCCACAAAGCCCATACCTTATTATTGGGTTAACGAGGCCCTAGTATTCCTTAACCCATTCCTAATCCTACCCTAAACAAAACTTTTAGCCTAAACTTAAGTAACCTAAAACAAACCCTAAACCTAAAATTCCTAAGACGTCACCTTTGCCCTCCTTTGCTGCTGCCGTCGACCTTCACCATCATCCCACAATCGAGCCTAGTTATCTTCCATCTTTATGATGGTCATCATCTCCCTTGTTCAAGGTAAAGTGTTCTTCCTTTTGTGAATTCCCTCATATCCGAAAACCCTAATTGGGTTGTGAATAACCTTATTCGTAACCTTCATTTTTTGTGTGATGACCAGCGAATTCAAGAATCAACCTGCCTAAATCCATCTTTGAATCCACCATTGAATCGTGTTCGTAATCATCTTCATTATTCAAGGTTTGAATGGTTGATTTCATGATTATCTTTCCTATATACGTAACCCTAATTGGGAATGTTTATAATCCGATTTTAATCTGTGTGTAATTGTGTTGTCCAGCGATTTCCACACATCTAGGTCCTTGTATTCCTCATCTAAATTTTTCCAGCAAGTTGCTTCTTCAAGTGAGTAAAGTAATTCAGTTTGTATATTGTCCTTGGCCGATTTCTCATTAGGGTTTTCATTCGGTGTGTAAACATTGATTGTTACAGCCTTTAGTTTCAAGCATCGAGATTTAATCTCCGTTTCATTATAACGTGTTCATCTCAGGTCTGATTATTCTCCAATTCATTATCGTTATCATGTTCAAAAATCAGTTTCATTGCATGTGTATGCATATTTTGATTCTATGTTGTAAAATCTACTTCGATTGATTAGTTGCTGGTATGTTAAGCTGTCTTATTCGGTTAATACCTACTTGGTCTTGTCGAATTTGATTATCTTGTCTAAACCTGAATCGTATCTTTTTTCTAGTTTTCAAAGATATAAGATATATTGTCTAATTATTTTCCAAGTTCCCAGAAGCTGTAAAATGGTGATCATGGGTCAAATCTGATTTTGTTGAAACAAATTGTTAAGTACTCGTAACTGGAAATTGTGTAACGATTTAGTAAACGTGAACGTAAATGAATATGATTTATATGTTTCATCTCTAGTCTAAAATATTTTGGTTAAATGTCAGGATTGTTTGAGTATTCGTTTGGTTTTTCAAACTCGCTTTAAACTTTTAGTATATACGTGTCGGTTTGGACAGTTTCGTAAATTCTAAGGTAGTCTGTCTTCTTCAGTGTCGAACTCTATATTGGTTTAAAATTAGAATCTGTGACCTTAATGAATGTTGTAGGTCTTGCAGGCTAGTTTTCAAAAACGTAAGATTCAATTTCTAACTCTTTAAAGAACTTCCTAAAAACATAAAATAGCAAGAGGTGGTCTAATCTGAATATTTTGAGTATAGTTACTAGGTTTGATAATCTATTTTGTGTAACCATTTATATAACCTTAAAAATCATTAAAATTGTTTATTATAAGTTTATATAAGGTCTAAAAGGTATTAAAAATAATTATCCTGTCTTCACCTAAACAATACAACTATAAAACGTGTTAAACTCAACGTATACAAAAATACCACTTTTGGACAGATTAGTTAAGCAGATCCGTTTTAATCATATCTCCTTCATATCAAACACTTTTGTATCAATAACTTGGTCTAAAATTTACCCTCGGTGTCTAGTTTTCAAATATATATTCCTTGACGTCTAATTCTTTCTAGTACGTTTTATATCTCAGTTTGAACGAACGTATGTGTTCGCTGAAAATTATGTCGATACATCCAAAGTCTTAAACCGTCGAATCAAATACTTTTATAAATTATTACCTTATCTAGGGGAGCTCTAGGTCTAATGAGGAATCAACTTGTGATCTACATACTACGTCATATACACACATTTTCGATTGTATCCTTCACTCGATAAGGTAAGTTCATTGCCCCTATTTTTACCGTTTTTACTTGCTTTAACTAATGGGGGAAAGTAAACCTCAATTCTACTATCATTGCGAAAATGGATTCAGTTTTGATACACTTACTAAAAGTGGAAAACCTACCATAAATAGATATTCTTTTCATGTTTTTACGGAAATAGATAAGGTAAGTTCATTGCCCCTTGTTTATTACTGTTTTTACGGAAATTAAAATATCTTTTCATGTATGGTTATTACTATGATATGTGTGTATACCTTTTTATGTGATGCTATAGTTTTAGTTAGGTGCACAGTAGATAGTTCCCTAGACGAGCTCCTAGATATGGTAACGAGAAACTTTCTAGATTTCGTAATCATACTATGACGTACCCGTTATACTTTATATAAACTTTCGAGGACTTCTGGTTTCGTTTTTACTTCAACTTTACAATAATTCAACGAGGCCCTAGTATTCCCTAACCCATTCCTAATCCTACCCTAAACAAAACTTTTTTTCCTTGACTTTAGTAAACTAAAACAAACCCAAAACCTAAAATTCCTAAGACGTCACCTTTGCCCTCCTTTGCTGTTTCTGTCGACCTTCACCATCATCCGACAATCGAGCCTGGTTATCCTCCATCTTCATCGTGGTCATCATCTCCCTTGTTCAAGGTAAAGTGTTGTTCCTTTTGTGAATTCCCTCATATCAGAAAACCCTGATTGGGTTGTGAGTAACCTTATTGGTAACCTTCATTTTTTGTTTGATGACCAACGAATTCAACGGTCGAGCAGCCTAGATCCATCTTTGAATCCACCATTGAATCGTGTTCGTCATCATCTTCATTATTCAAGGTTTGTATGGTTGATTTCATGATTATCTTGCCTATATACGAAACCCTAATTGGGAATGTTTATAATCCGATTTTAATCTGTGTGTAATTGTGTTGTCCAGCGATTTCCACACATCCAGGTCCTTGTATTCCTCATCTAAAATTTTCCAGCAAGTTGCTTCTTCAAGTGAGTAAAGTAATTCAGTTTGTATATTGTTCTTGGCCGATTTCTCATTAGGGTTTTCATTCGGTGTGTAAACATTGATTGTTACAGCCTTTAGTTTCAAGCATCGAGATTCAATCTCGATTTCATTATAACATGTTCATCTCAGGTCTGATTATTCTCCAATTCATTGCCGTTATCATGTTCAAAAATCAGTTTCATTGCATATGTATGTATATTGTGATTCTATGTTGTAAAATCTACTTCGATTGATTAAGTGTTGGTATGTTAAGCTGTCTTATTCGGTTAATACCTACTTGGTCTTGTCAAATTTGAATCTCTGGTCTAAAACTGAATCGTATCTTTTTTTTTCTAGTTTTCAAAGATATAAGATATATTGTCTAATTATTTTCCAAGCTCCCAGAAGCTGTAAAATGGTGATCATGGCTCAAATCTGATTTTGTTAAAACAAATTGTTAAGTACTCGAAATTGGAAATTGTGTAACGATTTAGTAAACAGGAACGTAAATGAATATAATTAGTATGTTTCATCTCTAGTCTAAAATATGTTGGTTAAATGTCAAGATTGTTTGAGTATTCGTTAGGTTTTTCAAACTCGCTTTAAACTTTAACTATATACGTGTCGGTTTGGAAAGTTTCGGAAATTCCACGGTAGTCTGTCTTCTTCGGTGTCTAACTCTATATTGGTTTAAAATTAGAATCTGTGACCTTAATGAATGTTGTAGGTCTTGGAGTCTAGTTTTCAAAAACGTAAGATTCATTTTCTAACTTTTTAAAGAACTTCTTAAAACATAAAATACCAACAAGTGGTCTAATCTGCATATTTTGAGTAAAGTTACTAGGTTTGATAATCTATTTTGTGTAACCATTTAGATAACGTTAAAAATGATTAAAATGGTTTATTATAAGTTTATATCAGGTCTAAAACATATTAAAAACAAATATCTTGTCTTCACCTAAACTATACGACTTTAAAACGTGTTAAACTCAACTTATACAAAAATACCACTTTTGGATAGATTACTTAAGCAGTTTCGTTTTAATCATATCTCCTTCATATCGAATACTTTTGTATCAATATCTTGGTCTATAATGTATCCCTCGGTGTCTAGTTTTCAAATATATATTCCTTGCGTCTAATTCTTTCTAGTACGTTATATATCTCAGTTTGAACGAACGTATGTGTTTGCTGAAAATTATGTCGATACATCCAAAGTCTTAATTCGTTGAATCAAATACTTATATAAATTATTACGTTATCTAGGGGAGCTCTAAGTCTAATGAGGACCCTACTTGTGATCTACGTACTACGTCAAATACACACATTTCCGATTGTATCGTTCACTCGATAATATAAGTTCATTGCCCACTACAACAAATAGGGCCTACAGCGACAACATCAAATCGTGCCTAAAGGTAAAAAAAATCGTTGCTAAAGCCCTTTGGCGACGAAAAATCGTTGCTAAAGGGTCGTCGCCAAAGAGTCGTGGCGAAAGGTGTTTGGCGACGATTTCAGGAAACCTATAGCGACGATGGCGGGACCCACTTTGACTTTTTCAAACCCGTTTTTTTAATTAATTATTTAATTAATTAATTAATTAATTAATTATTATTTTTTATTTATTTAATTAATTATTTTTTATTTTTTATTTATTTATTATTAGTTATTTAATTAATTAATAATATTTTAATAGTGCTTTAGCGACGATTTTAATAGGCCTTTGGCGACGATTTGTCGTCGCCAAAGGGCCCTGCAGAAGAAAAAAAACAGCAGCTGAATTACAGCTTATTTCCCGGCTTCCTGCTTATTTCGATCCAAACAGCTTATTCCAAACAGCTTATTCCCAACAAAAATTAAAAAACAAAACAACAAACAAATAATCTAAATTATCATAAACTTCAAATCCGCTTACAAATTGTTCCCAAACCGTCGATATTAAATATTGTTACAAACCGCTTACAAATTGTTCCAAACCGTCAACAAGTACAAATATTCGACAAATATTTGATTTTAACAAAAACACTAACCATCAACTATCCTCGTCATCATCCTCCTCCTCGTTCTCCTCGTTCTCCTCCACGTTTTGACTAGGCATTGGAAGGTTGGGAAAAACAATGCCCGGGTTGGCGGCTTGGAGTGCTTGCATGTATCGTTGGAAATCATCCGTTGTCATCACATTTGGTTCTTGCATAGGCCTCTTTCCTTTTTCTCTCGAAGACGGGGTCATCAAAGATCCTTCTCCCGTGATAAAGTTCGATAATTTTCTTCCCCGACCTCGTTGGTGACCGCTTCGAGTTCCCAATACCTCATCCAATATTTCTCCTTCACTTGCGGAGGGGGAGCTCGTCCTCAAATCCGTCATTTGTCGCTTCAAAATAAACCAAATAAGAATAATTATAAGTTAGTTGTATTTGGTTAGTAATATATCACCCATTTCGCCCACCTTGACCCATTTGACTCAAACATGTTTATTCTCATTTTACCCATTTCTCCCACATTGACCCGTTATATATTTAGTCCATTTTGTCCACTTTGACCCATTTTACCCATCTTCCCCCACTTTGACCCCTTTTATACATTTAACCCATTTTGCCCACTTTGACCCATTTTACCCTTTTACCCTAATTACTTACATGCAAATCGAAAGCTTCCTCCGAGACCCAAGATCCATCTTTATTCGTATGATGATCTCGATAATCATCGAGAAGACTTGGATATTTGTGTTCCGGGTCCTCACGTTGCTTCAAACAAATGAAATAAATTAGTATAATATCAAATCAAACACAAATTATATGAATAATATTAAACCTAAGAATTAAAAAGTTACTTACCTTTAAATCCCTCCTTAATGCATAGGATCGACTTCCATGTTTACTCGCAAACTTTTGTTTGCCCCTGTTTTGCGAGTTTTTCAGTGAACGACTTATGAACTTCGGGTATGTTATCCGGTTCATAAATGGAAGCCAAATCAAATTGTAATCAACTCCTGGTGGGGGATTTTCTCTAAGAAAATCAATATTGTCGTATCCACCCCGTCCATTAAAATGATCCTTCTTGAAATCATTTTTCGCATCCTTATACCGCTCTTTACATGTCCAATCCAACGCGGCTCTAGCCCAAACCTCCCTCTGACCACCATCAAACCAATTACGAATATCGAAGTATTTCTACAATTCAAAAAATAATAGTTAGAATGTATAGATTTAATAAATATTCGAAAATGTAATAAAAACCAAAACAAACCTGCACTTCGGGCATAATCAACCTCTTCGATTCCATTGGCACCTTTGCCCAGCTGTCGTAATGTTTCGGGAAGTCGTTGTCACTCACAAGGGTACCAATCAAAGAAATAAACTTCTGGCCGTATGGCCCAATGGGCTTAGAAGTCCTTAAGTCTCTGTCATCAAAGTCGATCTTCAAAGGCTTGTTACCATTTTTTTTCCACAGGTCCCGCAACTCTTTATTTGATGTTTTTCCACGTTGCCTCTTTACAGAATCTGAAAAATTCAAATGAACAAATTAAACAAACATAATAAAACCAACAAGTAATATTCTTACCAATATGACCCCTAGGGTGATCCCAATGGCCACCGGGTGGATCACCTCCAGCATCTCCTCCGTGAGCTACACTAGTCATCTGTATAGAACAAGTACAATAAACATAACAATTATATGTGTAGTAAGTAACAACTATATAAATTAACCAACATATAAAAAAACATAATTAAACACGGCAAGAACAATAACAATTTCATTTCATTTCAAGTCTTTTACATATTAAATATAACAATTACAAATCAATCTGCCTCATCGCTGGAATAAACAATATTTGGTTCGCATTCATTGTCAGAATCGACATATTCGGGTTCTGAATCATCATTAACATTAGCATCAACATCATCGTCATCAATAAAATCATCGTTATCGGTTGTTGTAGAAATAACTTCAACTGTCGATGATTGACCAACTATACTCAAGTTCGTGTAAGTCAAACTTTCCAAATTAGCATCCAATGGAAAATCTGATGAATTGATGTCATGTATAACATCCTCCTCGATGATGTCTTCCCAAATTTTTCGATGATTCACCTCTTGTACGACCTTCCAATTTTGGTTTTTTGAGGGGTCTTGGAGGTAAAAGACTTGTTTTGCTTGTGTTGTAAGAATGTGTTGGTCATTTTTTCACCATTCGTGACTTGTACAAATACTTGTTATGTTATTCTTTTTAATAGAACGTTCGGTACGACCGGTGTTAACAGTATTGAACCATTTACATTTGAATAACACAACGTTAAATGCACATTTATAATTTAGCTCCACAATATCTTCTAAGACACCATAATAGATAACGCCATCATCCCCAGGTGTTGAAACTCCGCTATTTTGAGTTGTACGACGTTTATCTCGACTATGAACCACAAACCTCACACCGTTAACTATACAAGCGGTGTAAGATTTTGCATAAGTTAATGGTCCACTTGCCAAAGATAGTAATTCATCACTATACCGAGATGGGTCATCTAGATTACGTATCTATGAATAAAGAGAAAAATTAGAAAATGTTTAAGATAGAAAATTATAACAAGTTAATATAAACAATGAGTTTACCTTATGATTAAACCAGCCAGGAAATTCAGTTTTTGCATCTTTCCCGGGATGTTTAGTTTCAAACTCACTATAAATGATCAACATATTAATTAGTAGATCAAATGAAGAGAAAATTAACTTATAGAAAGATTAGCCATAATAAAAACACTTACTTCTTGTATTCGTCGATGTCAGAACAGTTGTTAAGTACATACCATTGTAGACTCTTCTGAAGTTCCGGATCCAACGTTGTATTCACACTTTTACTGGTCGGTCTAAATACTGATTGGAACACATGAATCTTACATGGTTAAGCTGGAGTGTCCTCATTCCTCTCCGGATGATTAAATTTCGTAGTCACACCCCGCAAATACATTGAACAGAATGTTAAGGCTTCGTCTGCAACGTATCCCTCGGCTATAGAACCTTCAGGCCTAGCTTTATTTCTAACATAATTTTTTAGCTTCTTCATGTATCTTTCAAATGGATACATCCACCTAGTGTAAACGGGCCCACCTTGAATAGCTTCTCCCGGTATATGCATAACCAAAAGAATCATTATGTCAAAAAAAGATGGAGGAAATATTTGCTCGAAAGTACATAAAAGTTTGATCAACTGGTCTTGAGCTTTCAACATGTCGGGAACAGTCAAAGTTCTAGCACAAATTTGCTTAAAAAATGCGCAGAGCTCGACTATTGGTGTTGAAATACTTTCATCCAAGTACCCTCTCACTCCAACCGGTAACAATAGTTGCATCATAATATGACAATCATGAGACTTCATGCCCGTTATGTTGTTATCATTATCGGTGACTTTCCGCTTAAAGTTTGATCCAAATCCATCGGGTAGTTTGACTTCTTTGATAAACCGACAAAAACGTTGCCTGTCTTCATTTCTGAACGAGTATTTTGGATAAGGTTTTGAGAACTTCCCGTCTCTTTTAGCATTCTCCTTAAGCCACAACTCATCTCGAATCCCCAAATTTTCAAAGTCCTTTCTTGCATTATGAGTGTCTTTGGATTTGTCATTCATTAATAAAGTACCCAACAGACTCTCACATACATTCTTTTCGATATGCATGACATCAAGGTTGTGTGGAAGTTGAAGAAATTGAAAATATTCAAGCTCACGAAAAATAGAAATTTTGCTCCAATTGTGTTCTAGCTTATCATCACGTTTTCTTTTTACACCCGAGTTACTAGAATGTTTCCCAGGAATACGATTAGGTAATTGAGCAAGTTGGCGTAAGACTGCTTCGTGGTTGAATGTTCGAGGAGGTTTTGTTCGATCAGTCTTATTATTGAATTTTTTGCTCTTTCTCCAAGGATGGTTTGAGGGTAGGAATCTTCTATGACCTACATAAGCAGTTTTACCGATGACACGAGTGGATGGAGTGTCCTCGTTACATGAAGGACATGCTTTGTATCCTTGTCCAGTCCAACCAGACAAACTACTACGAGCAGGAAAATCATTGATGGTCCACATTAAATTTGCTTTCATTATGAAAAAGGTGTTCGTTACAGCGTCTTTTGTACGAACTCCTTGAGACCATAGCGTCTTTAATTCATCAACCAATGGCCTGAAGTAAACATCAATGTCCTTCCCCGGTGATTTAGGACCTGGAATTAACAACGTTAACATGAGAGAAGATTCCTTCATACATAACCATGGGGGGGTATTGTATGTTGTCAATATAACATGCCACATGCTGTAAGACAAACTCATGTTGCCATACGGATTGAAACCATCAGCAGCCAACCCTAAACGGACGTTTCTTGGTTCCGCTGCAAAATCTGGATATCTTTCATCAAAACTTTTCCATGCTTCACCATCCACCGGATGACGCATTGTACCCTCTTCCCTAGATTTTCCAGTAGCATGCCACGTCATAGACTTAGCGGTGTGTCTAGAACCGTACATACGTTTTAGTCTTGGAGTCAAAGGGAAATAACGCAAAATCTTGTTGGCAACTTTCTTCCCCGTCGTGTCTTTGTTTTTCCATCTACTTTCACCACATATTGGACACACTTGCAAGTCAAAGTTCTCCTCCCAAAACAAACAACAATCATTCTTACAAGCATGTATGGATTCATATCCTAACCCGATCGCTTTCATCAACCTCTTAGCTTCATAATGTGACGACAAAATCTTGTTATCTTTTGGAAATGATATTTTGAGTAATTCCAACAATTGGTCAAATGAACTATCTGTCCATTTATTCATGACCTTCATGTGCAATATCTTAGCCAAAAAGTCTAATGAAGACATCCAAGTACAACCAGGATATAGCTCGGTTTCAGCAAACGCTAATAATTTATCAAGATCGTTATTTGTATCACTCGTATCGTCAGTAGGATCATTACTTGTGTCATTGGTGTTGGTGGCGGGTTCATTGGGAGTATTCTCTTGACGAACATCGTTCAATACATCTACCATTTGGGGAGGTGAGTCGTGTATAATATACGGATCATTACTTGTGTCAATGGTATGTATTTTTCGTTCACCGTGATGGTTCCACGTCTCATAAGACTCGTCAAACCCGTATCTTTCTATATGCATATCAACTAGTGTAGGGGTACCCCATCTTGTATTACCACAGTTGTCACATGGGCAACGACATTTACCTTCATGATTCAAGTGGTTCTTTCACCTTTCGATAAACGCGTCAAGACCGGTTCTAAATTCGGGGGAAATACGATTTCTAATATAAATCCAACTCTTATCAATAGTCATTTCTGCTATTTATAGTGAGAACTATATACTATTTTTTATATAATTTAATCAAGTTGTCAAAAACATCACTACGATTCCTACAAAGCCGGGTAGTCCAACTATGGAAGGCAACCTAACCCACTCTTTGAATGTTTTGTCTCATATATAGATGTGTATAATTGATATACTATTTAAGAAAAATTCGGCAGCATTTCTCCTTAACTCCCCAAACATGTGTATTGAACACATATTCGTAGGAGTAAAGGAGAAATGATAACCAAATTTTTCTTAAATAGTATATCAATTATACACATCTATATCCTAAATGAGACAAAACATTCAAAAAGCAGTCCCAAAATGGGGACTTTCCGAAATTAATTTCTAATAAATTAATTTCGGACGGGTATTCTACGGGATCGATTAATTTCAGACCTAAGGTATCATTACTCCGAAATTAATCACTAAACCTACATTATACAAACTTATGTACATACAAACCATACAATTCTACACATTTAAATCATACAATTTTATACATACAAATCATACAATTCTACACTTTATGAAAATCATACAACTTCATACAATTTTATACATACAATTCTACACTTAATTATACAACTTCTACACTTAATTCATACAACTTTATACATACAAATCATATAATTCTACACTTAACCCACTTTGCCCACTTTGACCCATTTCATAAAAATCATACAAACTTATATACATATTCTAACTATACAAACTCTTATTAACAAAAATAAAACCCAAATTAATTTTGATACTAACCTTTTAATAGAGATGCTTAATAAAATCAATAACCGGATATAGTGATGAAAAATATCTAACAAAACAATTCCCAAATTAATAATCTAACAAATTACAAATTGAACAAATTAATTAAGTTTATGAAAAAGAAAAAGAAAAAGTAACAAACCTAGATGGTGGTGGAGGAATGGAGGAATTGGTGGTGATGGTGGTGGGTGGTGGCGGTTTGGTGGTGATGGTGGTGGGTGCCGGCGGTTTGGCGGTGGTTGGTGGCGGGGGTGGATGTTTGGTGGTGGTAATGGAATGTTGGAGTGATAATAACGGTGGTGGAGGAATGGAGGAATTGGTGGTGATGGTGGTGGGTGGTGGCGGTTTGATGGTGATGGTGGTGGGTGCCGGTGGTTAGGTGGTGGTTGGTGGCGGGGGTGGATGTTTGGTGGTGGTAATGGAATGTTGGAGTGATAATAATGGTGGAGGAAACACAAAATCAACAAAACCGGCAGTTTGGTGGTGGTTTGGCAGCGGAATCAAGCGAAAATCGTGTTTGTGTTTTGGTGTAAATGAAAGAGATAAGGATATGCAATTATTGACAAGTCTTTTTAATCGTCGTTGTAGCCCTATGGCGACGACATATCGTCGCTGTAGGGTAACCCGGGAAAACCCAAAAAGTTTGGCGGGCTGGGCCAAATAGGCTGACTTTTGTTGACTGGGCTTCGGCGACGACAAATCGTCGCCAAAGGCCTTCCCAGATTTTTTTTTTTTTTTTTTTTTTTAATTTTATTATGTAATTATATTATTAACGAAAACGTTTAAATAATATTAGTAATGAAAATGAAGTTAAATTATATTAGGTATAAGTTAAATATTTAAATTATATTACGTATAAGTTATTATAAACTGTAGAAATACGATATCGACTTGTTTTACCGTTGTCGATGATCAATGTTGTAGTCGATTGAATACCTCTACGTGTGATAGTATACATTGACATTGTTACAAGTTATGTAATGATCGATTAAATCATTGATAATTGGATGTCATGTGTGGTGTACGTACGTAGTCGATGAATGTTGTTCGGGTTAATTAGCTCTAATTATCGATGAATGGTGTTCTAATAGTCGATGAATGGTCGATAGATGAATGGTCTATACAACTTTGCCTTACTCATGTTACCTTTAATAGTCGATAAAATGGTGAGGTTAGGATTGTTTAAGGGTACGATAGTTTAGGTTTCTAGGGTTACGATGGTTTAGGTTTTTAGGGTTACGATGGTTTAGGTTTCTAGGGTTACGATGGTTTAGGGATATGAGTTTAGGATTTAAGGTCTAGCATTACGTAGTTATGATGTTGTAATAGTCGATGAATGATCGATAGATGAATGGTTTATACAACTCTGGCTTAACTCATGTTACCTTTAATAGTCGATAGTCGTCGATGAATGTACGTTGTTCCGGTTTACCGTTACGATGACTTAGGGATATGATCGAGTTTAGGATTTAAGGTCTAGCATTAGGTGCTTATGGTTTAAAGTTATAGTTATACCACAACATGTCGTATTACAACTTTTCGTTATAACATTAAACGATTATTAATCGTATTAATTATTTAATTACGATATTAGATTTTTAAAAATATGTATATACATTTATTTTAAGTATATTAACATTAATAATATAATTACTTTTTATTTCTTATTATCAACTAATTTCATTTTTTAAATATTAATTAAATAAAAAAACAATTATATATATTAACATTATATAATTTTAATATATTTACATTATATATTATTTAAATTAATTAATATATTTAATAAACATTTAATTATTTATTAAACAATTAATTAATTTAGTTAGGCCTTTAGCGACGACAAATCGTCGCCGAAGGCCTAATTAAATTAATTAATTATTTAACATTTAATTAAATGTTTATTAAATATATTAATTAATTTAGTTAAGCCTTCGGCGACGATTTGTCGTCGCTAAAGGCCTAACTAAATTAATTAATTATTTTAATATTTTATAAATTATTTAAATAACCATTTAATTATTTATTAATTAAATAAATATGTCAGAATGGGCTTTGGCGACGACAAGTCGTCGCCGTAGCTTTTGGCGGGATTTGGCGGTAATTATTAATAATTTTAGTTATTTATTTAATATATTGTCGTCGCTAAAGGTAAATGTCGTCGCAAAAGGGTCGTCGCCAAAGGCTAAAGTCTTACAAAGTCAAAAAGTTGAAATTTTTTGTCTTTTAGCGGACCTTTAGAGACGATTTGGTGTCGTCGCCGTAGGAATCGTCGCTAAAGGCCTCGATTCTTGTAGTGGCCCCTATTTTTACCGTTTTTACTTGCTTTACCTAATCGGGGGAAAGTAAAACTCAAATTTACTATTTTTAAGAAAATGGATTCACTTTTGATATACTTACTAAAAATGGAATCTTTCTACTTATTAAAACTTACCATAAAAAGATATTCTATTTATGGAAACTTTTAACGTTTGGATATTTACTACATTCTGAAACTTACTACATTTGGACTTCATAAAATGTTGACAAATCTTATGCATGCTTTCAAAACATTACGAGATACTATTTATGCGATACTTCTAAAACGTGCTAATTAGTAGATTGGTTCTACTAATGGAGTCTTCTAGCGTGCTCATTAGTAGATTGGTTCTACTAATGGAGTCTTCTAACGTGCTCGTTAGTAGATATGATCTACCAACGGAGTCTTCTAAAACGTGCACATTAGCACTAATGGTGTCTTCTTGCTGTAGCATGGATACTACTACTACTTATGTTTGTGTTGTGAAATGTTTCTTTACTCGTATGCATTTGATTTACGTATGCATTTACGTACATTTACTACTGATGAAATGATATATGGATGTTTACTTATGTACTTACTGATTTTAGGAAAAACTTACTATTTCGGGAAAACTTACTAAAATAGAACTTCCTATTTTTAGAAACCTTCTATTTTCGGAAACCTGCTAAATTTAGAAACTTATCTTCAAATGATTACTTAAACTGTTTTATTACATTCTCGATGAACTCGCTCAACCTTTGTGTTGACTTTTTATTTTTACTTTCAAGTAATGGTCATCCATAGGATCTAGTTGGGACCGGACTCTTAGAGACTTAGATTTATATTTCTTGCATGGTGGCTTGTTATTATACATTACATTCTGGTTCTTATCTCGGGCTTGCACGCCTATGTACGTTATTTAAATAATGGATTATTTTGGAGATTTATTTATGTAGTGATTGACGTAATTGTTTTATTATTCATATAGATTATATCTTTGTATTACTATTGTCTTATGACGATCGGCAATCGGACACACCTTGCTTTTCTGCCACTGGCAGGGTGTTACAAGTTAAATAATCTCCCAGTCCCCAAGCACACAAATGTAGATGCTAGTATCTAACTTATCTTAACAAATCCTCCTTGTCTATTTGAGATACAGTGAATTAAGACATTTATAATGCACCTACAATTGAATTTAACCCTTGTCTTTTTCACCATTTGTCATGGAAAATCCCCTTCATATCCCGCTCTTCAGCATACTTCTTGTATCCCTGATATAGACAATGTTCTATTCCATTTCATCATTGAGTTGCAATACCCTTCTAATAACAACTGTGATCAACACTCGTGTTTCTTGAACTTCAGAAGTGATTGTAGGCACATCGTTCATAGTAGAAAATTGTGTTTTCTCCTAAAACTCTTGAATAATACTTCTGTGAATGAAAGTGTTTGTGGTGATCGCATGTCTCAAACATGATCCATTCAAAAAATTTATTGCCTCTATAAATCCACAACTTTTGGATGATCAACTTCCATGAAAGAACAGATGTTATGGTCATAACAGAAAAATCAATTTTCCATTTCTGTTATGAATCAAACAATTACATTAGTAAGATAAACATTTAAAGTGAAAATGAATGAAGCAATCAATGAAATAGTGATTCAAACATATAATCAGATTACAAACCTTTCTAACAACACAAATAACCTTCCAAACTTCTTAATCGACTAAAATACCAAGCTCAGATTGAAGGATGAATGAATATTATAATAAAGAGATAATTCAGAAATAGGTTTAAGCAATTTAGATTAAGTGATTTTGTATATGTAAGAAATTAAATGATTGAATAATATAAAAATATATTTGAATTTAAAAGGAATGAAATGTCCTAAATGAAATCAAAAGTAAATTAAATTATATATTTTCACATCAACCTAAATTTAATTCAAATTAAAAAGTCAAACGAATTTATAAGTCAACTGACTCAAAAGTAATCTTTAGAAGTAAGATTTCTATATCCGAAGAAAATAATTAAATTTAATAAATTAAATTTTAATAAAAGGAGAAGTAAAATAAATAACATCCAAAGTAAAAACTTTTAAGTTTAAAGTAAAAAAAACTAAAAATTTCATAATTTAAAATTTAGTGTTTTTGAAGTAAAACTAGATTATTGTCCCGCGATAGCGCGGATAAAGATAAAAATTGAATCGTAAACTTTATTTTTATGTAGATTTTAAGTTATTATGATAAGACAATGTTACACGTATATATATATATATATATATATATACTAGCTTATTGACCCGCCTAATACGCGGAGAATTATATCAAAAAATATATAATGTTAACAAAGAACATATAACTTATATAAAAAGATTAATAGAAATCTATTAGTCATGTAGACAAAATGATTATGTTAGCAATTGTAAAGTTAAAAAAAACATTTACTATTTATTTCGGAAAAACCTTATTAAAAATAAAATAATTATAATATATAAAAAAAACTAAAAATATTGCGTAAATAGAAAGAAAAAAAAAACGAAAGATTTTTTTATATGATATGTTTTCCGTTTATATGCAAAACACTCGTAAAACAATAAAAAAAATTTATTTTATTTTTATAATATATAAAAAAAACTAAAAATATTAGATAAATAGGACAAAAAAAAACCAAAATATTTTTTTATATGATATGTTTTTCGTTTATATGCAAAACACCCGTAAACACAATAAAATAATTTTAGAGTCTTTTTATACTAAAAATGTGTATGTGTGTGAAGAAAACATATGTTTTGTATTTTTTAGAATTAATTTAAAATACAAGTGTTATATTATTTAAAGTAGAAAGGTTAATTACTTTTATTTAATTAAGACTATTTAAAATAAGGGTTAAATTATTTAAAGTAAAGGGGTTAAAATGAAATTATTAATAATGAAATCATCAAAATGATCTAATGGGGTTAAAATAGTTAAAGTAAAGGAGTTAAAATGAAATTATTAATGATGAAATCATCAAAATGATCTAATGGTTCAAATTAAAGTTGGATTTCAATCTAATGGCTTTTATCTTGTCAAATGGCATTTTAGGCCTCTCTTTTATTATATATTAAGATATAAAACATCCATACTAAAATTTTCAACTTCAAAAGTAAAAAGTATGAATAATAGAAATAAATAAGTTAGTTATAAACAACAAATTTTTATAAATAGAATGTTTTGATAATGACTTTACAAAGTTATTTCTAGTAGAATAGATCTTATGTCAATAATTCATAAGTGGCAAGCTTTTGAAAAATGAGAAGTGATAACTGGAAAAACTTTCCAATTCTGTCATATAAAAATAAATCATAAATATATATTTTCCTAATATATGACACTTATCATTTGTAAAATATGTATCAACAGATATTTGTGACCTTCTATATGTAGCATTCTATATGTAGCAGACATATTAGAAATTTACTTGTTTAATATGTCTTTTATGCTTAAAAATTTTCAAATATATTTTTAGAACAGTTGCTAGCTCTTTAATCTTTATATGGATGCTCACATTATGATTTCTTGTAACCTTATAACGCCATTTGCCATCATGATGTTTTTGAGCTTTTAAGCACAAACAGTTATGTTTTGACAAATCTAAATAAAAAGAATTTTAGTACATTTGCCAACTCTTCAACCTTTGTTTCCCATTTAACAGTTGAAGTTTGGGCTAAAGGCTTGTGTATGCTTCCAACTTGACACCGAATTCTATTGTGTACACCCGATTCAGAGCTGTTCTATTGAGTACCACCACGTGGCTTTTTTATTCTTTTGAAGACACAAGGTCACCGGTTACCTACAAAAATCTACGTGTAACAAGTTACCATCCACCTCAGATTCCACGTAGGTAATTTTGTCCACCTAAGCTTCCACCTACCCAATAAAACCCGGATTTTAACCCATTTTTTCAACCCGTTTTACCTACCCATTGTTATAAACCCTAATTTTCCCAAACATTCAACCCGTTTTTTCCCAAAAAACGTAAATGGAGATTCCCCGTTTTTGTGACTGTGGATTCGAAATCCACCCTCGTACATCTTGGACAAGCACGAATCCATGAAGGAGATTCATCAGCTGCCCCGTAATGGTTAGTTTGTTAATTTTTAATTTTGCCCCAAATTGATTTCAACACAAAACTGTAATCTTTTTACAATTAACAGGATAAAGAAAGGAAATGCAAGTTGTATATGTTTATTGACGAAGAAATCCGTAATCCTTATTACAAGAAACTCCTATTTAATCTTCATCTTGAATTGCAAAGACGTAGGGGAAGTATTGGAAATGCTGCTTATGAAGAGATTAAATATTCAAGGATGGAAATGAACAAGATGATGCATGAGTTGACCTATGCAAAGTCAAAGATTGTGGTTTATGAAAAATTGGTTGTCATTTTGTTGATTGTTGTTGTATTTTTAGCAGTTGGATTAGGTTTTTTTAGCAAAATGATGTAAAGAACAAATTGTTGTTGTAATGTGTTTTGTTTTAGCAATTATAATAGATTGTGAATTGTGAATTGTAATGACCTTTTTTCCTCTTATATTTGGTAATAAACAATAGCAACTTGAAAATGGTAATAAACAACACTAACTTGAAAACGGCATATATAGCCAACTGCATCCATAATTCTTCTACACCAAAAATTGCAAATTGGATTATAAACCAACTGCATCCTAAATACCTACTGCATCCTAAAATGTTAATCCTAAATATTACACAACCTAAATACCATAGTGTTTACATCCAATTGTACCAAAAGACATTGTTTTTCAAATTCCACACAACCAACTACATACTACTTTGCAATAACAATTGCATTGTCTTCCTTATCTCCTGGTCCCTGAACTTGCTTTCCCAGCTTTCTTTTCATGATTCTTTCACTTGGTCTTCTCATCTTCACAGCTTTCTTCTGCTTTGGTGTTTCCTGTGAAGACTGACTGAAGACTGGTTCCTGGCTTCCCAAAGGCAACTCCTCACTATCATCCACATTTCCCAAAGGGACTGGTTCCTGGCTTCCAACAGCAGCATGTACATCTTCTTGAGTAATTGGCAATGGAACTTCAGGAGGCCACACATGGATTGGGACACAGTTCTTACCTCTCCCTTCAAACACTTCACCTGTAACTGGATCAGTACATAAGTCATATCCCCACCAATAAGGTAAAGGTCTTTTAATAGGGCCTAAGTAGTAGATATAGTCAATACACAAGCCATTTCACTACTTTAACCAACATGATACTAAATTCATACCTGTCTCATATTTTGCATTTGGCCTTGGGACACCTGGAGCACTTGTTACACCCAAGCCTAAACCTTTCTTTGCCCCATGTGATGAACCTAAGAAGAAATGTTCTGGATTTGACCCACCAGCAAAAATACCTTGAATTGTTCCAGCTCCCATCAATTCATCAATATGTTTCCTAAATAGTATATTTGTCTATTAAAAGAGTGTACAATAGTAATCACTGAACATAGTTTGTTTTGTACTAAAAACATACTTGTATGATGTTGTGTAACATAGCTTTCCCACCTGCATGGTTGTAGTAGAACCAGTACTGCTTGAACCAACTGCATGCATGCTTGAACCAGCCTCATCACTAGCACCACTGCTTGGAGCAGAACCAACATTCTTGTCCTTCCTAGGTGGTGTAACAGGGTCATTTGTACATCCCTTTTTGTTATGACCAGTTTGCCATCAATTATGGCATGTAATAACTGTTCCAACCTTTGAAATTCTTGTGGCACTGCCCCCCTCACCTGCTGCTCTAATCCTCTTCTTTCTTGGTCTCCCTGGCATTTTCTTTGGTTTAGGTGGAAGAGGCTTGTTCATGTTGTTTGGTTTCCAAGTTGACATCCCACCAACAGGTTTCAAGTAATATTTGTAGGCATTCAAGTACATTGTCTTTTTGAACCAATCTGCCACATAATCCTCTGGGTTTTTATGCAGGGCAAATATCATTGAACATGCATGTGGACAAGGCACACCAGATAACTGCCACATCCTGCAGCTGCATGTTCTATGTTGTTCATTAACCTTAAATCCCTTATTGCACTGTCTAACCTCCCATTCATAACCTCCACAGAACATAGGAAGCCAAAACCTATGATTAAAACCATATTAAAATACTATAAATATTAATACAAAAAAGTTAAACCAATGTTGAAGAGTGAACCTGTGTTGATCCTTGCACCATTCCAGTTTCTTTTGAATTGATGGACAGATTGCACCATCCCACTTCATGCATAGCTTTCTCATTGTGTTCATCCTTTCCATCACAATCACTCTAATAGCCTCTAACATGGTGATGATTGGTTTGTTCCTTAAAGCCACAATAACAGAATTGAAACACTCACTGAAGCCATTCTCTACTGCTTCACAACCTCTATGCAATGCAAAGAAAGCCCTTGACCATGTTTTTGGATCCCTCTCAAGTAAATAAATTGTTGCCCTTGGATTAGCTTGATGAACTTTGTCCATAATCTTCTTAAATAGCAAAGGATATGATGACTTTGAAGCAGACCAGAAAAGAGTTCTGAATTCCACACCACTAAATTGCTTTCTAAAGTTCTCATAAATGTGCCTTGCACATTGCCTATGCTCTGCATATGGCAAGACAGTCTTGACAGCCTCTATCAAACCCTTTGCATCATAAAACATGTGGTTAATAATATGAAAACATGTGGTTAGTAATATACTAGTAATAATGAACCACATACCTTGTGTTGATCTGACATTAAGGTTACACCAGCACCACCCTCAATCTGCAAATCCTCAGCCAACAACTGAATGAACCAAGTCCAATTATCCTTGTTTTCCACATTGACAACAGCCCAGGCTATAGGGAAGATGTGATTATTTCCATCCCTTCCAATTGCTGTCAATAATTCCCCATGGTTTGGACTTTTCAAGAAACAACCATCCAAAGCAATTATCCTCCTACAGCCCCTAATCCACCCCATTTTCAACCCTTTTAAACATATGTACATCCTATCAAAATAAACCTTCTCATCTGGATTGACTGTAACACCTATTTTCACTGTTGATCCTGGATTACTGGTTAGCAACTCATCAGCATATGATCTTAGCATCCCATAATGATCCTCTAATGCCTTTTCATACTCAACTATTGCATACTCCTTGGCTCTTCTACATTGGTTTAAAGTCACACTGCATTTATACTTTTTCATGACTAAATCAACAATGTCAACCAATCTAATACTTGGGTTAGACCTAATTTTGTCACCAAACTGCTTACCAATCCACTTGTAGTTAATAAGAGATCCAAATCTAAAGTTCCTAACACATGTATGAATATCAACCAAAGAAATAACTTGAAACGACTCTTCTGTCCTCATAATCCTAGCATAGCATCTAAATGGACACTTTGGACCATTTGGTTTAACTACATCAGGATACCTTTTTTGTTTCCTTTGTTTACCTTTGGATGGATCTTTAAGTCTTGGAGGTCTATGTCCACACTTAGCCACTATCTGGCTTGAACTACATCTTGAGAAGTAAATATTGTACCCATTTGACAGTCCATAAAAGGTCATACATTCCTTAAACTTTTCAGCAGATTCAAACCTCTCACCTACCTGTGCTTTCTGAAGCTTCCAATGCATTTGAGTATCATGGATTGGGTAATTTTCAATATGTTCAGCAGCTTTAAATGGATCTACATCATTGTCATCACTAACTTTCATCTTCCTACTAAGATCTGTCATAAACTCCTCATGCTCACAAATGGTTTCATACATATCAGGTTGTTCATTCCTTGCAAATTTTCCCAATTGAGGCTGCTCTCTTGTCTTTGGGTTCTTTTTCTCCTCAGCCCTTCTTGTTCTTACCTCCTTAAGCTCAATTTCATCTTCAGACAGAAAGTCAATAGAAGCAGCATCACTTTCTGTATCTGTGTCATCATCTTCTCCAGCCTTCAAAACATAGTCATCATCTTCTGGATATGTGTCATCTACTTCATGTTTATCAACAGCTGGCTTTTCTTGTTCATCAACAGGTGCATCATCTAGGTTGTCAATAACCGAATCTTCATGTTCATCTTCAGGTGGCTTTTGAATGTATGTTACATACTTCATGATGTCTTCATCGTCATCAAAGTGATCCATGTATACATCAATCTTCCCATAACAGTAAGCAATGTCATACATCATAAGAACGTCATAGTCATTGGAAAGCTTGAACAACGCATCTTTTGGTTTCTGTCCCGGACAGGTGTAATAGAGACCGGATAAAGGGTTTCCAGTAGCTTTTTTAATAAGTTCACACAACTCATCAAACCCTACTTTTGGAACATACACCGGTATCTCTACTCCTTCATACCTGAAGGGATTATAAAAAAATGCTCCATCGTTATGAACATTTAGTTCATAACCTTCCACAGATCCCATCCTGTAGAAACAAAAAAAAATTAAATAAAAAAATCGAAGCAAAAGAAACCCTAATTTTAAGATTAAAATTTACCCCATAATGGAATCAAACTTGGGATTTGTAACAGACAAAACAAAGATTTTTGGTGGATTTTTTTAGTGAAAAGAGAAAGAGAAAAGGAGATATCGGGGAAGTTTTTTGAGTGAAAAGAGAACGGGAGGGAGGGTTTTTGGGAGGGAGTGTATGCATTGGGATTGTGTGTAGTTAGGTTTATTTTAAAAAAGTTAACCATGGTTAGGTAATGGGCGGGTTAAATGAGATGGCGTCTACGTGGACAATGGGAACGAGCAACCGGTATTGAAGGTAACTTGTGTCTTCAAAAGAATAAAAAAGTCACGTTGTGGTACTCAATAGAACATCTCTGAATAGGGTGTACACAATAGAATTCGGTGTCAAGTTGGAAGCATACACAAGTCTTTAGCCCTTGAAGTTTCTGCAACTTCATTTGTCAATGACATCAAGGTATTTGTGAGCTCTTAATCTCAACCGACTTTTAACTCTTTGCTCTTTCTTTGCTTTTATGATCCCCAAGATTTTTGTGTCAATTTTTTTTTATAGAAAATATAACTGTTATTCTTTTTTTATGAGACATAATTGATATCGCATTTGACAACATAAAATTTGTTATATCTTTATGCAAATTAATAAACCACAGAGTGTTAAGGACTTCAAAATACATTTGTAAAATAATTTTCAAAACATCAACTTCAACAATTTATAAATTAGGGAACTATTTAGATATTTATGAGTTTTTCATTTTTGTACTTATTTTTTATTAAAAAATTCAAAAATTATAAAGAACACAAATATAAATCTTTGAATTTTTCTGAGTTTTTAAATTTTGAAGTTGCTTTTCTGTAAAAAAAATTTCAGATTGAAATTAAAAAAACGACACAATAAAAGACATACATTTGGATTTTCACATATTGAACTTTTGTATTTGATTTTTCTTTAAGAACTATAAAAATTGAAGTATAAAAAAGGCATAAATTGAAGTATAAAAAAGAACGACATATTTTTGTTGATTTCCCCTTTTTTCCTCCTCTTATTGTATTTTGAAATAGAATATTTATAGAAAACCAAAAGATATCCTTTTGAAAAATCCTTAATCAAGATTAATAAGACCAATAGCTTGAATGAAGTTAAAACTTGTAGTATCAAATGCATTTGGAAAAAGATCAGCCAACTAAAGATCTATATGAATCTTAACCAAATGGATTAATCTCTTTCCAAAACAACCCCTTATGAAATGGAACCTATTCTCAATATGCTTAGTCTTTGACAGGATTTGTCCTAAAGATCAATACAACTAAATGATTAACTAAACACTAGAGTGTAGCAGAATCACAAACTAGTATTGAATCACGGATTACAAGATGAACAACTTTGATTAACTAAATATTCATTCTCATTATCATAAACTATTTGGAGGGAATAGCCGTTACATTACAAAATATTCAAGCGCACATTCAACTGCTATCCAACTTACCATTGATAGACAATGAGAAAAAAAATTACAACTTAAATTACAAGTCACCTGTTTATCTAAAAACACTTCGGACTCTAACGAATCAACTTTTTCTTCATCTTCATTTACTTTGGAAGTTAAATCTTCATCATCAGAGGTAAAGACTTCAATATTGCCTTCAAGTTGACCAATTAAGTTTTAGTTCGGAAGTTATGTACTTTCGAACTACACTTAGACAAAAACACACTTTGAAGATTTCTAGCTTAATCCAATTATCTTCAAGATCCAACAATCTTCCTCTTGGATGATGCTACCAAAATCTTCAATGTCTTCAAAACACGCACTATGCACTCTTCATCTTCATGCATTTATTTCACCAACTAATTCTCCATGTTCATCTCATCTTCCTTTTAATCCAGTCAATTGCAAGTACCTTAAAAAATGATCACCTTCTTCCTTAATATGTCTATCTCTGTCTTCATTTACATCAACTTGAAACTCCTTTGGAAATATATCATCAGTTGTTTGCTTAGCTACTAGTTCCTCAAGTTTATATAAATGATTTTGTTGAGATTGCTCTGTTTTATTCTTATTTTACTTTTCTTCTATCCTTTTTTCTTTCTCAACTAATACAACTTGTTAAGCATCCTTAATCTTCTTTTCTTTATTGATATCTCAACATCTCTATCTTTCCCAGAACTCTTCATTCTAATTTCACTCTTCATTCTAATATCATTAAACACTTCTTTAGTAGCGACCTCCACAAGTGTTTTTCTAAGATTTCTAATTTCATTTTCCCCATTTGTCTTCTTTTAGATTTCTTTCTATCTAATAAGTAGAGTTTCAAATGTTCTCTTAAAGTCTTTTTATCCATTATTCTCCTCAATAGTTTCAACTTTCTTGAGTTTGTTTCACAAAGGTAGGTGTAACTTTAATTGCTACATAATTCATTCTCCCTTCAAATTTTGAAATTCAATTTGTACTTTATCAATGTTTAAACCTTCTCCCTTACCAACACCGATGTAACCCAAAAGTCTTAGATTCACACAATCTTCATTAAAAATCATTTCATTGAATCTTATATACATCTTTATTACTTTTTTTGTTTTCCCAATACCATCTTCTATGAATGTTAATCTCTTTTTATGGTTTCATCTTCAGTTCTTTGCCTCACGCTAGAGTGTGACTCACTTGGTAATTTTTCAAACAACTGAATTCCTATTTTTTCAAAAAGTTTGTCATACATTATCTCATTATCTGACAATTATCTCTTTCCATCTCCACAATAAATTCAGGTTCAAATGACCTTCTCCTCACTTTCTTTACTATGCCATCAAAATTTCAACAAAATAAACAAACTTATCTCTATCTTTTTCAGACTGTGCACTTGCCACTATTCTATCAACCACTTTATCCGAATCAATTTTATTTACAGTTTCATTAGTAAAAAGCTCATCTACTATGATACTACGATCAACTGATTCATTTACATTCTGAAGAGGTACCTCAAAGCCACCAAACTCAAATGTAGCATTTTGATATCCCAATTCTGCATTTTCTCCTTCATTCATCACATTTTCATCTTAAAGTAGTTGTTGTGGTGATTTAGGTTTTAATGGTGATTATGGTTGTTATTCTGGTTCATTGGGTTGTGGTTGTTCAACTTGTTGTTGTTGTTGTTGTTGTTTTTCTGGTTGAATGGGTTGTTGTTGTTTTTTATCTGGTTGAATGGGTTGTTAGTGTTGTTGTTGAACATGAAGCATAAAGGGGAATAATTCACAGATATTCCTAGAAAAAACTATAGATGAAGTTCTTTCTCATATTCCCTAGTACCTTCCAAGTCATCTACTTTTGACTCAACACCTCCCCCTCAGGCATTAAACCTTCCAACTCAAAATTAAGAACCAATTCTAGAAAACTTGAATAAAGCAAGAACTTATTCTTAGTCTCTAGCAAATGTTTTCTTAGATTCTCCAAAAGTAAATGTAGAAAAATTGAAGACTCTTCCAGTGATTAGACAAACAAACCCTGAAGCCAGTTGTTGTCCTATTTCATCAAATCCTCCATGTCTGCATGAAATGCAATGTATGAGTACATGTACTATATATCTCCATTTGAAAGAGAATCTGGTCTTCTTAACCATCTGAGCAGGGAAATCATCCTCATACCCAACATCTCTACATACTTGATGAACTTCCTCAATAGGTAATTGATTAGCACTTCCTTCATCAATCAACTAAAGCACCCTTCTAACCACCACTCTTGTAACAATAACTTTTGATGCTTGAACTTCAAGGGTAATCTTGGGAATTCCATCAATCATAGAATACGTTGCATTGGTCCAAATGTTTTGAATCATGTGATGATACACTAATACATCCGTTTAAATAGTATAGTTTAGTCTTGTTGATCTCAGAAAGTTGAAAGCCTTAAAAATATCACCAGCTATGTTATGATTATCATCTAGAAATGCACATAAAATGTGGTTATCAACAAATAGAAGATTATCCATATGAGCTAATGCACTCAAAAGTCACTCGACTCTTTCAAAAAATTCAGTTGAATCAATCGGTTAAGAAAATACACATCTCATTCACTATAAGTTTGAAAACCGTTTCTTTAGATGATTGCGTCCCATAACAACTCATAACAACAAGGAATTCAAGTTATTATACATGTATTTTTATTCTTTTTTCTATTATTTATTAGAAACATTATTTTTTACTATTTTTAAACATTATTTAAAATAATTTTTTAGAAAAAAATAAAAACACCCAAAATTTCAGAACTAGATAATATAAATTTCTTCATTATCCAATCGAGTTCACTTCCGAAATATCGAAATTAGAGAGTCTCCCACCCACATAATTTCTTCCTCATCTGGAATTTCGAAGAACCCTAACTTTTTTCTCATCCTATCGATATACAAATCTAACACCATAAGTCGATGTCAAACTCAAAGCTTTGAGGGTTTAATAGAGGATTAGAAGCTTTCAACGACGATGCACTAATGGTGGTGACGCTTGCAATAATCGATTACGGCGGTGTGTACGTCGACTAGTGGCGGTGGTCAGGGATGCGGGCGACCATGGTTGTCTTCGTGTTCATGAGGATTGGTCGTGGGTCGTGTTGTCATGACAGTTGTTTCTAAGATCTACAAATTCTAGGGTTTTGTCTTTTCCAAGACAATATGAAGGTTTTTTGGTATACAAATAGTTGATTATAATTTTTCCTTATATAAATATTAGGTTATTATAAGTAAAAGTTAATTTATGAATGAAATTTTGGAATTTTGTGGTCTATATAGTTTGACTTAAATTTATAATGATGATTTGAGATAGTCATGATGATTGTTTATGAAGTTGTTATTTCAAAAAGATTCAAACATTTTGGATGATATGTATGTTTATGTTATAATAAGAAATGAACATAATTTTCAAAATTTTAAAAGATTAGTTGTGTGATATGTTTTAAAAATGAAAAAACAAAAAACTTACAAATATTCAGATTATGCCACGTATATGTTAATTAGTGGTTCGAAAAGTCAAATGAGTTCGAAAAAAGTTAAACGACTGATTATAGGTTGCAAGTCATCCAAGTGATTCAAACACGTTTTATCTTAATTTGGAATGACGATTTTAAAGTTTTGTTTTTGAAAATATAAGGAAGAGGACATATTTCTTTTGAACTGACTAATTTAATCAGATTATTTAAAATAATAGACTTACCCTTGAGTACATCAACCCTATCTATAATTCAATCAAATCAGACATAATAAAATCAATTTCACAATTTAAAGAATATCATGTCAATGATCCATTCATTTAGTAATCAAAAACATATTATTATTATATTAATACAAACCTTATTAAATACGTAAAAACACTCTTAAAGTTCTTTTCTACTAGATAATCTAAGATTGAACGGATTCGGCTAAAATGTGATAACTGAAAAGCTCTAATTAGGTCCAGAACACTTTTGAGATTAGGAATTATTAGAAAAATCAAAGATATTAAATGATATATTAATATAAAACTCTCTCTGAATTATAACGAATTTAATATTAAATTTATTTCAAAAGTATATTAAATTTTATTTTTCTCACCAACTCAAAAATTTTCGAAGTGAAATCAACATTAGAGGTAAAGGTAATACCCGTCGTAAAAGTCAACCAAGACAATCAATGGTCAATCTTATCCGAAATAAAATTTTAACATCCGATCTAAAAGAATAATAATTAAAAGAGATAAAATAAATATTTACTTTTCAAGGTAACTTTTAACGTCAAAAGTAAACTTGGGATAAGGTTTTAGAAGTAAAATATTGACTTTAGAGGTAAAGAGTTTATATTTTAGTAAGATATAGTTAGTTCTAAGCTGTAAATTTATTAAGAAATGAAGTTCATTTGCAAATGCAGACACAATATAAATAATAAGTTATAGTTTTTATAATTTAAAGGAGAATAATAACTTGCAAAACTTTTCAATTTTGTTATCAAAGATAAATAAATAAATATATATTTACTTAAATATGACACTTTTACTGCAACATACATATTTACAAGCCATGTAATTGTTTGAATAGTATTTAGCATACAATTTTGAGAATAAACTTTAATTTTTACAACAAATTCCTACTTTTCAACCTTTATTTGGATAACCGATTTATCATTTTCTTTCGACCCTATAATTCCATTCACCATAAAAAAAACCTTGAGTTCTTAAACAAATTTATGCTCGGGTTTTAATAAATTAAAAGAATTTTATTAGAGTTGGCAACTTAGCACCCTATATCTACCTTTTAGCATCATCATCAAGGTCTTTCAGAGTTTTTAAACACAATTGACTTTTAACACTTCACTCCATCTTTGTTTATATGATCCCAATATTTATATGTCATAATTAATAGAAAATGTAATTGCTCTCTCTCTTTCAAATGGCATAATTGGTATCCAATATGACAACATCATATTTTTGAACTTTTAAGCATCTTAATAAACCACAAATTTCTAAGGAGATCAAAATACAAATGTAACTGTATTTTTTAAAATAGTAAGCGTTTTCTAAAATTTATACTTTTTATTCTTTTTCTAAAATTTTATTTTTTATTCTTTTTCTAGAATTTTACTTGTTGAGTTTTCTCTATATAAACTGAAATTACATCTTTGAGTTTTCTCTATACAAACTATAAACAGGGCCGTAGCGTGGGCATCTGCGAGGTGGTCGACCGCTCCGGGCCCCCAAATTCCTAGGGTCCCAAATTTATATGTCTCGAGCTTCTATATTTAGTTAATTTTGTGGCAAAAAAAAAAAAATTTAATATAAGAAAATGTCAAAAAAAAATTTGATATAAGAAAAAGCCCCAAAAAAAATTTGATATAAGAAAAGGCCCATTTTTTTTTTGATATTTTGTTTTTGTTGTAAGTTGTTTAAACCTAATAATAGTAATATTAGAGGTGCTTTAGGGAATGATGGATTTAACTATTAGAGACACCTTAGTGTTAGACTTAAAGAACATGAAAGTAGTGTCCAACATTTTATATGTATAAATTCTTGGGATGAATTAAAACAAAGATTGGATAATAATAAAACAATTGATAAGAGTGTAATGGTAATTTTTTGGGTGTAATTCAAAATATGACGGAAAATGATGTTATAATGCAGGAGCATGCTAGGCGTATAGAAAATCAAGAAATTCATTATCATTATTTAGGCTCCACAATTTAAAATGAACTCATTTCTATTTTAGCCGAAATTGTTAGGAGGTCTATAATTAAAACTATTAAAGAAGCAAAATATTTTTCTATAATTCTTGTTTGTACGCCGGATGTTAGCCATCAAGAACAAATGACTCTAATTATTCGATGTGTGAACATGTCTAGTAACATATTAAAAGTTGAAGAATATTTTTTAGAATTTTTAAAGGTAGATGATACCTCGGGCTTAGGAATTTTTAATGTGTTAAAAGATGCAATTAAATCAATTGGTCTATGATGTAATGGGACAAGGTTATGATAATGGTTCTAACATGAAAGAAAAAAAATTGGGGTTAAAAACTAGTACTTGATATTAACCCGAGAGCATTTTATATGTCATGTGCTTGTCATAGCCTTAACCTTACGGTTAGTGATAACTTTTTCAATTTTAATAAAAAAAATTCGGAGGTGCCGCCCTTTTTAATTCAAAAAAGATGTTGTTAAGGCCCACATTTTTTTATTTAGCTCCGGGCCCCAAATTACCTTGAAACGGCATCTATAAATCACATCTTTTTGAGTTTTCTTTATACAAATAAGCTAACTTAAGAACTAGACACAAACATAATTTCCAATTTTATGAGAACTTCGGACAAAAATTGAATACTCACACAAAAGAAGAACAAACTTTTGAATTTTCCCATGTTCTCTCCCTCTTTTTAGATTTTGGTATCCAAGACATTTAAGACTTTATTTTGAAACTTTGAAATTATTTAAAGTTAAATTTCTTATACGTTCTTCTTTCAGAGGTAACCATTTTTCTTTTTTTGAATTAAAATATTCAACTTCAGACCTAAAATTTTCAACTTCATAAGTGAATTTTTCCATTTTAAGATATGATTTATTTAGACCAAAAACACTTTGATAATGATTTTAAGTCATTACTGAAAAATTTAACTCTAAAGAACAAGTTTCTACTTCCGAGTTAAAGTGATGTACTTTCGAGTAACGTCAAAGTGAAGACCTGGTTAGTTAGTGCATCCGAAGTGGTCTTAAATTAACATAAGGATGTTCATTATGTAATTTAAGTTGTATTTTTTAGTATATAAATACCGCGAGAGGGTTACAACAGTGTGTGTTAAGTAGATATTTTCTAGAGAGAGAAACACTTTGTAACCGAATTTCCCGCATTTGAAGGCATGGAAATATAATCACTATTTAGCAATTTATTGTAGTTCATTCTATCCAATTAGTGATTTAATACTAGATCATGATTCTCCCATAATCTAGTCAATCCTAAACACTTAGAAGTATTGATCCGTGGTTATAATTCCTGTCAATTGGTATTAGAGTTGGATTTCATTTCAATTTAAAATTCAGTTCATAAATCGAGTGATAGAGAACTGATTTGAGGTGTTTTTAGGTGAATCATTAAGGTTAGTAGTTAAGATTGACATTTTGTTAATTTTTAAATTTGAAGTTTTGGAGGTAAAAGTAGTTATAGAGTGTAATCTTATAGAATTTCAAATTAGTTCGTGGGTTGACAAATTAAGTTGTTAATCGAGTGTTCGTTTGAGGTTAAATCGAAAAATGCAAGCAATTTGTGTAATTTATGAAAAAATGATCATCAGAGCTAAAAGTTAATTCGGATTAACAGCAAAGTATGGCAGCTCTTGTGGTGAATTACGAAAATGAGACTAGTTCAGGTGGTAGACCTCCTAAATTTCTACCTGGAGCAGACTTCATGATGTGGAAGTTGAGATTCAAGGCGTTTGTGTATTACATTGAGGTACATTTGTAGCATTCAATTGTTAATGGTCCACATAGGCCTATGGTGCAAGAAACTGGTGGTACACGAATGGTGGAGGTTGATCCAGAAAGGTTTATGATATCGCATATTTATATGCGATATTTGGTCGGTTTTGTATTATAATCATGATGGATAGGATATGTTTTTTGCATTTAATCGTGTGACAGCGTTTTATTATAGTGACATGTTTTATATGATCGGGAAGTGGAAATTTGGACGAGGAAATGCGAGTAAAGGACCAAAAGAACGAGAAATGTTGGTCTAGTTGGTCAATGCGGTGCATTAAGGTATTGGTTCGACGTAGTCAACGGAGGTCAACAGACAAGAATGATCTAGAAGCTGAAGACTGTGGCACATTAATTGACTTATGCGGCGACACGAGATCCAGTTTTGGTTTATAATTTGAAAACAATGGGGACTGCGGCGCAATGAGCGTTGAATGTGGCGCATCGGATATTTTTCGGATTCCAGATTTTGGTCTATAAATAGAAACGTAAACTTCAAAATTTAGATATCAGTTTTTGGAGGTCGACTCCTCGGTTTTAAAATTGAATTTGGAGCTGCAAGAAGAGCAGCGAGCAAAATTTTGAAGAGAGATCTTCAACACGATTGATTTCCAAACTCTTTTCATTTCTATTTTTGAATTACGGATTATGTTTAATTTTTTTTCTTATTGTATTCTACTTTATGACTATGAGTAGCTAATCACCTTAATGCTTGTTTGGTATGAATATTTTTGAATGATTCAGTTTACGTGATTGAATGTTAGTATGTGATTTATGTTTAATCGAAGACCCGTTCTTATTTTTCATCTTAATATTGTTAAAGTTTTCTTATATTCACTTGATTAATTGAAATTCTAGGTATTCGAGAGAAATCTAGAATTAGGTTAAAATAATTGAATGAAGTAATCAATCGGTCTATAATTGATTTAGAATTGCTAATATTCGAGAGGAATTAGTAATGAAACATAATAATTAGATTAAAACGAGTTCGCTAGTTAATAATTACAAGAGATTGGATTAGAAAACTACTAAGCTATTCAAGAGGAAGCTTTGTAAGATTAGATCATACACCGGCTTGACTTCTTAAAGCTTAGTTAATTATGAGTTTTTACTGTATTCGAGAGAAAAGGTAGAGTTTAAGATAATTAAAGTTCATTAGGTATTCGAGAAGAACTTAATTATACACTAGAAGTTAAGGTCACATTTAATTGCTTAAGTTAAATAAGAACATTAGTGAATTACCAAACAAGTGTCTTTTCCCTTAATTGATTTTCAAAAACATTCTTTCTTTCAAAACACATGTTTACAATACAATTACTTTTCTTAATTTAGTTAAGCAACGTGAAAACTCAGTCACAAAACAACAAAAACTTAGTATTATTAATTCTTTATTTGAACTAATCATTAGTCCTTGCGAACAAATCCGACTTACTATTAGCTATATTATACGCGATTAGGTCCACTGCCGAAAATTGTGTAGTCGAGTAAAAGAGTATTTTGAGTTTTTTAAATTAAACTAGATTTTACAAATCAAGTTTTTGGCGCCGCTGCCGGGGACTAAATTTTACTTTTTATATAGAATGCACAATTCAATCCTTTTAAGTATTAATTTACTTAAAAGTTATTTTTATTTGTTCGTATTCAATGGTGCGTTTGACGGGTTTGTTGTTTGTGTTTTTGCAGATATTTCAGGTAGTTGATGAACAGAAGGTCTTCTGGGTTACCACTCAAGAATCCTTTGTAAAATCCTCGAGTATCAAGAAGGCGTAACAACAAGCAAGCGAACCAGTCACCAATTCCGATTTCACAAGCTTTTTGACCATACTCACTGGTTAAATTTGAAAAGGAGGACACCGAGTCTTCTTTAGGAGGTGAAAATAGTTCAGAATCAGAAGTTGAGGAGTTAATTTGTTAAGAAAAATCAAGACCACAAGCAGTTGATATGGCAGATCCTTTGGATATACCAATGCACCAACGGGCTGTAGTTGTAGCAGTACCACTCACCCGAGGGTTGGCTATTACAACCCCCTGATATGGGGGAAGATTTTATAGTCAAGCTTCATCATCTAAAGATGATTCAAGAAAACATATTCGATGGGAGATTCAAGTCAGACCCACATAAGCACGTAACAAAATTCACCAAGCTATGTCAGATGTTCAAATACGGAGAAGGAAAGAGTGACAACGTGAAATTGAGTTTATTCCCTTCGTATCTCACAGGAAAGGCGACGACTTGGTTTGAAGAACTCGACGAGAGCACACTCACTATTTGGGCAAAAATGAGAGAAGTTTTTATCAAGAGGTTTTTCTACGGTCTGGATAAAGAATCTCAAACGGTGGACTTAGATGGAGGAGGAAAAATTATGTATAAATCCACCAACGAAGCCTATAAACTCATGGAAGATCAATTAGTGATAAGCTTGTCTAGGGATTGTCGTGATGATGGTAGAGGAAGAAGATCAAAGGGCACCGTTGCTCAAGCGGAAAGTAGTAGCAATGATACTTCTACAATCGTGAAGGAGATCAAAGCTATGTCAGATAAGATAGAGACGCGTATGGGAAGGCTTGAGAAGGATGTTCAAATGGTGAAAAATGATATGAAATTTGTGGTGGACCTCACTATGCTAGTGAGTGTGATCGTCAAGTGGAGGATGCCAATTATGCTCAATATGGCTATCCTAATCGGGGAGTAAATTGGAAAAACCGCGGAGGTAACTACAACAGTGGTGACAATCCAGATAATGGATGGCAAAGAAAAAACCTGAGATGTCCAAAAAAACAAAGATATGACAACAATCCACTAAAGGATGAGGACGATCATAGCGTGAAAGACTTGTTTGTTGGGCCAAGGAATGGAATTGATGAAGCTAAGTCTGAAAGTGTGTTTGAATAAACATGATTTCAGTTCGTGGAGGGTCCGAACTGAAATCATCAACAATAATCTGAAGTGAAAATTTCAGTTCAGGGAACATGTCAGTTAGGATACTCCGAACTGACTGAAGCTCCTCCGAACTGAAAATAAGCTGAAGTGTAGCTTAAGTCAACAAAAGTCAACATTGAAGAAATCAATTCGGAAGATGACGAAATTAGTTCAGTACTAAAGTGAACTCCACGAAATGAAATTAAGATGTTGACAATGTTGTAATAATATAATTCGTAGTGTGTCTGTTCTTAGATTTTATCTATAAATAGTGTGATAGGTAGTTCGAGTTTGTTGTCTTTGAACCCGAAACACTGTCAAAGAGGTTCCGTGAGGTTGAATGTCGTTGTAACAAACTCGGTCCCAAACCTGTCACCACTATCAATGAAATCTTAAGCAGTTACGTTCAAATTGTTGTTCTAATCAATTTCA
Source organism: Senecio squalidus (assembly GCA_910822075.1). Taxonomy (NCBI): domain Eukaryota; kingdom Viridiplantae; phylum Streptophyta; class Magnoliopsida; order Asterales; family Asteraceae; genus Senecio; species Senecio squalidus. The sequence continues at coordinate 34,617,921 of CAJVGC010000582.1, read as the reverse complement.
CAAATTGAAACTTAAACATTTCCTTCAATTGTGATTCCAAACACAGGTCATGAGATTCCGCATCATGACCTGTTGTGTTTCAATTCGATTCGCCAAAGAAAATTCAAGGACCTTTCAATTGGTATCAGAGGCAGACAAATCAATTGATTGAATTCGATTGAGTCTAGTTCATCAATTTGACTTGATAAGAAGATTAGGTCAACCTATTAGGGAATTGAAGGAGTCGGAAGTGAAATAGAAGAAGTCCGAAGCGAAATTGAAGATCTGAATTGAAGATCCTGTTTATATTTCACGGTGTTCATGGTGGAGCTGGTGTTACACGTAAATTATTCAAAGACGGATGGTGTATAGAGCGAAAACACGAGCTAGCAATTTGAGAAACGGGTGTGTTGGATAGGTAAGTTACAGTAGCTGTTCAACTTTCATGCAAGGAGATGCTCAACTAGGATCAAATTTCAAGTGTGATTGAACATCTAAAGTTGACCTAAGATGGGAAGCAAGTTGAGATAAGCTACTGGTTCTCTATGGAGAATCTGGTCATGAATCAAGAAAATATTCTGGTGATACTGCAGCAATTGCTCCTGAATTTATGAAAGATTCAGAAAAAGTTGAATTGGAGGAAGCTGACCATGGAGGCATAAGGTATGAAGGTGGAAGACTCATAGCATCATCCAAGCGGGCGACTGTTGGGCCAAGAAATGGAGTGGATGAAGCTATGAAGTCTTCTGTGTGATTGAATAAAGATGGTTTCAGTTCGTGGAGGGTCCGAACTGAAATCATCAACAATCGGAAGTGAAATTTTCAGTTCGGGGAACATGTCAATTAGGATCCTCCGAACTGACCGAAGCTCCTCCGAACTGAATATAAGCTGAAGTATAAGTTAAGTCAACAGAAGTCAACATTGAAGAAATCAATTCGGAAGATGAAGACTTTAGTTCAGACTTGAAGTGAACTCCATGAGGTGAAATTAAGATGTTGACAATGTTGTAATAATTAAATTTGTAGTGTGTCTGTTAGTTAGATTTTTTCTATAAATAGTGTGATAGGTAGTTCGAGTTTGTTGTCTTTGAACCCTGTTCACTCTCAAAGAGGTTCTGTGAGCTTGAATGTCGATGTAACAAGCTCGGTTCCAAACCAGTTCACACTATCAATGAATTCTATGAAAACGGTTACGCTCAAATTGTTGTTCTAATCAATTTCACAAATTCAAACTTCAACATTTCCTTCAATTGTGATTCCAAACACAGGTCATGAGATTCCGCATCATGACCTGTTGTGTTTCAATTCGATTCACCATTAGAGAAAATTCAAGGACCTGTCATTGTTGAAGACATTCATTCACACTCAAAATAATAAGAATGAAGGTACAGTGAATCAAATGAAGGTAATGAATGATCACATCGAGGAAGGGCAAAGAAATAAGAAAGCTACTGCGCAAGATTTGGAGAGGAGGTTTGATCGCATGAATGAGCGGTTCTCGAATAGGCCACCGGGTCAATTACCGAGCAGCGCTCAACAAAACTGGAGACCTCAAAATAATCAAGGAAACAAATCAAATAATCAAGGTTCGGAGTATCAACCTCCAGGGATGAGAGACGAACATGTTAACGCCATTACAACACGCTCGGGTGCTAGGTATGATGGATATCAAGACGAAATCGAAGACAAATAAAACACAGGAAATCCGTCAGATGATGCAAATAAAATTCCTGTTGCGCGGCAGTCATCTTCACTACGACGCGGTGGAGGTCCAGAAGGCAGTTTTGATTTTGAAAATAGAGAAGATGCGACGCAGTGCAATCCACTACGCCGCAATGGGGCTTCAGACTCCGAAAAAGGCGTTGAAAATGAGTTTGAGATAGAAGATGTAGAAGAGGAAGAACCGAGGGTTAAATCTAAAGTCAAAATCAACTGAAACAACACCGCTAAAATCATGTAAGAAAAAAATTTCATATCCTCAACGATTGAGGAAGGAGAAAATGAAGGAAAAACATGGGAAGTTTTGTGACATGATTAAATCGGTACATATTAACGTTCTTTTGGTTGATTTTATTGCAGGGATGCCTAATTATGCAAAGTTCATCAAGGAACTTGTGCGGAGAAAGGGAAATCATCGGAGGTACAAGCCGCTTTCTTGAATGCGGAGTGCTCGACTTTGATCAAAAACACGCTTCCACCAAAATTGGACGATCCAGGAAGTTTCTTAATAACTTGTAATTTTAGTAAAACCTATAGTTGTAATGCACTGGCGGACTTAGGATCTAGCATTAATTAATGTCATATTCATTGTATGCTAAACTTGCTTTGGGGGTGTTAAAATAACTAGAATGAATACTAGACTAGCCGACCAATCATTTCAATATGCTAGTTGAAGTTGGTAAATTTACATTCCCGGTTGACTTTGTGATTTTGGAGATGGAGGGGGATAGTAAAGTTCCGTTTGTCAGGTCTACTAGATCCTCAACAGCTATCAACAAGTGTAAGATCTCAATTACAACTAGCGGAATTAGACGTAACTGATTGAACAGATGATTTAGAGATAGTAATCAACGATGAATGGAAAAGTAGAATCAAAAGTGTATTTTTGGAGGGAAATTCAGTTACATGAATTATTCTATTCAAAGCATGCATATTACCTGATCGCTAACCACTATTTATAGACCTAAGCTATCTAACAATTACATAAATGACATCCTTATGTTTATCAAAAAACATTTCGGAGTAGACATAAACTTATAGTTTAGTTGGTTCAGTTCGGAGGAACTTGAACTAATTCGGTAAAGCATTAGTTCCACCGAACTGAAACCTTCCTAAACTTTACACTTTATTAAACATTTCGGAGAATCCGAATTGATACAAATCTACTCTAAACTGTTTATCATCCATCTCTCCGTCCACTTCTTATTTTGTTTATTTCTATCACTACACCTTCTAAAGCCATCCTACCTTCTGTGTCATCTCATCATTGTTGATAGGATAAGAGATTTTACTCATCAAGGCAGATACACTCTTATTTTTGTAGTCCTTCTCAGCAACCTCATCCCATTCTCCAAATGTGATCAATGTTGTTCCACTAGATCTTGATTCTTCTCTGTCATTCTTCATTTCTGATCCAGTGATTTGTTTTTGATCAGTTTGTTGATAGGTCCTTTGATATCAATTGTTTTGACTGCTTCTTCTTGGTGCTCTACATTCCCTAGCAAAGTGTCCATTTTCTTGACAGTTGTAGCACTTTATTTTAGACTTATCAAATCCCATCTTATCACCATTCTCTTTTCTAAAATTATTCATGCCAGTCTTTTTGAAAAAACGGTTTTCCCTAACACTCACCATTGCCATCTGCCACTTAAGATCTATTTCCTCTACGTCATCAGGATGAAGCTGTTCTAGATCTTCTCTTGCTAATTAAGCTTGATTAAGACTTACTGCTACAAAAGCTTCATAACTAGCAACAAATGCTTTGTAGAGAGTCTCTCTATCACCCATAGCCGATGGCCCAAGTATTGCAGATGGTGTAGTTTGACCAGAGTGACCATTGTACACTGGGGTTTGAGAATAGCAGTTTGTGGAATGACAGTCTCCTGGGTAATGAATAGCTTATGATTGAGGTTGAGGCAATGATTGACTAGAATAATGCGGTGAATTGACTTGAGTTGATGCTTTCAGTGCACATCCAAAAGAGTTTTGGGACTGCTTCTTTTCATCCAGCTGCATATCAACTTCATATGATTGAATAACTCCAATTAGTTCAACAAGTTTCATGGTGTTCGGATTTTTTGTTCTCTTAATGATCCACTTTAGTGGAAGAGATCCCAGCAGCTTCTTCACAATGTCACTATCCTTCATCATTACTCCAGCATTGTTCAAATCACTCACCAAAACTGAATACCTCGTTATCTGCTCAGACAGACTTTCACCTCTGATATATTTAAAAGCCTCATACAGTTTTTTAGCATGTCTCCCTTACTTTCCTTTAGCTCAATACTTCCTTCATACCTTAGTTGCATTGCATCCATTAGCTCCTTTGTTGATGAGCAATCCTTGAAGTTGTTGTAGATTTCTGTAGGTAAAGCTAGAATTCCTGCTCCTAAAACTCTAAGTATTGGTCAATAAGTTTGTTATCAGTCTTAGTATACATCTCAGGATCCAGATCTATCATAACAGTTCCTCCTGTCTCCTGAACCATTGGCCTATGCGGTCCATTGACAATAGAGCCCCAAATCTTTCTATCGTTGTAGTATACAAAGGATTTGAATCTCAATTTCCATATCATAAAGCCCTGACCTAAAAACTTAGAGGGCCTACCACCGGAACCGGTTTCGTTATCATAACTCACTACAGGAATGTTTGCTGGAATAATAAACATGATGAAGCTTTGCAATTGATTTTAAATCGGAGATATGAGTACTTAATTCAGACTAATTGATTAACCTCAAATAGACTAAGGATAACTTAAATCACTGACATCTTAATGAATCTTACTAATAACACTAAAGCTCAAAGTAGATAATACTTAATTCGGTTAAACTAATGCAAGTGTGTAGTAACCAAATCTTTCCGCCAAAATTCAAAATTTCAAACCTCAAACAAACGCGTTGATCTTAGATCTTCTAAATCCTTGGCTGATTCAAACACTTCGACTGTAGCTGAGCTGAATCAAATTGAATTGATAACCAACTCTAATACCACTTGTCAGGTCTACTAGATCCTCAACAGCTATCAACAAGTGTAAGATCTCAATAACAACTAGCGAAACTAGACGCAATTAATTGAACGAATGATTTAGAGATAGTAATCAACGATGAATGGAAATGTAGAATGAACAATGCATTTTGGGCGGGAAATTCAGTTACATGAAATATTCTATTCAAAGCATGCATATTACATGATCGCTAGCCACTATTTATAGACCTAATCTATCTAACAAATACATAAATGACATCCTTATGTTTATCAAAAAACATTTCAGAGTAGACATAAACTTGTAGTTTAGTTGGTTCAGTTCGGAGGAACTTGAACTAATTCTGTAAAGAATTAGTTCCCCCGAACTGAAACCTTGCTAAACTATACACTTTATTAAACAATTCGGAGAGTCCGAATTGATACAAATCTACTCTAAACTATGAATTGGTTATTTTGGAAGCTTCACCATTTGACTTGATATCTCCAACACCGTTAATTATAGGGAGACCATTTTTGAACACCGCATATGCTAACATTCGTGTAAAGGATAAACAAATTTTATTAGGGGTTAGGAATGAACGCATAACCTTTAATTTAGATAGGGCTATGAAACATGCTTATCCTACTGATGAAACTTGTTTTCGGATTGATGTGTTTGATGATCTCGATTGGCAGGAAATACTAGAAGTTGAAGCCAAGATGAACGAAGATTTGGATGAAGAGAAGATCGAGGAAGTTGAGGTTGAAGTGATGGACGAATTAAAGGTGGATTCGAGCATGAGAATCAAGAATTCTATCGAGGAACCACCAGCATATTTGGAACTTAAACAATTACCGGTACATTTAGAATATGGTTTTGTTGAAGGAACAAATCTTTTACCGGTTGCTATTTCGTCATCACTTTCGGGTGACGAAAAAGCTAGATTATGGACAGTCCTTAACGATCATAAATAGGCCTTTGCTTGCGCATATCCTACATACCTGTAATTAGCCCGAAATTTTGCAAACATAAAGTTAATTTTCTTGACGATGTAAAATCGTTGTTTAAAGACAACAGTTAAATCCAAATAAGATAGATGTGATCAAAAAGGAATTTGTGAAGTTGTTGGATGCTGGAATTATCTACCCTATTTCCTATAGTCCATGGGTGAGCCCTATTCATTGTGTGCCAAAGAAGGGAGGTATGACTGTTGTGGTGAAGGAAAAGAACGAATTTGTGCCAACAAGAACGGTGACGGGGTGAAGAGTGTGTATCGATTATAGGAATCTTAATGATGCGACGACGAAAGACCATTTTCCGTTTCCTTTCATGGATAAAATGATTGAAAGGTTGGCGGGAAATGAGTATTATTGTTTCTTGGATGGATTTTTCGGGTATTTTCAAATCCTAATTGACACCAAAGATCAAGAGAAGATTACTTTCACTTGTCCTTTTGGGAAATATGCTTACGAGAGGATGCCGTTTGGATTATGCAATGCCCCTGCTACTTTCAACGGTGTATGCTTGCCATTTTTCAAGATATGACCGAGCAAACTATGGAAGTATTTATGGGCGATTTTTCTTTTTTTGGAGAATCATTTGATGCATGCTTGAAGAACTTGGATAAGATGCTCCGAAGATGTTAATATGCGAATTTGTTTCTTAATTGGGAGAAATGCCACTTTATGGTTGAAGAGGGATTGTCTTGGGACACAAGATTTCAAGGGTCGAAATTGAGGTGGATAAAGCGAAGATTAAGGTTATTGCGAAGCTACCACCACCTACAAATGAGAAGGTAATTCGGAGTTATCTTGGGCATGCGGGATTCTACCGAAGGTTTATCAAGTATTTTTCTTTGATTGCTCGTCCCATGACGAGATTGTTAGAGAAGGAGGTAAATTTTGACTTTTCGGAGGATTGCATCAAGGCGTTTGAGTTACTCAAAGAAAGGTTGACACATACATCGATCTTGGTGTAACAAGATTTGTCACTTCCCTTCTAATTGATGTGTGATCCTATTAACTATGCGGTTAGGGCTGTTTTGGAAAAACGAATCGAGAAACATTTTCGTCCCATATATTTTGCTAGCAAAACCTTGAATGAAGCCCAACAAAACTACACAACAACCGATAAGGAACTTTTGGCGTTTGATTTTGCTTTTGATAAGTTTCGGTCTTATTTGGTGTTGAGTAAAACTATTTTTTTCGCGGATCACTCGACGTTGCGATTTTTGTCACGAAATTGGATGCTAAACCGAGATTAATTCGATGGATTTTGTTATTCCAAGAGTTTGATATTGAGATTAAAGACAAGAAAGGAGCACATAATGTAGCCGCCGATCATTTGGGCCGATTGGAGGACCCAAGTGTGGGGGAGTTTAGGGAAGAGGAAATTGATGATACATTTCCCGGGGAGATGTTAGCATATGTTGAAAACAAGGAAGATGAAGATATACCATGGTTTGCGGGTATCGCAAATTATCTAGTCGGAGGAGTTGTCGACAAAAGCTTAACCTACCAACAAAAGAAGAAGTTCTATGCGGATGTCAAATATTATTATTGAGAGGAACCATATCTTTTTCAATGTGCCGATGGAATGACAAGGGGATGTGTATATGGTGGAGAAACTCGGAGGATTTTGGATGAATGCCATCATGGTCCAACCGGAGAAAACTACGGAACAACGGTTACGGGTAAAAAGGTATATGATGCGGGTTTTTTATTGTCCTACGATTTTCAAGGAAGCCTAAACATTGGTGAAGACGTGCGATGCTTGTCAATGTCAAGGGAATATCACGAAGAGAGATAAAATGCCACAACATGGGATTCAAGTTCGTGAAGTTTTCGATATTCGGGGGATTGACTTTATGGGAACTTTCAAGCCTTCAAATCGTAATTTATACATCTTAGTTGCGGTCGATTACGTGTCGAAGTGGGTTGAGGAAAAAGAATTACCCACTAATAATGCTAACGTTGTTGTTGATTTTTCGAAAAGTTTGTTTTGTAGGTCTGGAGTGCAGAAAGCATTGATTAGTGATCGAGGGAGTCATTTTGCAAATGCTCAATTACATAATATTTTGAAGAGATATGGAGTGAATCATCGATATGCTACATCATACCATCCACAAACGAGTGGACAAGTGGAAAACACGAATCGGGAAATTAAAAATATTATGTAGAAGACGATGAATAATAATCCTAACATTTGGTCGAAGAAGTTGGAAGAGGCACTTTGTGCATTTCAGACGACGTACAAGACACTGAAACACCCAGACTAAAAACACACCCAATTTTTTTTTGTTTTTTAAATTTATGACATTTAATATCTTTCTACAACGTCAACAATGTTACTAATTCTTTACATAACTTAACGGTAATTAAAAGTCATTTTTACTTTATCTAAAAGAGTATTTATAAATATCTTGAGCGGAAGCTCATTACAAAACATTTAGTTTTCACGTCAAGGTCCCTATCCCTTCTTCTTGTTCTTGCCTTGCATTAAGAGTTTCCTTTACTTACAAACATACAATCAACAAAGTACATTAGTGTTAAGCTAGTGAGTATACTTAATCATTGATTAAGAAATCTTCCAAGACTAATTGAAGTCTCATCTTTCTCTTCTTCCAACTATATAGAGTTGGTGCTTACTTCTTTCCGACTATTAAAGTCATATACATACCCTCGCGGTATGCAAAGTTGATTCTACTTCTTCCCGACTAATAAAAGTCGATTCTACTTCTTTCCGACATATAAATGTCATCTCCACTCATCTCTAACTTATTAATGATTTAGGATATCATTCATACACTTAAAGTACATTATAAATCACTAAAAACTGGTTTAGGCATCCACTACGACGCAACTACGACGCAACCGTCAGTGACTGCGACGCACTGGCTAAATACGAAAGCAGGGCACCCTCCCCGAGTGCCCAATTCGGCGCAGTGAATTTCGTTTGCTGTTTTCCTGCACTTACACGTTAGATTAAAGTACTTATAGTTCTTATTTCTGCTAACAAGTTAATCCTATATAAAAATAGTATATAAATCAACTCTCCAAGATATTTACATACAATTATAAACATTCAACATAATAATAAGCTTTCGTATACTCACCTTGACGTCGTATACGTTTACTACTCTGTCGTTTCCTTTCCTTTTCCTTTATCCTTCAAATCTGGTTTTTTACAACCAAACACAACTTTGTCTTTCAATAACTCTTTTAAGACAAAAATACATTTAAAAACTTCATGCCAATCTTTCTAAATTATAAATTCTTAATCTCGACTTGTTTGGAAACTTCTACCCATGTATGCAGAATAATCCCCCCCTTGAGTAGTCATAGGAGGATCTTGTTCCATACTTTCAGGTTCTTGGTTAGGACTTTCTTGTTGAGAAACATCAGCCTCTTCCATTTTCTGTCTTTTGGCTGGAGGCATTGGAATCCTCTTTGATGCTAAATTTTGTCTTTTGGGCTTCTCACTTGGCTTCTCTACATCAGGAATAGTATCAACAGGTTCTTGCTCAAGGAACACTTTCCTTCCAGTCTTGAGAGCAGCTTTGATTTCCTTTTCTGCATCTAGCTTTTTCATCTCTTGAATTCGTGTAAGAGCAGCTTCTCTTTTTGCTTCCTTTTTGTTTTTCCTCCTTCTCAAGGTCCAACATGTTAGTCAATTTCATAGGACCTAGTGACCTACCACTATAACCTTTTCTTTTGAGATAGGTGGTATATTTCTCCCTATCTTCAGCTAGTTTGGCACGAGTGGATTTGGACACTTTCTTCTTCTCAGGCTTGGCTTTGGCTTTGATTTTCTGTTCATCTTCCTGCATCTTCATTGCAAGCAATTCATCTGACTTTACCAAACCTTGACGAACTAGGTCATCCAAAATGTCCTCATTTTCCATCTCCTTAGCTCTAATTTCATCCTCCTCAGAAATTCTGTTTAGCTTTTCTCTCTCAGATGGAGTTGGAGATTGATTCAACCTTGCATGTAGCTCATCCTCTTCAGCTATCCTCCTTTTTCTTTCCCTTTCAGCCTGCTCATGCTCAGCAGCCAATCTGAGCATCAATTCTACTTCTTCTTGCTCTTGTCTTAGCCTTTCTAATTATTCATCAGTTAGAAGGTTTTGAAAGTTTATTTCTTCTGCATCTTTCTCCTTTGCAAGCCTTTCTTCCTCCATCTTTTCTTCCTTTGATTTCTCCACAACTATAGATTTGCCTTTGTCTTTATGTTCTGGAGCATCAAGGTCAACTCTCTGAATCTTTTTCTTCTTCTTATCCACAGTAACATATCCATATCTACCTTTAGAAACAAATACACTAGCAGATTGTTCAGGTAAGGTTAGAGAAGTTGCTGAGGGTTTAGCAACCAATGTAGCTGCTGCTCTTTGTCTAGCAACTAATTCATCTATCATCTTCTTCCTTTCCTCTTCTGCTTTCTCCTTTTCTTGTTTCTGTTTTTCTTCCTTGATCTTAAGCAGTTGTGATGCTATAGTGTCTTCATCAGCCATGACAGTTGTTCTTGTCATCTCTTGTTGGATCAAGACATTTGCAGCTTCTTGTTGATCAATGGTAGGAACAGGAGCTTCAGTTGTTGTGGTTGAAAGTGTTGTAGCTTCAGAATGTATTGCTTGTAAAGGGTTTGAATCTTGATAAAATGTGGGAGGAGTGGTTGTGAACAAGTGTGATTGATCCGCATCATCTGCAACTGGACTGGTAACCATAGGGTCAGTATCAACTGTGTCCGTAGTAACTGGACTAGTAACCATAGGATCAGTAGTAACTGTGTCCGCAGGAACTATCTCATCATCCGCATTAACTGGGTCCCCAGTAAGTGAGTCAGTAGCAACTTCAGGATTGATTTCAACTTCAACTTCCATTTGTTCTTGATATGCTTAAAATAATCGATATTTTGTAATCATATTTCTCATTTTTACTCTAGTTTTCTGCAACTTTTTGTTATGATCTGGTATATTTTCAGTTAGAATTGCAGATTAGAGTTACATTTGGATAATGGAGCGAAAAGGAGCTAAAACCGGCTCGGAACGGAGACAAACGAGCGACAAAAGTGAAGACTGGAAAACCAGTCGGCGGCTGGATTAAATTTCCACCAATTGTTCCTAAACGTGCCGCGGAAGCAACTTTTCCATCCGCGTATTCCAGCCGCCGGCTAAATAGGGCGGTTCAGAGTCTATATAAAAGGCTTCCAGGGTTCGAGTTTTAATCATCTTCTTCCATATTTTCAACCTACATCCGACCTGGAGAGCTGCAAGGAGAGTCCTGGAAGCCTTTGATCACGTTGGAAGATTTGATTAATCTCTTTAATCATCTTTGAATTTTGCTACTTTTGGTTTGAACTTTATTCATTATTTTCTTGATACAATGTCTTTGTTTAAGAATTCTTATGTTATTTTGTTACAATCCAACATGAGCTAAACTCCTTAAGTGATTGCTTGGATTGTTGAACCTGGATCTATGTTTAATTAAGTTTATGTTTGAACTAATTGGTTTTTCCGTTATTATTTACGTTTAATCGCGATCCACGTTTATTCAAAGTCATTAATTTTACTACTTAGCGTGATTGATAAATCTATATTATAACTAGCGTTCTTATAAGTTTATTAGTTATTTACGATTATATGATTTATTAGATAATTGTAGCTTGAGACTTAATTGAGATAGGCTAAGATATTAGTAATTTAATGAATTGAATGAACATGACAATTCTATCCAAATTGAATAATTGAGACTTTTGTTAATTCGTAGCCGATAGATTAAATTGTAAATAATAGTGAAATTAAAGCACAATTTAGAGTGGATAATCTAAGATAGCTCTTGATGTACGATTAGTCGTATGATCTTTCTCTAAAATTGTAGGATTAGATAACTCTATCAGGAAATCTAATTATCATCGAAATCACAGTTAAACCAATCAAACATATTCTTATTATTCATGATCCAGGTGAAACGTAATTCCTAATCGCTGCTTTTTAATATCTGATTAAATCTAAAAGTCTTTTCGAAACAGTTTTTCATCCGCAATTCCATTTAGTTAATTAAATTGCTATTTTAATTTAGTTATTTGTTTTCTGAAAGATGTTCTCACAGAACTAAAACGTCCCCCATATTTACTTGCTTTATTTAGTTTAATTATATAATTTGAGATAACGAATATAAATACACGTTCCCTGAGTTCGATCCAGACTTACTGATTCTATATTATCGTACGATCAGGTACACTGCCTGTATTGTGTGTTAATCTACTTTGGTAAAATCCTTTTCTAAACTTTAAATAATTTTATGTTATAAAATACACATTAGTTCTACTGTTTCTTCAACCATTTGCTTCACTTCTTTCTGCTCCCCTCAAGTTGTTCATCTATTACCATTTTCTCCACTTCTTCATCCACCACCATATCTTCTGTCTCTAACTCTAACTCCCCCTCAAATGCACTGGCAATTTCCATATCTTCATCATGTTTGGAGGTGGCAGTGATCACAGTGTCTTCACTTCTTTTATCTTCACCCTTGCTCTGCTCAGATGAGAAAAGATGTATGTGTTCTTTCTCCCCCTTTTTATCAGCTGCAGGAGAGTCATCTGAAGATGAAGAGCTGGAGGGCCTGGGTGAGTTTCCAGCACTTCGTGTGGTGATTCTTTTGGGCAGTAACTGGGCTGATAATAAGGCTTGTTGTGCCAGTACCTGTTTCACCAAAGATGTGAGAGTAGAAAGCATTTCACCCTGTTTTTCCACCTTCACCATTAGAGTTCGGTACAAATCCATCAATTCCATATAATGACCACCACTACCCTCACCCCTTTCCTGTTGGGTACCAACAGGTGGTTGATCGTAGGGAAAAGAGAAACTCTCCTGCCTAGCAGAAGCATGTAACTCCCCCATGGTCTCTTGGCGCCAGGGACCACCTTCCAAAGATGAGAACAAGTCCTCAGCAGTGGATGATGTTGCTGTAGTTTGGGTCTTAATTATGTTGATACTGTCCTGAGCTTCACTATGAGAACTGAAAGCTGCAGTAGTATCAGCCCTCCCTACATGGTCACCCCCCTCCTTATGGACCAACTCAGTGAACAATGGGGTATGTTCAATGTTTTCCCATAAATATTGTGTCATTCATGAAGATGTTTCAGGTAATGATTTTGAAGTGTGAGAATGGGGGATAGTTTTAGAAACAAGAGGCTGAGTAACCCTCTTGATTCTTTTAAAAGCAGCCTTTGATGGTTTGTGAGGTGATGAAACAGTGGGTTTAGTTACTTTAGAAGTAGTAACTGGTGCAGTAGCAACTGGAGTAAAACTCACAGTAGAAACTGGAGGCACATTAGCAGTAGTAACTGCCGTAGTAACCTCAGGGATTACACCTTCAGTACCTGCTTTAGATATGGCACTAGTGCCCACATATATTGCAGTAGTACTGATGGGGGCAGCTGGGGTTTGGGACAGAGGTGAAGTCACTTGTCCTTCAGCTGGAGGAACAGTGATCACCATCATTGTAGAGAACAATGGTGTCACACTGGATGAACTGCCCTTATTAACTTGTCTCATATTGGTAAAAACTTTCTTTGAATGAGCATGTGAGAAAAAAGCATTTTTCTGATCTAGTGAGATCTTTAAGCTCACAGTTAAAAAGGTGTTGAAGAAAGCGAGGATACATTAAAAATTTATGTTTTGGGTTTAAAAGATTCCATCGCATTCCTTCAAAAATCATGTATGAAAAATTATATGTTCTTTTTGTTGCCAAACATACCATGGCAGTAGCTAAGGCAGAGCTACCTTCATGCCATCCAGTCCGTTTTTGGGATATACACTGTTGCAAAGTATGCAACAAAAATTTCCATTGAGGGGAGAGTTTTGTCTTGTGAAAGGTCGAAATATTTAAATCCCCCTCATATCCCAGTTTTGTAAAGTTTTCAGTCAAGATTTCATAGGGGAGTTTTACTATACCTTTCGCATCTTTCAGTTGTAGATGTTTGCGTAGTAATGTCTCCGTAACTTTGATTGCTTTGCCATCCACCACAGCATTAATGGCCGCCTCTACATCATCAAGTTCAGCGGATGTCCAGAAATCCCTAATGTGAGATTCATTAATTTCTGGATTAATGGTTAACGCCGTTTTTATTTTCGATTGATTCAAGAAATCAATGATTTGGTGGAAGTCAACGTTTTCATCATTCTTCTCCAAGAAAGCTACCATGTTGTGTGTTTTGTGCATCTGTAGTTCTGCCATTGGTGTAATTTGATGATCGATTATGAGAGTAATGAACAAGAAGGCAAACAGTTAGTCACAAAAATAAAGAAAATTGAGAATTTTGAGTCTAACGGTAACTTTTTAGGAAGTTTTAGGGTTCTTAAGAAAAGGTAATTCTTAAACGGTTAAAAAGAACCCCTATTTATACTGAAATTTTGTAACAACTTGATGAATCCGATTAGACGCGGGTAATGTTTTAAATGTAACGGTCCAATAAAAAATTGCCACGTGTCAGTAGTAGCTGTGCCTCGCGCCTGAATTTTAAAAAATAGGTCCAATCGGAACTTGCCACGTGTAAAAGTTGGTTACAAGTTGTATTTTGACTTGTCAAATCACCATTAATTAGGGTATTCTTATTGCGTAAGAAACCTTTTAATATGGTAAATAGCAGTATTAACAAATAAGTCCGCAGTAAGTTGGTTAAACGTCCGTAGTAATGGTTCATAGGCCGTATTAACTGGACTGTCCGTAGTAATGTGAGTTACTGGTAGTATTAATCCAGAGGTCCGTAGTAACACATTATTTGTCCATATTAACCATTCCGTCCAAATAGATAGACTTAGGGCAGTAGTAGTTAAACCTTCCCTTAGTACTAATCTTTTGGCCGTACTAATCATACTTTGGTAAAGATTTGTCTTTACTATTAATGTTGTAGTAGTAACATAGTGCAATGCTAAAGAGTAAGGCACTTAATTCTTATCATAAGGTTACTACTGCTTCTCGAAGGGACTTTTGAAAAATAGAAATACTAAGAGAAAAAGGATATTGTTATTAATCCATGTTGATCATTCCAATACTTGTAATCAAGAATGTGAATCTTCCCACATCAAATGCTTTTGTGAGAAGGTCAGCAAGCTGATTATCAGTGTGGATTTTCTCAACATGAATCAACTTCTTTTCGTTGCAATCTCTTATGAAGTGATAGCGTATCTCTATATGCTTTGTTTTGGAGTGTTTGACTGGATTGTTGATGATGCTAATGGTGCTTTGATTGTCAATATGGATTGGCGTGTTCATGAAGGAATAGCCATAGTCCATCATTTGATTTTGTATCCAAAGTACTTGAGCACAACAACTAGCAGCGACAATGTACTCAGCTTCTGTGGAAGAGGTTGAAACCGTTGTTTGCTTCTTGCATTGCCATGACACCAGTCTTGAGCCAATAAATTGGCATCCTCCAGTCGTTGATTTCCTATCTAAGTTTTCACCACCATAGTCACTTTCAGTATAAGCAATTAAATCAAAAGGAGAGTCTTTAGGATACCATAAGCCTAAGTTAGGCTTGCCCTTTAGGTAACGAAAGATTCTCTTGACTGCAATGAGGTGTGACATCTTGGGCCTTGTTTGATATCTTGCACATACACAAATTCCAAACATGATGTCTGGTCTTGAAGCTGTGAGATACATGAGAGATCCAGTCATTGATCGATATTTATGTATATCCACATCCTCCCCCTCAAGATCAGCCGTCAATTGTTTGTGAGTTTCAACCGTAGTGCTTGTAACTTTGGCATCCATGAGGCCAAATTTGTTGAGGATGTCCTTGACATACTTGGATTGGCTTATAAAGAGGCCATCCGTCTTTTGCTTAACTTGTAAACCCAAGAAAAAGGTAATTTTTCCCATGGAACTCATTTGAAATTTGGTGTGCATGAGGTCTTCAAATTCTTTGCACAAAGAATCTTTGGTAGAGCCAAAGATGATGTCATCAACGTAGATTTGAACAAGAAGAATATCGGAGTGAGATTTCTAGAAGAATAATGTCTTGTCAATCGTGCCTCTTTGAAAGTTGTTTTGGAGGAGGTAGTCTGAAAGAGTGTCATACCAAGGCCGTGGTGCTTGATGACGCCCATGGAGAGCTTTGATCAATTTGTATACCTTGTGAGGATGTTGAGGGTCCTCAAAGCCAGGGGGCTGTTTGACATATACCTCTTCTTCAATGACACCATATAGAAACGCACTCTTGACGTCCATTTGATGAATTGTGAAACCCATGAATGAAGCAAAAGCCATAAATAATCGAATTGCTTCAATGCTAGCCACTGGAGCAAAGACCTCTTCATAGTCAATTCCCTCCTCTTGTGTGTAGCCTTGTGCAACCAGTCGTGCTTTATTCTTAACTACAATTCCGCGTTCATCCTTCTTGTTTCTGAATATCCATCTTGTACCTATCACCTTCTTGCCATATGGGACTTACACTAATTCCCATACTCCTTGAATCTTGAATTGGAGAAGCTCAGCTTGACATGCCTCGATCCAATGTGGATCTAATAATGCTTCCTGGATTTTCTTGGGTTCCATTTGAGAAAGGAAGCATGCAAATAGACATGTGTTGATAAGAGCAGTTGCAGGATCCTTTTTGGACTTGGTTTGACTTCTAGTAGCTATGGAAAAGTCAAGTGCACCAATTATTTGATCAGGTGGATGGTTCTTGGCAACACGGGAAGATGGGATCTTCTCAAGTCGTAGTTCAACGCCCAAGTTGGTATCATTCACATCAGGCATTGTATTGCTCGGATAATAAGCAGTATATGGAGGAGTGGTAACTGAAGAAGGTATATCCGTAGTGTATGGTTCAAATTCTTCAGTGACAATTTGTTCAACTCCATTTTCATCCTCTTGAACCAAATCAGGAACACCAGCTGGGCGTGGAGTGTTAACCTTAGGAGTAGGTGTTTCATTTGCATGTATAGGTTCAGGTTGAGGATCTTCTGTTTCATCTGGGGAAATGGGGTCAATGACATGAATGGGAGTCTCCATTGAAACATGAAGATTGATGTATTCCATTACATCCAAGCGAGTAGTACCAGTGATAGGAGCCGCAACAACTGGCTCCGTAGTAAGTGGATCAGTAGGAATAGATGTTGCCGTATTAACATGATCCGTAGTAACTGACTTGGATTGAAACTCAAAGTTAGAGTTCAAGGATTTGGTTAAAGCATCCAAGTCAAACACCCAATCTGGTCCTAGACCCTTCTTGGTGGAAGTATGTTCATTGAAGGTCACGTTGGAGCTTTCTTCTATGATCTTCGATTTGTGGTTGTAAACACGATATGCCTTGCTTTGGGAGGAGTATCCAACAAAGGTTCCTTCATCAGCTTTGCTTTCAAACTTACCAAGATAGTCTTTGGAGTTTAGGACTGTGCATGGACATCCAAATGCGCGTAAGAAACTGATCAAAGGTTGTTTCTTGTGGAGGAGCTCATATGGAGTTTTGTTGTGTGTCTTGACTAGAAGAACCCGATTCTGAACATAGCAGGCAGTGTTAACTGCTTCTGCCCAGAAAAAGATGGGAAGGTTGGAATCAGCCAACATGCTTCTGGCTGCTTCAATCAATGTCCTATTTCTTCTTTCAGCAACTCCATTTTGTTGAGGAGTCCTAGCAGCACTGAATTGTCTCTCTATTCCTTTCTTGTCACAGAAGTCATTCATCACTTGGTTCTTGAATTCCGTGCCATTGTCACAACGAATTTTCTTGATCTTCAGGTTGAGTTGATGTTCAATCTTGGTGATAAAAGTGATAAGGAGCTGACTTGTTTCATCCTTGGTACCAAGAAAGTACACCCATGTATATCTTGAAAAATCATCAGTGATGACCAGGCAATATGACTTCTTTGCAATGCTCTTTACATTAGTGGGACCAAAGAGATCCATGTGAAGTGAATGTAAAGGTGTGGTGTTGGAGTTGATCTCCTTTGTCTTATGAGAAGACTTGTGTTGCTTGCCCTTCAAGCATGCTAAGCAGTTGTCTTCAAGGTTGAACTGCTTGTTTGGGAGACCTCTAACTAAACTAGATTTAACTAGTTTATTGATGTTCTTCAGGTTCATGTGGCACATTCTTCTATGCCATAGGGTGGATTCATCCAGAGTAGCTTTTGAGAGAAAGCATGCTTCAGGTGAATTGAGTTGAACCTTGGACATGTCAAGACAATAGACATTGTCTCTCCTTGGTGTTCTGAGTAAGATCATACTTTCATCTATGACATACCCAGGCTTCATTGTAATGCATTCTGTAGCAGTGAAGATTGGTGTGTGTTTCTCATCACAGACTTGAGAGACACTCAACAGATTATATTGAAGCTGTTGCACATAGTACACGTCTTTGAAGTGTAGTGTACCATTGCTTATTGTTCCTTTTCCAGAAATTCTTCCTCCTTTTGGATTGCCTCCAAACGCAACATATCCTCCGTTGAACTTTTCAAAGTCCTGAAGACATGACATGTTGCCTGTCATGTGCCTGGAACAGCCACTATCTACATGCCAACTGTTCTCACTTTCTTTTGTTGGCTGAACCTGCACATAAACGTTAGAGATTAGGTTCTGATGGGAACCCAAGCCAAAGTTGACTTGGGTTTGCCCATTTCATCAAAGTAACTCACCTTCCTTTGTACTAGTTTTGAAAAATCAATGGGGATAGGTGGTTGAGTTACTTGAACCTTTGTTTGCCACACTTGTTTGAAAGATTTAGCTTTTGAAACAATTTTAGTGTGAACAATTTTTGATTTAACAATAGGAACAGATACTGGGTTGACTTTTTTTGTTTCTTAGTGTTAATGAAAGCCGTAGTAACTGAGTTACCTGGAGCAGTATTAACTCTAGCAGTATTAACACGGTTGTTTTTCCTAGTATTAATACAGGCAGTATTAACACCATTATGTTTAGCCGTATTAAGTTTTGCAGTAGAAACAAAGGTTTGTCTGACAGTAGGAACTCTATTCTTATTGTTAGAAAATGTGTTACGTTTGTTTACACTATTTCTTCCTGAATTCATAGTAACTACTTTTTGGTTTGATTTGTTACTAGGATTCATGGATTTATTTTTATGGGCAACCCTTCCTGTGTAACCCACCCCATAATGTGGTTTTTGAATCACTTGCAGTTTATTTTGAGGATTATGATAACAAATTTTTGCATGATGATTTGATTTACCACAAATAAAACATCCCTTCCCTGAAATTTTAACAATCTGACCCTTTTTAGTTTTTACTTGGTTCATATTACGTTGGTTTCCTCTCTTACCTATATGTTTCCAAGTCTTTTCGTGTTCCTTAGGGACTATTTTGGGGTTTCTTTCAGTGGGTGTTTTGATCTTTTTAATGGGGTCAGGACGTGGCATACACACTAAACTTTGTGAAGATTGTTGAGTACACCCTTCTATTGTGATAAGGTGATTTTCTAAAGGAATGTCCTTATGTTTCACAATATTGAGCTTACTCTCTTCAACTAAGTCCTCAATTAGAACTTCATCATAGTTGATTGGATCAACATTGAATGATTCCTTTGGAGGTGTCTGTGAGATAGGAATTCTAGGTTCATCTAAAGTTGGTGGAATGTAGTTTTGGTTAAATGGAGGGGCAACTTCTTTGTAACCTAAACCAGCTTTTACCTTACCATGTATTTGTTGTTGGCATAGGTCATTTACTGATTTTGAAGCAAATTCTAATTTCCCTACATCTAACTCAACTTTATCATGTTCTTGTTTTAATCTTTTGATTTCATCCCTAGCCATCTTAAGCTTAAGTAGTAAGTCCTCTCTTTGCCATTCAACTAGACTAAGTTTCTCTTGATAACTTTGTTAATTGATTTTGTGTGACTTGATCTGATTTTCTAAGTTATCAATTACCCTAGCTACTGATCGTCTTTGTTCTTCTAAGATTTTGATTGAGTCACTCATTAATTGATTATGATTTTTGTATTTAACAATTATAGCTCTACACTCAGAAGTACATAATTTAGAATTTACCTCGGCCATAAGAGATGGAGTTTCTGGAGTTGGTGAGTCAATTGCCATTAGAGCATCATCTTGTGTTGCTCCTTGATCATCATCATTCCAGTCATATCCAAGAACGTTGTTGCCAATTTCGGTAATTCTAACATCAATATAAACTAGGTCCGCAGGAACTATATCCTCCGTAGGAACAATGTCCGCATCATCCATTACTACTGCTATGCACGCATGGTGACCAGTAGTAATGTCTTCTACGTAAACAGGAGTTTGTTCTTCAGAAATTAGCGCCCTGTTTTGACTTGTTTCTTCAGCTAAGTCACTCCAATCATATCCAAATATGTCTTGCGACATGAGTGCACTCTGATTTGAGTCATGAGTGGATCGTGGATTGTTGGTTTTAGACTTGTTTGGACATTCCCTAGCAAAGTGACCTAATTCGTTACAATCATAGCACTTCACCTTGCTTTTGTCAAAAGTGATTCGTTCATTGTTTCTGGGATTGAATCTTCTTCTTGTTCTGTTTACAAATCTTCGTGCTCGTAAAGCCAGCATGGCAGATTGCCACTTTAGGTCAATTTCATCACAGTTATCCCGATGCATCTGTTTTACGTCTTCACCTGTGAGACTTGAGCATTTAGATATAAATGCGTCGAATGAAATCTCTTCACTGATTTCAGGTTTTGTTCCTCCAGAAGTTGTAACAAGTGCAGTATTTGCATTGTTAATACTGTGGTTGCTATTGCTAGTCTTTTCTGCTACCACCTCAGCCTCAAAGACTCTTAAGTCGTTGTAAAGATCATCCAATTCCAGTTCTTCCAAAGTGTCTCCTTGTCTGTAGGAAACGGTGTATATTATCCATTCCTTTCCGAAAGCTCTTATTAACTTTCTGTTGAGATCATCCTTATCATACTTAATGACTGCCCTGATCATCTCTCCGGTGAGCTTTTTATATCGATCAAACGTCCGAGTCATTCGTTCGCCATTCAGGGAATTGAAGTTTTCATAATCCTGTTTAAGGAGTGCTTTCTGAATCTTCTTTGTATTCTTTGTTCCGCTGCATCTTTTCTCCAAAGCTTCCCATAGCAATTTTGCATCTTGGTATTCTTCAAATTGCGATTGATATTCGTTGGGAATGGCGATTAGCAGAATACTAAGAGCTTTGATTTCGGTTTGTTTTTCTCTCCGTTCAAGATCAGACAATGCTTGTCGAGCGAGAACACCAGGTTCTCCATCAGCTCCATGGGGGGTAGGTCGTTTGTTACCATTGATGATCACATCCCAAACAGTATAATCGGATAACAGGATGTGTTGTTTAATTCGTAACTTCCATAAGTCGAATTCGTTGATGTTTAGAACAGGAACTTTGTCGATTGCAAGTTCAGTCATGATGGTTATATTGATTCTTGTTTATGAGGATTATAAACTCGTTGATCAATGGATCTAAAGCACCTCCTGTGCTCTGATACCACTTGTCAGGATCGGATTAGCCAATATAAACTAACCAGTTCGCCTATGTTAAGATCGTGATTTATTGAAGAAGTTCAGCAGCGGATGAACACTTCAATATTAACGAGTTGTCGAACAATATAATGTTATATTAAAGCAATAAGAACAAACAGAATATAGTCGAATTATAAGCCTCAATTGTATTAATGAAAATTATCAATACAACGTGTTTTCTATCATGCAAGGATCTATCTTTATATAGACCTTGAAGCCGACCTAGATAAACTAGGAATCATCTTCTATCCTTATCTAAATATATCGTTATCTAGAATAAGGAAACTAAATCTAATTACAAAAGGAAACGTAAACATAATCTAATTATAACTCTAATTAGATTATTCTTGCACGGAAAGTTGGTCTTCCGTAGTAACCTGTTATGACCGCATCAACTTGTTATCTTCCGTAGGAACTTTAACAGCAGTAGTAACTTGATTGAACAGCCGCACTAACTTGTTCTTCCGTAGTAACTCTTAATGTCTTCCGCATTAATCGTTTAAGTTACTTTTCTTGTTATGTTAAGTGTATTGTTTATAGGTTAAACTGTTTTGTCTAAGGTGTTGTTCTTTTTTCAAAAAAAAGTCTTAATAGGGTCTGAACTCTGACCCGGTCAGAGGTTTTAAAAATTTTGTTGTTCTTTTTTTTTTTCAACCAGAGACAAAAAACCTCTTTTTACCTCTGATCCAACCCTACATGAAAAACCTCTTTTTACCTCTGATTACCTCTTTCTCTTCACCGGTAAGTTTTCCATCCTTAAATTCAAATAAGTTTTGATTTTTGTTCAATGGTTTGTCACTTGATTTCGTTATATTAATTGATATTGATGATTGTTTGTTAGATTTAGGTGATATATTTTTTTTTAATATGTATTTGTTTTCGATTGCCTATAAACTCCTACTATTACATTGACTTTTATGTGAATTTTTTTTTGTTAATTATTTTTATATCTTGAAATTGATGTTAGACAATTAGTTTATTAATTTGTTCAATCACGCTCACGCTAAACTTAGAAACGTGATTGAGCGTGCTTTTGGTGTTTTGAAAGCACGTTTTCACATCTTGAAGAGAATGACTCCGTATTCTTTGGTGAAACAAAGAGATATTACTATTGCATGCTTTGCTATTCATATTTTTATACGAAAAGAAGGATTAAGTGATGATTTTTTCTCCGAATATGATCGAGGTGAAGTACATGCTAACGAGAATGTACAATATGGAGACGAGTATGATGAGGACGAGGTTCAACCACATGGAAATACAACAGATCAACAATATATGATCAATTGTCGAGATCAACTTGCGGCCCAATTAATGCAAAAATGTTGAAAATCTTGTTTGAATACTATCTTTATTTGAAAAATGTTGCCACTATGTTTGAACATTTTATGAATGTTTTTATTTAAGACGTTTTATGAATGAAACAGTTTAGTACCAATATAGTAAAACAGATGTTACGAAGGAAAAAAGAACATAGTATATTGATTCAGATTCAGAGTTTTGGACCACCTCTGATTATTCAGAGCTGGTATTCAGATTCAGAGGAAAAACCTTTGGTTCAAAAGAACAGCACCTAAGTTATCACCCAACACGTAGGGTGCAACACGATTGGCGATCGTCATAACACAATAGTAAATAAAGATTTAGTCTATAGGAATAAGTAAATAAGAAGTCGTTATGACGTCTCCATACTCAAGGTAACCCTTGGTACACGAAAACCGTCATACACTACAAACAACCATTCAAGCAAAATAAAAGAAAAATTCAAAGTACTGGGGCATGAAAGCCCGAAATGTAATCCAAGAGTAATAGATAAATAAAAGTCCACAATGCAAGATCCTGAGGTCAACTAAAGTCCAACTCCTACGTAAAAGTCCTATGCCTGCTCATTACCTGAAAGTAAAGCTGAAAAACGTCAACTTAAAGTTAGGCGAGTATATCGAGTAGTAGTAAAAATAATTAATCTCGTAGTCCAATTAGGAAAGAAATATTGTGTAACTAATGCATTTTAAAGTAGAAGGAAAACAATCATCTCATCGTATAGTATAAAATTACATCACAAACATTCAATATAATCAGCACATAGTAAGTTCACCTCATAGAGAGCGTGCGGTATCGGTATGAAACACATACCGATAATCCATCATAATAGTAAGTGCACCTCATAAGAGTGTTGTAACACCCCGCCATTTCATGCCCACGATATTGTCCGCTCTGCCACATCAAGGCTCACGGATTTGTTTTTGGCTGAGCTTCCCAGGGGGTCACCCATCCTGGAACTACTCTGGCCCAAGCACGCTTAACTACAGAGTTTCTAAGCTCTGCAGTGTCTGTAGCCACCAAAACGCGTTGTGTCATGAAAGGCTAAAGGTTTACTCATATACCCAGCATCACTCTTGTGCACGGGGGATGTGGGATTTGCCTAAGGTGTTACAAACACCCCCACTTGGGACTCAACGTCCTCGTTGAGGTTTGCCCCACCATCCCAAACGTCACAAGAGTGGCTCTGATACCACTTGTAACACCCCGCCATTTCATGCCCACGATATTGTCCGCTCTGCCACATCAAGGCTCACTGATTTGTTTTTGGCTGAGCTTCCCAGGGGGTCACCCATCCTGGAACTACTCTGGCCCAAGCACGCTTAACTACAGAGTTTCTAAGCTCTGCAGTGCCTGTAGCCACCAAAACGCATTGTGTCATGAAAGGCTAAAGGTTTACTCATATACCCAGCATCACTCTTGTGCACGGGGGATGTGGGATTTTCCTAAGGTGTCACAAGTGTGCAGTATCGGTATGAAAACACATACCGATAATCCATCGTAATAGTAAGTGATCCTCATAAGAGTGTGCGGTATCGATATGAAAACACATACCGATAATCCATCTTATTAGTAAGTGCACCTCATAAGAGCATGCGGTATCTGTATGAAAACACATACCGATAATCCGTCATAATAAGTACATCGAAGTAAGTATTGAACAACCGTTTGTGATGTTTTAGAAAATCGCATTATCTTTTAATACACAAATTAAAGTTTCGAAATATCGTAAGTTTCCATAAATATAATTATCTATTTATGGTAAGTTTCTAAGAATAGAAATGTTTCAAAAAATAGAAAGTAGTACATCATTCTCGTAAATCATTTTATTTCAAGTCATTTAGGTTTCTTTACTTTCCCCGATTTAAAATATAGAAAACATTAGTAATATAGGGGCGATGACTCACCTTATCGAGTGAGCAATGGTAATGTGTGTATATTGCGTATAAAGTTGGTCACAACTAGACTCCTCACTAGTCCTAGACCTCCCCTAGATAAAAGTATAAATGTATAAGAATAGTAATCGACGGTTAACGAGTTTGAATTAAACGACAAACTTTTCAGCAAACACATAGGTTCACTCAAACTAAGATAACTAAGGTTCTAGAAGGAATTAGACGTCAACGGAAATATATTTGAAAACTAGACACCGAGAGATACGTTTTGGTCTAAGATATCATTACAAAAGAGTTCGTTACTAATGAGATATTATTAATACAAAAATGGTTACCTAATCTGTCCAAAAACGTTATTTATATAGATAAACCTTTTTAATACCTTTTGGACATGTTACTAACTTAAAATAAATCCATTTAATTATTATTAAGGTTATCTAAGTGGTTACACGAAACAGATTATTGAACCTACACACTTTACTCAAAATAATCAGATTAGACCCCCTTCTTGTATTTTAGGTTTTTAGGAAAATCTATAAAGAGTTATAAAACGAATCTTACGTTTTTAAAAACTAGACTCAAAGACCTACAAAATATATTCAGGTCCCAGAGTCTAATTCCTAAGCTAAACAGAGAACAATACAAATCAATACATATACAAAATAGAAAACAAAAACTGTCCAAATTACAGAATTGTCAAACGAATCACGAATTGCAGACTATCAACGATATAACGAAAAGCACGAATAATGTAATCAACCACACAATTAAGTACGAAAAAAGTGTCCAAATTCATTTCATGAGAATAAGATATCAAGACTTCACCATGAGAATAAACACGCATAGAAAACTATAGAATAGTTACCATTAGTCGTAACGGTTAGGTCAACGAAAGACGATTACCGTTACAGTTCAAAAACTCGATTGATAAAAACTCGAGGTCTGTTCCTAGGTAAAATATAAACCATTAAAAAAACTACAAATCATATTGTAACCAAGGCAAGATTTAATAAGGGAGACTAGTAAAGAAATGGAATTTAGTTCGGTTAGGAGCATTTACTTACGTATTACGATTCTTGTGCCTAATACGAACCAAACACCAACTCGAGAGGAAAATCACGGGCTTTAATAACACAAAAGATATCCACATTTCAAAATCGTCTTACAACCTATGTGTTAATACGGTTATGACAAATTGATTTGGAATAGTAAACGATAAAATAACTACAATTTATAAGCAATTTGAACGTGAAATGGTGAACTATTTAGGACACGAATACAAACATTTTAAAGATGATCCCGATTACTTTAACCCACTGTCCAAAATCAGACCTTAAGAGTGTATTCAATTCACCAAAAATAGTCCGCAATCTTCAACTCAAAACAACGGTAATTAGGGATCTAACGATATAAAATTCAATACAATTTTATATGTGAATAGATGATTTAACCACGAAGAATACAATAACGAAAAAGGATGTTTCGGACCTGAATATGAAGGAGGATAATTTCACACCCCGCCAGTGGCGGAAACGTAGGGTGCAACTGATTGGCGATCGTCATAATACAATACTAAATAAAGAAACAATCTATATGAAATAAATAATATTTGTGTGTCATGACGTTGCCATGTCCAAGGTAAAACCCCTTGGTACACAATTACGTCATTCACTACAATGAAACAACATCAAAAATAAATTCGAAAATGAAAATAAAGTACTTAGGCATTCAAGCTAGAAATAAAGTTAATAATAAAATAAGAATCCAAGCCACCATGCATGAAAGTAACTCTAAGTCTCTAGGAGTCCAATCCAGCTAGATCCTATGCCTGATCAATACCTGAAAGTAAAACTTAAAAGTCAACACAAAGGTTGAGCGAATTCATCGAGTAGTAAGTAAGAAAATGTAAGTAAACAGTTTTTCAATCTCAAGCACAACAGTAGTATAAGAAAAGTGTGTAACTAATGCATAAGTAGTAAAGTAGTAACCATATCGAGAATAGTAATCATATCCAACGAACACAGTGACACGTAAGTGATACGCACGTCGGCAATATCGAATTTGAACACTGTCCTTGACGCGCCTCGGCAACGTCAAGTCAGTATGACACGCATCAGCTGTGTCACGTCCGAACGCTACCTTTAGTACGCCTCCGCTATCCTAAGTTAGCCAAGTAGTGTGTAAGTAACATGAATCCAAATACACCCGTATCTCGTAAGTTTTTTTAAAATGCATTAGGTTTTGTTACACGTTATATGAAATCCAGTTCGTATTAAGTTTCTGAAAGTAGTAAGTTTCTATAAATAGGAAGTTCTATTTATAGTAAGAGTTTGATACGAGTAAGATATGACAAAAGCTACCTTTTTAGACTAATACATCATTATAAAAGAGTTTGATACGAGTAAGATATGACAAAAGCAAAACCGATTACCTAAGCTGTCCAAAAACGTTATACTTATGTATGTTGTGTTTATTATATTAAAATGTCGTATAATGTAGGTGTAGACAAGACGAACCCTTTTAATACCTTTTAGACTAGTTATTAACTTAGTAAAAATCCAACTAACCGTTATTATAGTTGTCTAAGTGGTTACACGAAGTAGGTTAATGAGCTTAGATACTTTAGTCACAATAATGTGTTTAGACCCCTAGCTGGTAATTTACGTTTTTAGGAAAATCTATAAAGAGTTAGGAAATGAAATTTATGTTTTTGAAAACTAGACTCCGAGACCTACAACTTTTATTCAGGTCACAGAGCCTAATTCTCAGTTTTAGATAGAGAAAAATATACATGAATACAGATTACCAAGAAATGTGACCCAAAAATGTCCAAATACAAGTTTGTCCGCAATTCACGATAAAACGAAAAGGTAACGAAATCAACCACGCAGTTATATACGAGTAATAAAATCAACCACGCAATCAAAATGTCCGAAATAAAGAATACTGGCAACACAATCACCACCAAATACAAATACGCAAAGGAAAGTAAGAGAATTGATTACCGTCAGTTGTAACGGTTATGCTATCGGAAGTCGATTACCGGTACGACTTGAAATCGATTGAATAATGACTTGAGGGCTGTAATAACACAAGGATGTCCAAAATTAGAATCATCAATAAACTTATGTGTTAATACGGCTTCAACTTAAATTGATATGAAATATAGAAAAGGTAAACTACCCGAATTGACTAGCAATAACGAAATGGAATCGAAATAGATTAGAGATTGAGTGTAACACTTTCCCGATCTCTGTTTTTTCCTAAAGTAGTAATACAAACTAGAAAACAAACCCAATGTTAACACCAAGATGAATAGATTTCAAGGAAATGGATATGAATCGATTTTACCTTATTGGATTTTCGGATTGATGAGTGGTTGCCGTAGTATATCAACAGAAGTTATGTCAATAACGAAAAACGATTTTTATGAACCCTAACTAGGCTTTTCGGTCAAAAACAAAAAATAATGATGAAACTCGATTACCTTGATAAGGGGAACGGATTTGGTGAAAAACAAGGAGATTTTGATTGCTGTAATCGATCACAAGAGGAGAATTGTTAATAACTGATTACCTAGAACCCATGGTTAGGGTTTCCCGGCTAAACCAAAACAAAAGCAAAAGATACGAAATTTGTTACCTTATTAAAGATAAAATCCGATGATAATGGAGGAGTATCTTCGAAAATTGAATGATGGAGTGGATGAGATCGACGGCTAATTAGGGTTTGCCTATGGTCGACGGAAATACAGTAGGGGGAGGCGACGGGAAAAAGATGTAGTGAGGAGGCGACGACTGGGATAAAAAAAAAGGTTTAGGGTTTAGATAATTAGGTTTAAATATTATTAGGTATTAGTTAAGTTAATTAAGATTGTTTTGGGTCTAGTATTTTTCCTAGACTAGGCTAAAGCCCAATCCTTTAGTAAAATTAAAACCACAACCCACTTTTAACTAAGAAATTGACATATGTCTATAATTAAAGGTTCTTAAACGAGATATAATCTTAGATATACCCAAGTCCACTAACAGTACGAAAACATAAATTTCCCGCTAATTCATCTAGGAGCTCGACTAGGTAACTATCTACTGCGCACTTAACTAACGGAAGCATCATAAAAAGTATACGCACGTAACATAGAAGTCATCTTATACTAGAAAACGTAACTTTTAAATCTCGTAACAGAAGTAATAATCAAGTTTTAATTTTTTCAGTAAAATGCGGTAATGATCTACAGGCATATTAACTACCTATGGACGGACAGAGTGACGGTTGTCATAGATAACCTGAATAGAAACGGAATCAAATGCTTCACTTCCACGATCTCAGATTCACCTATAATGACAACAAAAACTCGAACAAACCAAATTTTAGAATTGGTTATGAATAGATCTCAAAGAAAATGATATAAATTCAACATACCTTGATGAATTCACGGATTTGATGATGAATTAAATGAGATTTTGATGGTTATGATCTGCTGGAAATCGATTAAAAGAAGAAGGTTATTAAAACGATTCCAATATAACCCATAATAGGATTTTCGGTTAAGAACACAACAATAAACCATTGGAAATTGATTACCTTTGGAACTAGATTATGGGTACCATGGTGGGAATGGAGAGGAGCTTCAAAAATCTCGAGTGGTGGCTGATGGTCGACGGCAACAAGGAGAGAAAGGGAGGAAAATGACTGCTTCTTTGGATTAGGGTTTTAGGTTTAGAATAATTTAGGTTTTGGTTAGTCTAAGTGGTTAGTGGGTTTAGAAACAAGTATAGGGCCTTAAGACAAGCCAAATTCGTGTGTAACATTGCACCCACGAGTCTAGCCAAGACACAACGTGGTTCGAGCCAACTAATAAAAACGGAAAGAGTGAGCTGCTGCCCCTGCTGCGTCACACCAAGCCTTGGGTGCGGCGAAGTGTAGTCCAGAATTTCCAACAATCTTTCTTTCGTTTAATGCACAAGTAGGGGACGACATTCCAAAGTGTAATATACAGAAATCCAATATAAGGAACCTTTGAATAGTTACCTTACGCATAATTATATAACCCGAATACGAATTTCATTTGTAATGATCAATAAATATAGTAAAGTGATAAAGTATCTAAAGTACGGAATTAAATGATAAGTTATCTAGGAGCTCGTCTAGTGGGACAACTACTGCACCTAACTAATACAATAACATCATATAACGAGGTATACACAAAATGCATAGTAAATATCATACATAAAGAAAAAGTAAAGATCTTTTCATAAAAAGTTTCTGTAAACACGATAAGAGCATACGGCATACTAGACTAACCTGATTCGGAAAAATGACGGATGTCACAACACCCGAGATAATCAAAAACTTTATTGGGCAAACTGAGAATAATAAGTTTGGCAAAGTGATTAGGTGTGATAATAGGACTGAGCTGAACAACCCAATTTTGAATGAACTTTGTTAATCTAAGGAAATTGTTAGGATATTTAGTGCTCCTGGAACCCCTTGGCAAAATGGGGTTGCAGAAAGAAAGAATAGGACTCTCATAGAAGGTGCTAGGTATATTCTTAGAGATTCTTTGTTTCCAGTAACATTTTCGGCAGAGGAAGTAAATACAATGTGTTATGTGAATAATCGAATACATGTAGTTAAGAGCTTAGGAGGACTTCTTATGAATTATTTGTAGGAAGAAAACCTTACATTGATTTCTTAAAGCTTTTGGTTGTACTTGTTTAGTATTGAATACCAAAAATCATTTAGGTAAATTTTACTCTAAAGTGGATGAAGGTTACTTTATTGGTTATTTTAGTGTTTGTAAGGCCTACAGTATTTATAATAGAAGATCTAGGAAAATTGTGGAATCAATCAATGTGATTTTTAATGAGGTGACACCAAATGTTAGAAATTCTGGAGCACCTTGGTTGTTTGATATTGATACTTTTGTAAATTCATTGGATATTTCTTATCAAGAATATGTTGAAGACAAATCAAAAGTACAAAAGAATGTGCAGACTGATGATGACCTTGATTTTGTACTTGATTCAAAGTTGATTGGAAACAATGAATCCATTTCAGAAGTTGCAGAGCAAGAGAGTACTTCAATTCTGGATGTTAGTTCAAGTGGTACACAAGCTAATCACACTGAAGAGACTTCTACTGATGAAGACTTTCATGCAAATGAAGACACTGGTCTGTAATGATCAAGCATTCATTATGGAAGTTTCACAAGAAGAGATTGAGAATTCTTAAGCTAAACAAGTAAATCAGGAAATTAACTCAAATGTTAATCAATTAATTAACTTGGATGATAATCAAGTAAACTTTGAAGTTGAACAAATTGATCAAGAACTTAATGCAGAAGAATAACAAGTTAACTCTGAAGCTGATCAAATTAACTCGGAAGATACACCAACTGATCAAAATGTTACCTCTCAAGAGGAAATTCTTAACACTGCTGCAGAAAGCCATGAATAACCTAGTGAAGGAATTTCTACTTATGTATCTTTTAAAGATTTTGACTTAAATCAATCCAATTTTCCTGTTAATATTACTGAGGATGCAAACCAATTTTTAAAAAAATTCGCAATTCTCATCCTAAAAGTAATTTTATTGGCAATCTACATGATGGAGTCAAAACAAGAAGCAAACCCGATTTGATCAATTTATGCTTATTTTTTGTTTTCTTTCTAAAATAAATCCTAAAAGTGTAGACATTTCTTTGACTATTTATAGTTGGGTAGAGGCTATGCAAAAAAGAAACGTTACAGTTTAATAAACAAGAAGTAGGTACTTTAGTTGATAGAACCGTCAATGAGAATGTGTTGGGAGTTAAATGGCTTTTTAAGGTTAAGAGGGATGAAAGAGGGATCATAGCAAGGAATAAGCTAGGCATTTTGTTCATGGATACACTCAGGAGGAACGTAGGTCCCAAGTATTGGATCAATCAGATTAAACCTATTAATTATGAGGCGGAATCTCAATAATCAATAGTTAATACACAACAAGAATTACTTAGAAAAGATAATAAATGATTACCAAACACGAATAATTCTCTTAAGATAAATCACTCAAACCTAATACAATCAGTATTCTTCAGCGTCAACTTCTCTGATACCTTTTTTCTCCAAAATGTTTAACCCTAAACCTAAACATGTTGTCCCTTTATATAGGATAACATGTTAATCGGGCTTGGGCTACTAAAGGGCTTGAACAATGCAATGTTCATTAACGAACAAGAACAATCATGTTCGTTGGACATCATACAACGAACAATACAATTTTCGTGGGAATTGACACACACGCACAATCATGTTCGTTGGACATCACACACGAACATGAACATAATGTTCGTTTATACAAACGAACATGAACATCATGTTTGTTTACATACACTATAAATACATACTTAAGAAATCTAGAACAGCTGTCACATATATTGCACCAACAAACTCCCCCTTGATTGTTGCTTCTAGATTTTGTAATACGCTCAAAGTCTTTATAGTCTTGTACTCTTAGCAGGTATTCTAGGCTATTGTAGACTTAAATAACTTCTCCCGAATTGTTGCATTACTCTCGTTGTTAATACAATTATCTTCTTTTGCACATGTGAAGATTCAGGCAGCTCCCTTTGTCGTTGTGAACTTAGTTTATCAGAGTCATCATCACGAATTTACTCTACTAAATTCATCAATTTTGCATATAGCCTGCGAGCCTTCAACAAACTCCACAAACTCTCCCTGAGTTGTCCGATGCTGTGCAACGGCTCAAACAGTAGCTTCAAGAGTAGAGTTACGTCCAATCTCTCCAACATGCAATTAAAAATTACTAATAATCTTTTTTTAATTTTTAATTTTTTAATTTTTTTTAAATATCGAAATGATAACTTTGAATTTTCTATGTCGATTCTATTTTCATAAAAATATTGTTGATGCAGATATCAGATGACTAATTGTTCCATTACTTTGTTATTTTGTAATTGTAATTACTTAGACTATTTTGTAGTCCCATGAACATGTATGTTCGTGGGCTTAGAATGTTTGGGCTGCTCACGAACTTGCATGTTCGTGAGGCCCATTGTAACCCAGTATAGAAGAACATGTCTCTCTATATAAAGAGACATTCAGTTCAGTTTTAGGGTTACGTTTTCGGAGAGAATTCTGAGAGAATATTGTATTGCGTAATTGAGTGATTAAATCAATAAATTTTTCTTAATTTTG
The DNA here is from genome assembly GCA_910822075.1 of Senecio squalidus. Classification (NCBI taxonomy): domain Eukaryota; kingdom Viridiplantae; phylum Streptophyta; class Magnoliopsida; order Asterales; family Asteraceae; genus Senecio; species Senecio squalidus. Next base: position 34,585,357 of record CAJVGC010000582.1, on the reverse strand, counting down.
TAATCATTGTGTTTGTTCTATTGCTTTCGATTATTACTTTGTTCATACAATTGATTACGAGTTTCCGCCTTGTAATCAATTGGATTAATCCTGTAGATCTGACCACTGGGACCAACAATTGGTATAAGATCAAACGCTTTGTTTGCTCTCTATCGAGAATAGGTTCATGATTAATTCAACGTTTAATCAATTTAGCAAAATTAGGGTTCTTCAGTTTCTGGCGGATGTTTGTTAAAATTAGGGTTTCTTGATTTTCTTGACGATTGTGTCATTGAAGATTTAGGGTTGGCGGTTGTGTTCGTGATAAGATTAGGGTTCCATCATATTCGGCGAGAATTTCGGATTCAAGTTCGGCGAGAATATCGGGTTCGTAGTTCGTGAAGTTGACTTTTGTGACGAAGTTGATTCAAGTTCGTGGTGCCATCTTCGTGGATGCAAGTTCGTGGATTCAAGTTCGTTGCTGAGTTTGACTTAGTGGATTAAATAGTACAATCTCTTAGTCAGACCAAAGTCCAAGTTCGGTGACCAAAGATAATTGATCTAAGTTCGTTAAACCAAGTTCGTTGACCAAGTTACTTCAAGTTCGTTGACTAAATTGTTGATTAAGTTCGTTTCCTAAGTTCGTTGACCAAGTTCATGGATCAAGTTTGTGGTTCAAGTTCGTTACTCAAGTTCGTTGCTCAAGTTCGTGAACAAATTCGTCAACAAGTTCGCTGGTTTTTAAATGGATTCAAAAATATCATTGAGCACTCCTCAAAAGCTACTCAATGCTTCAAACTATTATAGTTGGGTTGATAAGTTTGAGTCTTTTTGTAGATATAATGACGTACAAATGTGGATGTGTATTCAAACTGCATATGTTCATCCAACTGTGACCGTAGAATGTGTGGTTTCGAAGCAAGTTATTTCAGCTATGACAATTGATCTTAAAAATGTGTTTGAATCGGAAAATAGAGCTTGGGCTAGCTTAAAGATGTCTTTACCAACTGAGATGCTACATCTTTGCAGAGAATATAATTCAGCATTTGAACTCTGGAAGGCCATAGAGAAGAAATATGAAATATGCTGGAACTGCTAAACAAAAGAGGAATAAAGGAAATCTGCTTAAGCGACACATTTCTATTTTCAAAGTTGCGACTACCGAAACCTTAAAGGATACCATCAGGAGATTATATCACCTACTAGCAGAACTCGAAATTCATGGTAAAGATGTTGATGATGAGAAAAGAGAAAGATTCTTGGAATCTTTACCTAAGCGTTGGGAGGTATATGTGAATTTCATGAAGGATGAACTTGAGGAAGAGGAGGATGAACCTCAAGATCCGTTAACATTAGAGAAAATCATTTAGAAGCTAAGAGGTTATGACTTAACTCATTCAATCGTTGATGCAACTTTAGAATTCACCCAGAATCCAGCACTCTATTATGGGAAAATTCTGGAATCGAGTTCATCAGGAAACGATGTTACTGCTTTTCTTTCTGACAAAGATAAAACATCAACTGGAATCTCATCCATTCCCATTGCTGGAAGGAGTGCGGAAGTAGCAAAATCATCTACTACTCATCAATACATGGCTATGAGCGTTAAGTCAGCTGAAGAGAGTTTAGAAATTCTATCTTGCTTCTTGGCTGCATACGGAAATCATATTTAGGGAAAAATCACTGACCCAGGGTTATGGGATGAAGACTTTGCTCAAGTAGATCAAGATGACTTAGAAGAAATGGATTTACCATGGCAGACGGCTATGCTCACCAACATAATCAAAAGGTTTATGGCAAGAACAGGACGCAGTCCAAGAACTGGTAAAGCCGGTTTCGATAAGTCGAAGGTACGCTGTTACGATTGTGAAGGAAATGGGCATTTCGCTATAGATTGTCAACAAACCAAGGTTGAATATACTTCTAATCAAGACAGATCTAGACAGACTCCTCAACAACCGCAGCGAAGTATTGCTTCCCAAGCCATGATCGTTCAACATGAAGATCGTACTTATGACTGGAAGGATTGTACTGATGACAAAGATCAAGCACTTATGGCCTCTATTGAAGAAATTCACAGTGAAGCTAGTAGTACTGAAAGTGAGTTAAGCTCTAGTGAAGGAGATGTTAGTGATTTTGAAGATGCTGATAAAGAGTTAACGGTTTGCAACTGTACGGAGGATTTATCCAAAGACAGCTTCATTGCACAGATGGAAAACCGAGAAGACAAAGGTACTTCTTGATCTTCACTCAGTAAAGGGATTGTGCAAGTCCCTTACTATATTCTATATTGACTGTTCAAAACAAAAATTTGACTAAGTCATTAGTCACCTTGGAAACTCAGCATAAAGACCTCAAGATTCATTTGGAAAATCAAATTAACTTAAAAAATGATTTTTCAAATAAATTTCACCAAAATGAAAAGGATAGAATTGAACTTTTGTCAAGTTTTAGCACTCAAACCCAGAAAATTTACATGTTGTATGAGTGCATTGAAAAACAAAAGAGGCGTTATGATGAGAAAGTCCAAGAGGTAAACAGTTGTCAAATCAAATTATATGAATAGGAAAGGAAACTGGAACAGTTTCGCACTTCTTCCACCACCTTAAATTCAATCTTAAGTCGTTAGAGAACTAGTGGAGATTCTTCTAGATTAGGATACAAAGAAACACCGCCTCCTTTCAACAATAATTTTAGTTTCTTTAAATCTGAACTTCCATTGAACAACGAATGTGAACCATCTACTTCCAGATCTAGTCAAACTGAAAAACCTAAGAACCAACAATCTGAGAAACCTAAGAATCAAGATTCAATACCAAACCCTTTGCATAAAACTTTCGTATTAAGTAAAGATACTGAATCAAATAAGAAAAAGTCATCAGAACCTGAACTAGACCAACCAAATAAAATGGAAACCTTAAATTGTTTCAAATGTCGTGAGCGTGGACATGTAGCCTCAATTTGTACAAATAAACAAAAAGATTTTAAAGAACAACAGGCTAGGACCACTTCCCCACAGAAAGTTAAATCTGTCCATACAAAACCCATCCAAATTCTGAAAAACCCAAATAACAACCGTGTTGAATCTAATACACGACATTATGGGTACGATAGACCGAGTATGGGTAATTTTAACCACTTTCAATGTCCACAAATACGTCCACAACAACGTTTTGTTCCATCCTTTAGTAAAAATAATTATGAACAATGTTTTCAGAGTCCTCCACGACATTTTCCAAAATTCAATCAACACCGTTTCAATTCCCCAAATCGAAATGTTCCATCATCTTCGATGAGTCGTAGAGTTTCACATAACTCTAACAGCATCAATTCAATAAATTTAATCGCAACGTATCTCCAAATTTTCACAAAAATGACGTCTTTTTCAAAAAGTTCACCTATGTGAACGAGAAAGGTCAATCCAGGTCTGTTATGGCCTGGGTTCCCCATGAGAATTAATCAATCTTGTTTAATGTGCAGGAACTGGGTCACCGGTTAGTTAACACTTGGTACGTTGACTGTGGTTGTTCTAGGCACATGACGGGAGACCGGGGTTTACACACAAACTTCGTATTTGGAAAAAAAGGAAGAGTCAACTTTGTTGGCGATAAAGGTGGTGAAATAATTGGAATTGGAACAGTTACAAACGGAAAAGTAACACTGAAGGATGACTTCTATGTCGAACATGTGACGTCCCGTCAATTTGAGGTACTTGTGTTACCGTTATTATTTTATTTTTATTCGTAATTGTTTTGACCCTTGTAATTCGCTTTGTTTTACTCACGGTTTATTATTGAGAATCGGGTTTTAAGTGTTTATTTTGATTCGTCCCTTGAGACGTAAGCTTCATGTTTATCTAAGTGCCAAGTAGTTAGTATTCTCGTATTAATAAGTTAGAGTTTTTATGCCAAATTTGTCGGTTATCGTATCCTCTATCTTCGAGATATCGCGTTTTTACTCTCGTCTACGCTATTACCGAAAAGTACGTATCTCAGAATCGAAATTGAAATTTTATCATAAAATGGATACTAATACTAATAATACATATAAATAACTTTCCTAAGTTCATTGCAAAAAGAATCGGAAACTTTCAACGAACGAAACTACTTAACGATCGCGCAAACGAAAAATCGGAAATCCTGAATTTTGGGCCAGGGCGCATCACTTATCCCCAGGACGGCGCCCTGAACCCGCTGGACATATTTTTGTTGTTTTGTTGACTCCTTTTTACATGTCTTGAATAGGTGCACTTGCCCCAAACGTGTAAGAACCTGAATTTGTGCAGAAATGTCTCAATTGGAGTCACACTCCATCACAACAACTCATTTGATCATCACACTTCACATTACACAAACACACACTTCTCTCATTTTCATAATTCATCCATGCAATCTTCTCTCATTTCTCTCTTAAGAACAAACATTTCCAGAAAATTGAAGCATAAATCACCTAATTGAAGAAAGATTCAAGTCCAAGATTATCTAAATAATATTCCTTTTGATCTCCATAACTTTTGGTAAGATTTCCTTTATATTTTCTTCACTTTTCTCCATTTTCTTCTTCATTGGGTAGAGATTCTAACACCAACTACTATTCATTTGTATTTCAAGCTTTTTTCTTCCATTTCTACATCTCATTTGGGGAAGATGCATCGAGCTTTTCTTAATGGAAATTAATTGATCTTGTGGTGAGTAAACCTTTACCGAAAATCTCTCCGAAAACGTTATTTATCATCTTTCATGTAAGGATCTAAACTAATGGTTGTTGTATTTGTATATTTGGAGCTGAATATTTCTCATCCCCACACCACCAAAGCTTGTTTCCGGGTATATATATTCTCAAGCTTGTAGATCTTTGCGGTTGTTATCGGTAAAATCGATATATTCCCCAAATTCATCTTTTCATATATTTCCTTATTATTTTTCATATATGTTTCGGTTTTAGCCTTGAAAATGGTTAGGAATAATGTGTTAGACCAACACCTTTGAATATTTTGGTTTTGGACAAAATATGGACAAAAATATGTAAAGATTTGATTATTACCGAAAATAACATATTATACGTATTAGCATATAAAATGGCATATATACATATATATTAAGGTTGGTAAATATATTTGGAACATAATGCAAGTTTCGGTCAGTTTACGTTTTGACCTTAAAACCTTTAAACAAACGGATTTTGGCAAAAACGACAAAACGGAAGTTGCTGGAAATTGGTTCAGGGCGTCGCCCTAGACGCCTAGGACGCAGCAGCGTGGCCATTTTCGGCAAATTCTTCGTTTTGTATGTTTAATCGTCTTGACGTCGTGATTCCGTGAAGTGTCGCTACGAAGCCTCCAATTTCACTTTATGACTTAAAATATCTCTAAAACTCTTGCATAAGTAAACTTATATAAATAAAAGTGATATTTAATGCAAAAATATCGTATTTGGACTCAAAGACGCCAACGCAATCAAAAATGTCAAAACATTTGTTTAAAATGAACGTATTATCTACATTTCGATAAATAAAAATTTGTTACAAAATACGATCGTCATATAAAGCCGTCAACTAGTATTTTTGCGACAAACTTTGTTAAAAACATTATAAAAAGTCATTTTACTATATGATTTTGAAAAGTAAAGACTTTAAACCCTCAAAGCGTCAAAATTAGACTTTTACGTCAACTACGACTTTTTTTCAAATTAACTATGATTCGACTTTAAATAGTTGACTTTGACTTTTGCAAAGTCTACATCCCTGACTTTGACTTTTATAAAGTCAACATGTTTGACTTTGAGCAAGTCAACATCGTTGCCGTTGACCTTGGTCGATCTCGATAAATCTTTGAAACAATATCCGTTTCAACCGATACTCCTAGTAGTCGTTTCGGCTCGGAATATTATTCTTTCCTGACTGTCATTATGACGTGAAATGTCGATAACTTTCCGGTCGGCCCTTTTTGACACGGAACATCGTCTCCTAAATACGTCATCTTGATTAAAGTTATTGATCATTGGAATATTTTATTAAACTAAATCTTAACCGACAAGGCTAAACCGGACTATACTTATAGAGATACTAAGACTATGTTATTTGCTGTTTAGGATACTTAGGCGGTGGAGGTGTAGCTCTGTGATTATATACCCAAGATTTTTGTTGAAGTTGTATAGTGAGTTATTTGTAGCCCTTGTCTTAAATATTTTTGGGCTGTAAAGCGTATTTTAAATTGTCTTCTTGTATGCGGGACTTTATTGATTATCTTGTTTGCCTAGTGGATTAGGTCTTCCTTAGATTGGATGCAATGAGGACTTGTTGCCCCCCCCCCCTTTATACACGTGTTAAGCTTTATGCCCAACGGTTTTACATATATATATATATATATATATATATATATAGATCTATATGGGTTATAGACCTAACCCTCACTCCTCGGTCGAATGTTTCTAGGAGTGGATGTTATAACCGGTTATTTAATTGTTACCTTTGGTTGGCAACCTCAGGATTTGGGGTTGTACGGTCAGGTATTAGTTGTTGAAAAGAAGATATATCTTTTGAACTTATCATGTTTGTTAAAATTGTCGTTGGCTCAACTTTTACTAAAAATTGCGAATAATTCACCAACATGTTGTTGATGTCGTTTTAACGCTTTGCATGAGTTTGAGGATTCCCTTGATCATGCCATACTTGCTTTTCGGATCATTTTTTTTGGGTATTTTGGAACTTGTGATGCTTTATGTAATTTCCATGATGATCCGCTTTATTACATTTGTATTGTATTTGTATTTGGCGATGTATCGCTCTTGACTTTGTAATGTATTTTGTAAGAAATTGGCATGATTAATATATTTTGATGTTTTGTTTATGGGTTGTATGTTGTAATCCTTGACTCTTGATATCGTAATTGGAACACCTCGTGTTTCCGCTCTAAGTGGGGTGTGACAGAAGTCGGTATCAGAGCCAAAGGTTATAGCGAACCGAGTGATTTAATCTGAGTAAATAACTTGGACTATGACCATAGGCTTTTGAATCGATTTTACTCTGATTGCAATGTGTGCACTATTTTCCATACGTGTTTATTTTCGCGTTTGTTATTTTGGCGTTTGGCTATGTTTTCGTGTTGCACACATTTTGCTGATCGAGTTTTCTTTTCTTTTATTTTTAAGACGATGCCGGCTAAAAGGCCAGTTGCGACACGAAGTTCCACGAGACGTGCTACGACAAACGCGAGAGCTAATACTGCGAATCCGAGAGCGAGAGCTAATAATGCTACTTTGAATGCGAGAGGGAAAAATACGGGAAATGATACGACACCCGACTTCGGTCAGATGATCGCCCATCATATTGCAGCAATGATGCCCGAGATTGTAACTCAACTTAGAGAGGGCACGGCTCAAGTAACTGGTGGTTCGGGTCCTGAAAACCCTAAGACGATTATTGATGGTGGTGGTCCTGAAGTGGTAATTACTGGATCAGGTGGAGCAGAGGGCTCGACTCGACGCGCTGGGTGCACGCTCAAGACTTTTATTAGCTGCAAAGCCCCAGAATTTTGAGGCAATGGGGGAGCGACTAGAACGCTCCAATGGATGGAAAAGTTAGAAGCTGTCTTTGATGCGGTGAGTTATGCGGACAAGGATCGTGTCCGTTTCGCTGCGTTTGAATTCCAAGGTTCTGCTCTAACCTGGTGGAATTCGATCGTGAACGTGCGAGGCCGGGCAGAAATTAACACTATGACTTGGGAACAACTGAAGGAGCTAATGATTGTGGAGTATGTGCCTGAATCTGAGATTCAGAAGTTGGAAGACGAGATGTGGAATCTGACCAAGATTGGGTTAGACATTCAGGGATACACCTCACGTTTTCACGCTTTGTCCCAATAAGTACCGCACTTGTTTCGACCAGAGCTCAAGCGAATAGGTCGCTACACCCACGGATTACCCCAGGAAATTCGTAAGAGTGTCCTTTCCAACAAATCGAGCACTTTTCAGAACGCGGTGTAAATTGCGACCATGTTAACTTAGAACGTTGTCCGTGATGGTGAACTACCCCCAATGATTGTTAAACAAAACTCTGGAGGGAAACGGAGTGGAGAATTCCGTCAGAATGACTCGTGGAAAAAGTCGAGGAGACAGGATGCTTTTCAAGCTGCAAAATCATATGCAGCAGTGACATCGGGTACCCAGGGTAAGTACTCGAAGTGTGATCGGTGTAGTAGGTACCACACCAATGAAGTGGCTTGTTGGGAGTGCAGTATCTGTAAGAAGCCAGGACACACTGACAAGTTCTGTAAAGTCTTTAAGGGCAAGTGTTTTGGATGTGGTTCTCTGGATCACCATAAGGACAAATGTCCCAAATTAGCTGGCACTGGTAATGCTTCTAGTTCAGGTCCTCGCGGTAAGGTCTTTGTTATGGGAGCCAAGGAGGCTCAGCAGGACTCACACGTTGTTACAGGTATTTTTCTTATCTGTGGTCAACCTGCGTTTATTTTATTTGATTCTGGTGCAGATAAAAGTTTTATATCTAATGAGTTTAGGAATATGATTCCTTGTAAGTCTAGACCTTTAGTGCCTTCTTTTGAGATAGATCTAGCTGATGGTGAGTTTTTGCATGCTACTAAAGTCCTTTCTACCTGTAGTGTTAGTTTTGATAACCCCTCTTTTCCTATCTACTTGATTCCAATTAGATTAGGTAGTTTCGACGTAATTATCGGCATGGATTGGTTAGAGACACACCGAGCAGAGATTATATGTTTCGAGAAGATAATCCGCATCCCGTTACCGCATGGAGAGCCGCTTGTAGTTCAAGGGAATAAGGCGGGGAAACGCCTTAAGATCGTCTCATGCATGAAAGTCCGGGAGTACATCAAACGGGACTGTTCACTCTTTCTTGCACATCTTGTGAAGAAATACAACATGGAGAAACTGGGAGAGAAGCCAGCGATGTGTGATTTCCCTGATGTGTTCCCAGAGGACTTACCTGCTTTACCACCTCATTGAGAAGTAGAGTTTAGGATTGACTTAGTTTCCGGAGCAGCGCCGGTGGCGAAGGCTCCTTATCGGTTAGCACCTTCGGAGATGTTAGAACTATTGAAGCAGATCCAGGAACTGGTGGACAAAGGCTTAGTTAGGCCGAGTTTCTCTCCTTGGGGCGCGTCGGTACTCTTCGTGAAGAAGAAGGATGGTTCGATGAGATTATGTATAGACTACCGAGAGCTGAACAAGCTGACGGTAAGGAATCGCTATCCTTTGCCGCGAATTGACAATTTGTTTGACCAGCTTCAAGGTTCATGTTTCTTTTCAAAGATTGACTTACGGTCCGGATATCACCAGTTGAGGGTGCAGGAGGAGGACATTCCGAAGACTGCTTTTCGGACGCGATACGGCCATTACGTGTTTTTAGTCATGCCATTCGGTCTAACGAATGCTCCTGCAGCGTTTATGGAAATGATGAACCGTATATGCCGTCCTTACCTCGATAAATTCGTGATCGTGTTCATCGACGATATTGTTGTTTATTCTCGTAGCCGTGAGGAGCACGAGAAGCATTTGAGAATAGTGTTGGAGTTGCTCAGGAAGGAGCAGCGTTACGCTAAGTTCTCGAAGTGCGAGTTTTGGTTATCTGAGGTTCAATTTCTTGGCCACGTGGTTAGCAAGGAGGGCATCCACGTTGATCTTGCCAAGATTCAGGCCGTCTAATATTAGGTTGCTCCTAAGACACCCACTAAGATCCGTTCATTCTTGGGTCTGGCAAGTTATTATCGTCGGTTTATCGAGAATTTCTCAATGATAGCCTCGCCAATGACGAAGTTGACCCAGAAGAACGAGGAGTTTGTTTGGGGTGCTGAGCAAGAGGAAGCCTTTCATCTATTGAAGAAAAGGTTGTGTGATGCTCCTATCTTGAGTCTCCCCGAGGGTACCAAAATTTTTGTTGTATATTGCAATGCTTCGCATAAGGGACTCTGGTGTGTACTGATGCAGAACGAGAAGGTGATTGCCTACGCTTCTCGTCAGTTAAAGATTCACGAGAAGAACTACACAACCCACGATTTAGAGTTAGGCGCGGTGGTTTTTTCTTTGAAGATTTGGCGCCACTACCTTTACGGTACTAAGTTGACTGTGTGTTACCGATCGTAAGTCGTTACAGCACATCTTTGATCAAAATATGTTGAATATGAGGCAACGCCGTTGGGTGGAATTGCTTAACGATTATGACTTTGAAATTCGCTACCATCCGGGTAAAGCGAATGTAGTAGCCGATGCGTTAAGTCGCAAGGAATCGGTTAAGCCGGTGAGAATTCGCCCTATGATGGTTTCTATTCATTCGAGCTTGAAGACTCGTATTATTCAGGCCAACAGGAGGCTCTCACCGCAGATTTCCTGAAGAACGAAGGATTATTTAGTTTGGCACGTCAGTTGGAGCCGAAAGACGACGGGGTATTGTATATCTTGGACCGTATTTGGGTTCCCGCCAGTCTTAGGCAGCTGATACTGGACGAAGCACAGAAGTCTAATTATTTCGTTCATCCCGGAGCGGTTAAAATGTATCACGACTTGAAAGATTTTTATTGGTGGCCTGCTATGAAGAGGGCGATTGCCGAATATGTAGGCAAATGTTTGACATGTTCTAAGGTTAAGGCTCAGAATCAGAAGCCTTCTGGCCTTCTTCAGCAACCGGAAATCCCGCAACAGAAGTGGGAAAACATCACGATGGATTTTGTTACGAAGCTTCCTAGGTCTTCAGGAGGTTATGATACCATTAGGGTCATCGTTGATCGGCTGACTAAGTCAGCGCATTTGCTGCCTATTCGAGAAGATTACCGAATAGAGAAGTTGTCTAGATTATATATTGATGAGATCGTGGCCAGGCATGGCATTCATGTATCCGTTATTTCCGATCGCGACGCGCGATTCACCTCGAGGTTCTGGCAGACGCTACAGCGAGCTTTGGGCACACGATTGGATATGAGCACGACTTATCACCCTCGGACCGATGGGCAGAGCGAGCAAACGATTCAGACACTGGAGGATATGCTACGCGCGTGTGTTTTGGATTTTGGTGGGAGTTGGGATAAACATTTACCATTGCGCGCCTTTTGGTGATAGCCAGATTATAGGTCCGGAGCTGATCCAGGAGACGACTGATAAGCTCTTTAGGATCAAGGATCGTCTGTTAGCCGCGAGAGATCGTCAGAAGAAATACGCGGATTTACGTCGGAAACCTTTGGAGTTCAAGGTCGACGATATGGTGTTATTGAAAGTTTCTCCTTTGAAGGGTGTGTTTCGTTTCGAGAAGCGCAACAAGTTAATTCCACGTTTTACGGGTCCTTTTAGAATTTTGTCTCGTGTTGGACCAGTGGCTTACCGTCTCGAGTTGCCACATCAGTTGTGTGGTGTGCAAACGTATTTCACGTATCGCATATCAAGAAGTGTCTTGCTGACGAGTCTTTGATTGTTCCCTTGGAGAAACTACGCTTAGATGATACACTTCACGTGATAGAGGAGCCGGTGGAAATCGTTGACCGAGAGGTTAAGCGTTTGCGGCGGAGTCGGATCCCGATAGTAAAGGTACGATGGAACTCTAAGATTGGAGCTGAATTTACGTGGGAACGGGAGGATGAAATGCAGCAGAAATATCCCCATCGCTTTTCTAGCAACGATGCTCAATAGATATTTCGAGGAAGAAATTCTTTTTTACTGGGGGAGGCTCCCGTCAATTTGAAATACTTGTGTTACCGTTATTATTTTACTTTTATTCGCAATTGTTTTTACCCTTGTATTTCGCTTTGTTTAACTCACGGTTTATTATTGAGAATCGGGTTTTAAGTGTTTATTTTGATTCGTCCCTTGAGACGTAAGCTTCATGTTTACCAAAGTGCCAAGTATTTAGTATTATCGTATTAATAAGTTAGAGTGTTTATGCCAAATTTGTCGGTTATCGTATCCTCTATCGTCGAGATATCGCGCTTTTACTCTCGTTTACGCTATTACCGAAAAGTACGTATCTCGGAATCGAAATTGAAATTTAATCATAAAATGGATACTAATACTAATAATACATATAAAGAACTTTCCTAAGTTCATTGCATAAAATGGATACTAATACTAATAATACGTAAAATGGATACTAATACTAATACTACTTAACGATCGCGCAAACGAAAAATCGGAAATCCTGAATTTTGGGCCCAGGCGCAGCACTAAGCCCCAGGACGGCGCCCTGAACCCGCTGGACAGATTTTTGTTGTTTTGATGACTCATTTTTGCATGTCTTGTAATAGATGCACTTGCCCCAAACGTGTAAGAACCTGAATTTTTGCAGAAATGTCTCAATTGGAGTCACACTGCATCATAACAACTCATTTGATCATCACACTTCACTTTACACAAACACACACTTCTCTCATTTTCATTTTTCAACCATGCAATCTTCTCTCATTTCTCTCTCAAGAACAAACATTTCCAGCAATATTGAAGCATAAATCACCTAATTGAAGAAAGGTTTAAGTCTAAGATCATCTAAATAATAAGTTCTTTTTGATCTCCATAACTTTTGGTAAGATTTCCTTTAAGTTTTCTTCACGTTTCTCCATTTTCTTCTTCATTGGTTAGAGATTCTAACACAAACTATTATTCATTTATATTTCAAGCTTTTGTCTTTAATTTCTACATCTCATTTGGGGAAGATCCATCTAGCTTTTCTTAAAGGAAATTAATTGATCTTGTGGTAAGTAAACCTTTACCGAAAATCTCTCCGAAAACGTTATTTATCATCTTGCATGTAAGGATCTAAACTAATGGTTGTTGTATTTGTATTTTTGGAGCTGGATATTTCTCATCACCACACCACCAAAGCTTGTTTCCGGGTATATATATTCTCAAGCTTGTAGATCTTTGCGGTTGTTATCGGTAAATCGATATTTTCCCCAAATTCATCTTTTCATATAATTCCTTATTATTTTCCATATATGTTTCGGTTTTAGCCTTGAAAATGGTTAGGTAATGTATTAGACCAACACCTTTGAATATTTTGGTTTTGGACAAAGTATGGACAAAAATATGTAAATATGTGATTATTACCGAAAATAACATATTATACGTATTAGCATGTAAAATGGCATATATACATATATATAAAGGTTGGTAAATATATTTGGAACATAATGCAAGTTTTGGTCAGTTTACGTTTTGACCTTAAAACCTTTAAACAAACGGATTTTGGCAAAAACGACAAAACGAAAGTTGCTGGAAATTGGTTCAGGGCGTCGCCCTAGACGCCTAGGACGCAGCAGCGTGGCCATTTTCGGCAAATTCTTCGTTTTGTATGTTTAATCGTCTTGACGTCGTGATTCCGTGAAGTGTCGCTACGAAGCCTCCAATTTCACTTTATGACTTAAAATATCTCTAAAACTCTTGCATAAGTAAACTTATATAAATAAAAGTGATATATAATGCAAAAATATCGTCTTTGGACTCAAAGACGCCAATGCAATCAAAAATGTCAAAACATTTGTTTAAAACGGACGTATTATCTACATTTCGATAAATAAACATTTGTTACAAAATACGATCGTAATCTAAAGCCGTCAACTAATATTTTTGAGACAAACTTTGTTAAAAACATTATAAAAAGTCATTTTACTCTATGATTTTGAAAAGTAAAGACTTTAAACCCTCAAAGCGTCCAAATTAGACTTTTACGTCAACTTCGACTTTCTTTCAAATTAACTATGATGCGACCTCAAATAGTTGACTTTGACTTTTGCAAAGTCAACATCCTTGACTTTTACTTTTATAAATTCAACATCTTTGACTTTGACCAAGTCAACATCATTGCCGTTGACCTTTGTCGATCTCGATAAATCTTTGAAACAATATTCCTTTCAACCAATACTCCTAGTAGTCTTTTCGGCTCGGAATATTATTCTTTCCTGACTGTCATTATGACGTGAAATGTTGATAACTTTCCGGTCGACCCTTTTTGACACGGAACATCGTCTCCTAAATACGTCATCTTGATTAAACTTATTGATCATTGGAATATTTTATTAAACTAAATCTTAACCGACAAGGCTAAACCGGACTAGACTTATAGAGATACTGAGACTATGTTATTTTCTGTTTAGGACACTTAGGCGGTGGAGTTGTAGCTCTATGATTATATACCCGAGAGTTTTGCTGAAGTTGTACAGTGAGTTATTCGTAGCCCTTGTCTTAAATATTTTTGGGCTGTAAAGGTTATTTTAAATTGTCTGCTTGTATGCGGGACTTTATTGATTATCTTGTTTACCTAGTGGATTAGGTCTGCCTTAGATTGGATGCCATGAGGCCTTGTTGGCCCCCCACCCCTTTATACACGTGTTAAGCTTTATACCCAACGGTTTTACATATATATATATATATATATCTATATGGTTTACGACCTAACCCTCACTGCTCGGTAGAATGTTTCTAGGAGTGGATGTTATGGCCGATTATTTAATTGTTACCTTTGGTTGGCAACCCCAAGATTTGGGGTTGTACGGTCAGGTTCAGTGTATGAGTAGTCTAGATATACCTCAAGATTTGGGGCAACCTCTCACTATTGGTTGTTGAAAACAAGATATATCTTTTGAACTTATCATGTTTGTTAAAATTGTCGTTGGGTCAACTTTTACTTAAAATTGCGAATAATTCACCAACATGTTGTTGATGTCGTTTTAACGCTTAGCATGAGTTTGAGGATTCCCTTGATCATGCCATACTTGATTTTCGGATCATTGTTTTGTGTATTTTGGAACTTGTGATGCTTTATGTAATTTCCATGATGATCCGCTTTGTGACATTTGTATTGTATTTGTATTGTATTTCTATTCGGCGATGTATCACTCTTGACATTGTAATGTATTTTGTAAGCAATAGGCATGATTAATATATTTTGATGTTTTGTGTCACACCCCGCTAAAGCGGAAACACGGAATGTGAAGAGCTGGAAGATCATTACACGGGTTATATAAACATAACGGCAATCAAGTCATTAATTGAAAATATTCAAAGTGTTTACAAGTTCATAAAACAACCAAGTCACAACATTTTAGTACACCGATACATAAATTTAAAGTTTCATTAAAAATTCCCAAAATAAATGGCCAAGTCTTTTCCCAATGAGGTTCTCACACGACCGCCTCGACCCGTCCATGTCATGCACATCATACTTACACTAATTTCCTGAAACATAAGATAAAGTGTCAACTACGAAAGTAGTGAGTGAGTTAGAGTTTAAGTAGTTCGGCAAAAATATAAGTAAAGTATATAAAGTAAAAGTTTCCAAAAGAGAGTTAGCGGAGAAAAGTCGCGTAAAATTTATATGCTTTTAAAGTTCAAGTAATGGGCGAAATTGGTGCCCTAAGTTCGTAAAGACTAAGTAGAGTCAAATTTAGTCAAAATGTAGTTGCGGAAATAATCGCTAAAAGTTCGTAAATTTATGCGTATAAGTAACCAATTAGATTTCTTGTATCAACCTCTTGGCATCTATAACTTAAGTGTTCACACTAATCCGTTTGTTCAACCGTGAGGCCCTCTCTTCCCGCCTATCCTACGGGAAGTTGTTCAAGTTCTTAGTAATATGTACTTAGACTGCCATCTAAGCAAGGAACGGTTCTTTCCTAAGTATCGATACCCATAATTACTATACGGCTCTGTTGTTAATAATGTGTAGTTCTAGAAAGTAGTTGGGCACTAAGTAGTTTTGTTTTAAAGAGATAGTTGTTCCGTCACTTAAGATCATGTTATAGTTCCATCAAGGGTCGGTCCGCATACAAGCATCAATGATTAGTTTAGCCGAGAAAAGGGGCAAGTTCGTAAGTTCAAGTAGAGTAAAAGTGTTTTACGCATAAGAGTTCAAAAGGTTTGTCCAAAATAGTTCAATAAGTTCCAAGCTCAAAATAGTTCAAATAGTTCCAAGTTAAAATAGTTCAAATAATTCCAAGTTAAAATAGTTCATAATTTGTAATAAGTCGAAGTTCATAAAGTTGCAATTTGTTCATAAAAGTTTTCAAGTACAAATAATCTTATGTTTCCCCCAAAAATTCATGCAAAATACATATAAAATAAGGGGTTGTAACTCACGGATTGCGAAGAGTAAGATACGGAAACTCGGTCGGAAATGGAAGTCGGGAATCACGGATTGCCTAATAATATCAAGATAGTTAAATTAGTTGTTATATTATTATGTTCTTATGTAATAATATAGATAAAATGTTATTAAACCTTAAGTGTCAAGGTTAAGTTTAGTTACAATAGTCCGAAAAGGTGATCGTCTCATTTTTATCCAAAAGTTCAATTTAACGTTTTTGATTATTAAATCTTAAGTGCTTTTGCTCGCTGAAGTGATTTACAATTTTCTAAGGAAATTTGGGCAGCGCTTCCGCGCCCAAATTTCATGCCCAAAAATTGTACAATCAATTCCGCTCACAAATCACCTAAAATGCAAATATATATATATATATATATATATATATATATTATAGTTCAATTCAAGTCCAAATAGTTCACACTTGTCCAAAATATTATTTATGTTACATAATCAGTCCCAAAAGTCAAGGTATCAAAAAGTCAGCGGGTCAACATATGGTCCAAACGTGCTAAAAACGACAAAAACGAAGAATTTGTAAAAATCCAGCAGCTCTGTACGCCGCAGTGAGCACCAGAGCGTCGCACAGAATCTGAAAATGTTGCCCGCTGCGCCGTTGTGAGCTTTAGGACGGCGCAGTGTTCGGGTGGTTTCGGGTTTTTATTACAAAACGTGTTTTAAGCTCTAGATTTCGACATGCAAATAGTTTAAACTTATCAAAACATCATATTAACAGTTTATAAGGCATCTTTAGTTACAAAACCGTGGATCTAAAGGTTATTTCGGTTAAAAACGTTTTTGACCATAGAAAGTAATAGATTTGCATAAAAACTTATTTTTAACCGTTAGATCTTACATGCAATTGATTATTTGAAATAAAATAGTAAAAAGAAAGAGATCTACCGAAGGAAAAGCTCGGATGATGCGTTTTGGGTCGGATTTACACTTCAAAAATCTTTACAAGCTTAGTCCTTTTTGATATAAACGACACCCCTTTTCTTCACTTGAAGAATGGAACGATTTGTATGGATAAAAGATGGATTTTTATGGTGAAATGTTTCTGGAAATGAAGTTTCTTGAGGAAGAAGTTGAGAGAAAAGAGTTTTTTGTGTGTTTTTGTTTGTAAAAGTGATTTAGTAAAATGGAAATGAAATGGAAAAGTAATAAAAATGAAATAGTGTGTTTGGGGACTGCAAATGGCAGTAATGAGGGTCTGGAAATAATTTTTGTGTTTTGGCTGATTTTGTAGATGTGTTTCGTTGGACCTTTTCGTTAACTAATATTTTAAAGTATGATACGTTATGAACTTAGGAAAGTTCATTAGGGGTTTTCTTGGCATTAGGACTTATTTAATTTGATTCCGGTTGTGATTCCAACGTCGTAGCGGTTCCGATTATTGAAAAGTTAGAGACTAGATAGACCGAAAGAGACATAGATTATAAAATGCACCTGGAAATTAGACGGTTGTCACATTCTCCCCGGGTTGAAAGAAATTTCGTCCCGAAATTTGGTGCGTCCCATCATGAAGAAGAGTTCTCGAAAAGATGTGGATACTTCTGACGAAATTGGTCTTCACGCTCCCATGTGAATTCGTGACCACGTCGGGAATTCCACCGAACTTTGATTATCGGAATACGGCTCGGCCTGAGTTGTTTGACCTCGCGGTCAACAACCTCGAGCGGTTCTTCGATGAAGTTTAGTTTGTTGTCGATTTCGACCTCGTCGAGAGGAATGACGATGGTCTCATCAGACAGACACTTTTTCAAGTGTGAGACATGGAATACGTTATGAACATTCGCGAGAGCCTGAGGGAGTTGAAGACGATAAGCAACGGGACCGATACGCTCAATAACTTCGAAGGGACCGGTGTACCTTGGACTTAGTTTACCGCGCTTCCCGAAGCGGACTACCCCTTTCCAGGGCGATACTTTGAGGAGTACTCTGTCGCCAACTCGGAACTCGAGGGGTTTCCTTCGGTTGTCAGCATAGCTCTTCTGTCGGGTACGGGATGTATTCAGTCTTTCACGAATAGTGGTGATCTTTTCGATGGTCTCCTGGACGATATCGAGTCTCCTAAGTTGTCGATCGCCTGCCTCTATCCAACAGAGCGGTGACCGACACTTACGTCCATAGAGAGCCTCGAATGGTGCGCACTTGATGCTGGCATGGTAGCTGTTATTATAGGAGAACTCTACCAGGGGAAGGTGAGTGTCCCAACTTCCTCCGAAGTCGACTACACATGCTCTCAGCATGTCCTCAAGTGTTTGGATCGTCCTTTCACTATGGCCGTCGGTCTGAGGGTGGTATGTAGTGCTAAGACCTAGTCGCGTACCTAAGGATTTCTGAAGGACATTCCAGAAGCGAGAAGTGAATCGACTATCCCTATCGGAGATGATGGAGAGAGGGGTTCCATGACGAGATACGATCTCGTTGATGTAGACTTGAGCGAGCTTCTCCATCGAATGATTTTACTTAATCGGCAAGAAATGAGCGGATTTGCTCAAACGGTCCACGATTACCCAAATCGTGTCGTTACCCTTAGCCGTACGGGGCAACTTGGTGACGAAGTCCATAGAAATTTGTTGCCACTTCCACATGGGAATTTGTGGTTGCTGAAGTATACCTGAGGGCTTTTGATATTCCGCCTTGACCTTTGAGCAAGTAAGCCACTTGGCTACATACAAGGCGATATCTTTCTTCATGCCCGGCCACCAGTAGTACTCTTTGAGGTCCTTGTACAACTTGTCTGATCTCGGGTGGATAGAGTATCTAGATCGGTGGCCCTCGTCCAGAATGAGTTTGTGAAGTTCCTCCGATTTTGGAATCCATGCTCTACCCTTAAAGTAGTAGATTCCGTCAGACTTGCGTTCGAATCCTTCCTCGTGATTATGAAGCGTCTCGACCTTAATGTTCTCGGGTTTCAACGCCTCTAGCTGCGCGTTCGCGATCTGTGTTTGAAGGCTCATCTGAACTTGGATACCCAACGCTCGAACTCGAGATGGCTTTACCCTTTCTTTACGACTCAGGGCATCTGCTACTACGTTTGCTTTACCCGGGTGGTATTTGATCTCGCAATCGTAGTCGCTTAGCAGTTCTATCCATCTACGTTGCCTCATGTTGAGCATCTTCTGATCTAAAATGTGTTGAAGGCTCTTGTGATCGGTGAAGACCGTACACTTAGTATCGTACAGGTAGTGTCTCCAAATTTTCAAAGTGAACACGACAGCTCCCAACTCTAAGTCGTGCGTTGTGTAGTTCTGCTCGTGAATCTTCAACTGTCTAGAAGCGTAAGCAATGACCTTGTCCTTCTGCATTAGGACACACACAAGTCCTGGGTGGGATGCATCGCAAAACACTACGAAGTTATCCGTGCCCTCTGGCAGGGACAGGATCGGTGCGTGACAAAAGTTGGTACTTGAGTTTCTGGAAGGAATCCTCCTGATCTTTTCCCCAAATAAAATACTTATCCTTCTGAGTGAGCTCGGTGAGGGGTTTCGCGATCTTCGAGAAATTCTCTATGAAGCTTCGATAATAGTCATCCAGTCCTAGGAACTGACGGATTTTCGTCGGAGTCGTCGGAGCTTGCCATTTTTCGATCGCTTCGATTTTGGCTGGATCTACCTGGATCCCTTCTTGGTTGACCACATGACCAAGGAAATGTACCTCTCGGAGCCAGAATTCACACTTCGAGAATTTGGCGTACAATTTCTGATCTCGGAGGAGTTCTAGAATGAGCTTAAGGTGTTTTGCATGATCTTCCTTGTTCCTCGAGTAGATGAGAATGTCGTCTATCGTCTATGAATTACGATTACGCTAATTTTTCTAAGTAGGGTCACACACCCTGTTCATGATTCCTGAACACTGCTGTGGTGCGTTGGTCAGACGAAAAGGCATGACAAGGAATTCTTTGTAAAGACCGTATCGAGTTCGAAATGCGGTTTGGAATATCGGTCTCGCTGACACAACTTGGTGATAACCTGAACGGAGGTCGCGTTTTGGAGAAAGAGTATATTGTACCCTGCAACTGGTCGAATAGGTCGTCAGCGGTGAGAAGGTTGCTGGTGAGACGATGGGCCAGGATGATTGCACTTTGGAGGGTCAGCGGTTCAGATGAGAGGACCATGCCACAGATTTCCCGAACCAGACCAGAGATGTACAGGTCGATCCGGTTCTCCTCAGAGGTTACCAGTCTTGGAACCAGTCGGGCGAGCTCGTGGAACCGGGTGGTGTACTTCTCGATGTCGTTTCCGATCATCTCATGGTCCCACAGCTCAGCCTCGAGCTTCTTGATATCCCCCATTAGGCAGTATTCGTGAATGAGCAAGTTCTTGAAGGTGTTCCAGGGAAGAGCATAGGCAGCCACGCGTCCTCTGGTTTGAACAACGGTGTTCCACCAGGATAGAGCTCGGCCATGGAATACACAGGAAGCATATTCAACCTTGTTCGCCTCGGCACATCGGCTGATGTGTAGGACAGACTCGATGCTCTCGAACCATTGGACTAGTCCCACAGCACCAGTTGTGCCGTGAAACTCCTTAGGCTTGCACGCCATGAAGCTCTTATAGTTGCATGGAGGAGGGTTAGGATGCTGGTTCTGGTTCTGATTTTGGTTTTGATTGTTCTGCTGTTGTTGTTGCTGCTGCTGTTGCTGTTGCTGGTGGTGGTTGTTGACATTGGCATTGATCCCGACGGTGATCTGGGCGATCATGTTGGGCATAGCCGCATTCAACTGTTCAGCAACCTGCTCAGCGATGATGCTAGCATTGGTGCGAGGAGCCATGATTCTACAATCAGAAGAACAGATTTAGTTTAGAACGCACGAATAGAATATGATAAGAATAATATTTAGCGACACAGATAATTATAGTACGAGATTTAGATGAATGATCAAGTAGTACACGCAAGATTATGATTCAAGAGATAGAATTTTTAATGATTGTCACAAGTACAAGATTCATAAGATAGGATAAGTATAATGATAAAAGATAGAAATTTCATTAATAATAATTAAGTTTGGTACAAGTACTGAAATGAGAGATATTGTTACAATACATGAAAGGAAAGATGATAAAAGTCTATGTCGTGTACGGTGAGAAAATTACGACTAGACTAAGTACAGTACAAAAAGAGAAATAACTAGTGGCGCCTCTCTAAGAACATCTTGGCCGCCATAACCACAATCAACGTGCCCATTACCAGGCACACACCAATGAGGCGCTGCACAGTCTGGGCCATAGCTCGGGTCGATGCGATTAATCGCAACGCCTGCTCTGACAACTGATGTGCAGAGTCAGTAAGCTCACTCATGAGGTGTCCCTTGTTCTGGGTCTCCTGCGCCAGTCCCCGCACTTCGCGGTGCAAGTGAAGGAACGCGGCCGGTGGGGGAGGTTGAAGGGTAGGAGGCATCCTATGCCTTGCGACCTCGGCGTCTCTGGCGCGCTGCATCTCTTCGCGCTCGAATTGCCTTTCCCAGGAGTAGTGGCCCGTGGTAGGGTTCCGTGGGACCTCTGGAGGGTGTCCGAAGGGTAGGTGTGACGGAACAGGCTGGGATAGTCCCTCCTGACGGTCAGCCATCCTATCCGGTAGATGGCCCGGGAGGATGACCTGCTTTCGCGCGGTCAACCTAGTACGCGGGCCCCGGTAGTGGAGTGTGGCGGAAACGGGTACCGGTGGAGGGGGCGGTAGCACATCCCTCGGGCTGGACCCGATGCTGCTAGAGATCGCCATGGAGGTGTCCTCCGTGGGATCGGTAGTCTGATGTCGCTGGCTCTCGGAGGCGGTGTGGCCCTCGGAAGGCGAAGCGGCTCTGGGTAGGGAGCGGGACTGTGAGTGTGACGGTGAATGTGAGCGTGAGGAGTGAGACATGACGGATCTGTGAATAATGAGTTTCGTAAGTACGGGAAGATACAAAAGAATAACTAAGGAAATGTGTAATGAAATGCATGTACGGGTCAGTCGCGTGAGAATCGGGAAAAGGACAGTACCGGGAATTTTCGACTCAAAAACCGTTAGCAATAGTAATTACGTTCCGTCCTTGCATAATCCATTTTGAACTAGGCATGGGTGATCAGGCCATGCGTAGTTAAAAATTAAACATGCAATCGCGAAATTAATTCTCTAAAGTTTAGACCCATAAATGATTTTCCGAAAAGCCTTGGTTATAGTT
Source organism: Senecio squalidus (assembly GCA_910822075.1). Taxonomy (NCBI): domain Eukaryota; kingdom Viridiplantae; phylum Streptophyta; class Magnoliopsida; order Asterales; family Asteraceae; genus Senecio; species Senecio squalidus. The sequence continues at coordinate 34,563,123 of CAJVGC010000582.1, read as the reverse complement.
TGGTTTCGAAAATTTTTGAAAAATTTTTAAAACCGTTTTTCTCTATAACCTGTGCTCTGATACCAAGTCTGTCACACCCCGCTAAAGCGGAAACACGGAATGTGAAGAGCTGGAAGATCATTACACGGGTTATATAAACATAACGGCAATCAAGTCATTAATTGAAAATATTTAAAGTGTTTACAAGTTCATAAAACAACCAAGTCACAACATTTTAGTACACCGATACATAAATTTAAAGTTTCATTAAAAACTCCCAAAAGAAATGGCCAAGTCTTTTCCCAATGAGGTTCTCACACGACCGCCTCGACCCGTCCATGCCATGCACATCATACTTACACTAATTTCCTGAAACATAAGATAAAGTGTCAACTACGAAAGTAGTGAGTGAGTTACAGTTTAAGTAGTTCGGCAAAAATATAAGTAAAGTATATAAAGTAAAAGTTTCCAAAAGAGAGTTAGCGGAGAAAAGTCGCGTAAAATTTATATGCTTTTAAAGTTCAATTAATGGGCGAAATTGGTGCCCTAAGTTCGTAAAGACTAAGTAGAGTCAAATTTAGTCAAAATGTAGTTGCGGAAATAATCGCTAAAAGTTCGTAAATTTATGCGTATAAGTAACCAATTAGATTTCTTGTATCAACCTCTTGGCATCTATAACTTAAGTGTTCACACTAATCCGTTTGTTCAACCGTGAGGCCCTCTCTTCCCGCCTATCCTACGGGAAGTTGTTCAAGTTCTTAGTAATATGTACTTAGACTGCCATCTATGGAAGGAACGGTTCTTTCCTAAGTATCGATACCCATAATTACTATACGGATCTGTAGTTAATAGTGTGTAGTTCTAGAAAGTAGCTGGGCACTAAGTAGTTTTGTTTTAAAGAAATAGTTGTTCCGTCACTTAAGATCATGTTATAGTTCCATCAAGGGTCGGTCCGCATACAAGCATCAATGATTAGTTTAGCTGAGAAAAAAGGGCAAGTTCGTAAGTTCAAGTAGAGTAAAAGTGTTTTACGCATAAGAGTTCAAAAGGTTTGTCCAAAATAGATCAATAAGTTCCAAGCTCAAAATAGTTCAAATAGTTCCAAGTTAAAATAGTTCATAATTTGTAATAAGTCGAAGTTCATAAAGTTGCAATTTGTTCATAAAAGTTTTCAAGTACAAATAATCTTATGTTTCCCCCAAAAACGTCATGCAAAATACATAAAAAAAATAAGGGGTTGTAACTCACGGATTGCGAAGAGTAAGATACGGAAACTCGGTCGGAAATGGAAGCCGGGAATCACGGATTGCCTAATAATATCAAGATAGTTTAATTAGTTGTTATATTATTATGTTCTTATGTAATAATATAGATAAAATGTTATTAAACCTTAAGTGTCAAGGTTAAGTTTAGTTACAATAGTCCGAAAAGGTGATCGTCTCATTTTTATCCAAAAGTCCAATTTAACGTTTTTGATTATTAAGTCTTAAATGCTTTTGCTCGCTGAAGTGATTTACAATTTTCTAAGGAAATTTGGGCAGCGCTTCCGCGCCCAAATTTCATGCCCAAAAATTGTTCAATCAATTCCGCTCACAAATCACCTAAAATGCAAATATATATATATATATATATATATATATATATATATATATATATATATATATATATATATATATATATATATATATATATATATATATATATATATATATATATATATATATATATATATATATATATATATATATATATATATATATATATATATATATATATATATATATATATATATATATATATATTATAGTTCAATTCAAGTCCAAATAGTCCACACTTGTCCAAAATATTATTTATGTTACATAATCAGTCCCAAAAGTCAAGGTATCAAAAAGTCAGCGGGTCAACATATGGTCCAAACGTGCTAAAAACGACAAAAACGAAGAATTTGTAAAAATCCAGCAGCTCTGTACGCCGCAGTGAGCACCAGAGCGTCGCACAGAATCTGAAAATGTTGCCCGCTGCGCCGTTGTGAGCTTTAGGACGGCGCAGTGTTCGGGTGGTTTCGGGTTTTTATTACAAAACGTGTTTTAAGCTCTAGATTTCGACATGCAAATAGTTTAAACTTATCAAAACATCATATTAACAGTTTATAAGGCATCTTTAGTTACAAAACCGTGGATCTAAAGGTTATTTCGGTTAAAAACGATTTTGACAATTGAAAGTCATAGATTTGCATAAAAACTTATTTTTAACCGTTAGATCTTACATGCAATTGATTATTTGAAATAAAATAGTAAAAAGAAAGAGATCTACCGAAGGAAAAGCTCGGATGATGAGTTTTGGGTCGGATTTACGCTTCAAAAATCTTTACAAGCTTAGTCCTTTTTGATATAAACGACACCCCTTTTCTTCACTTGAAGAATGGAACGATTTGTATGGTGAAATGTTTCTGGAAATGAAAGTTTTTGATGAAGAAGTTGAGAGAAAAGAGTTTTGTGTGTGTTTTTGTTTGTAAAAGTGATTTAGTAAAATGGAAATGAAATGGAAAAGTAACAAAAATGAAATAGTGTGTTTGGGGACTGCAAATGGCAGTAATGAGGGTCTGGAAATCGGGTTGATTGGTTGAAACATTGTTGGAATCAAGACATGCAAGAAATTTGAATTTCTTACAAAATTCGTCCTCCAGGACGGCGCACATGGCCTCTGTGCGTCGTCCTGGACCATTTTTGTAATAATTTTTGTGTTTTGGCTGATTTTGTACAAGGGTTTCGTTGGACCTTTTCGTTAACTAATATTTTAAAGTATGATACGTTATGAACTTAGGAAAGTTCATTAGGGGTTTTCTTGGCATTAGGACTTATTTAATTTGATTCCGGTTGTGATTCCGACGTCGTAGCGGTTCCGATTATTGAAAAGTTAGAGACTAGATAGACCGAAAGAGACATAGATTATAAAATGCACCTGGAAATTAGACGGTTGTCACATTTTTTTTATGGGTTGTATGTTGTAATCCTTGACTCTTGATATCGTAACTGGAACACCTCGTGTTTCCGCTCTAAGCTGGGTATGACAGAACAACTAGCGCATAATTTGCTCAGTGTGTCTCACATCTACAACAATGACAATCCTGCCTACTTTACGAAGAAAGAAGTATTGATTCTGAAATCAGGGATTAAAATTCCTGAGGACCTAATACTGATGCGCGCACCACGAAAGAAGAATACGTACATTGTGGACATGAACAGCACCGATTGTAACATAGATTCAACATGTTTACTGTCGAAGTCCACAAGTGAAGAAGCGATGATTTGGCACAGGAAAATGGCTCACTTACAGGAAAATGAATGAGATAACCAAGAACGGGCTAGTGAACGGGGTTCCTTTGAAACGATTTGAGTATCAAGACAAATGTGTCCCCTATAAACTTGGAAAGCAACACAAGAAACCTCAAAAGACCAGGGCCCTCAATACGATTGAAACACCATTTGAGGTAATGCACACTGATCTTTTCGGCCCCATCAAGCAGCGAAGTTTTGGCGGAAAATATTACTGTCTTGTAGTCAACAATGACTACACTCGTTACTCTTGGGTTTACTTCTTGGCTACTAAGAGTGAAACAGCCAGTAAACTGATCAATTTCTTTGACATGATCAAGAACGTTTTTTAAGCAAATTTCAAACGCCTAAGAAGTGACAATGGAACAGAATTCAAAAACTCCACCATGACTTTCTACTGCAGCTTATGAACCTCAACAAAACGGCGTTGCAGAGAGGAAGAACATAACACTGATCGCGGCCGCACACACAATGTTGGCTGACTCGCACTTCCTTGTTATGTTCTTGGGAGAGGCTGTTAATACATCCTGCTACGTCTTAAATAGGGTGTTAAATGTTAAACGGTTTAATAAAACAAGCCATGCGTTAATAAATAGTCGAAAACCGATCTTGCTGGTTTGGAACCTTCGGGGTTCCATGTACTGTTTTGAAAACAAATTACACAACTAAGTTTGAACCTACAGTAGTTCAGGGATATTTTCTTGGATATGTAAGGATGTGTAAACAAACGAGTTTACTTAAAACTTTCAAGAACAGTGGAAATCGTGTTTAACATGGAAATAACTAGTTATAATTTTGAAAAACAAACTTGTCCAACAATTTTCTTTGACTATGATTCGTTGTTTAATTCGTTTAATCTAAACCTCCTCTAGTGTGACAAATACAGGAATAGCAGAAGAACAAATTTTCTCTTCTGATGATGAGGACTTCGTTTTTCCTCGCTCGCCTGTGATTCAAGAACTTGTGGATGAAATTGTTGAACCTGTTCAAGTGGTGGAGCCGAAGACCAAGAAGATGCACAGGAAGATGAACAAGTTGATGAACAAACTGATGAACAAGCAGATGACCATGTAGATGTGGAGGACACACAGGCTGAAGACCAGGAATTTCACCCATTTCATGATAACTCTGACCATGAAGAGTATGTCAATGATCTCCCAGAATCAAGGATACACAAGATTCATCCTCTCGGGAATATTATTGGAGATCCGAATGCAAGTGTTCAAACAAGAATGCAGCTTGAAGTTCTTCAAGGAATGTATGTGACAGCTACACAATCGGAGGATTATAACAACTATCGCTTCTTCTTCTTCGTTTCTCAAGAGGTTCGTGCTAATATTCATATGGCCCTCAAAGACGCCAATTGGGTGAACGCCATGCAAGAGGAATTAGCACAGTTTGAGAAGCTTTGTGTCTGGACCCTCGTGGAACTACCAAATGGAGAGTATGCTTTAGGCACCAAATGGGTTTTTATGTGCAAACGGGACGATCGTGGAATTATCACTCTGAACAAAGAACGACTCATCGTGCAAGGTTTTTATCAAGAGGAAGGACTATACTTTCACGATGTTTTCGCACCAGTCGCTCGACTCGAAGCAGTTCGCCTCTTCTTAGCATACGCCTCTCACATGGGATTTACAGTTTATCAGCTCGACGTGAAGAGTGTTTTTCTCTACGGAAAAATCGATGACACAGTCTACGTTCAACAGCCACCTAGGTTCGAAGATCCACAACACCCAGACAGAGTTTACAAGCTTAACAAAGCTTTGTATGGTCTTCATCAGGCCCCACGCTATGGTACGACACACTGTCAATATTTCATTTAGAAGCCGGTTTTAAAAGATGACGCATCGATAGCACTCTCTTCATCAAAGAAAGCCCCAAGGCCAAACTTTTGGTTCAAGTCTACGTGGACGATATCATTTTCGGTTCATCTGATCATCAAATGTGCAAAGATTTTGAAAAGCTAATGAAGGAAAGATTTGAGATGAGCGCAATGGGAGAACTAAAGCTCTTTTTGGGATTGAAAGTTGAGCAATTAAGTGATGTCATGTTCATTCATCAATCCAACTTCGTTACTGAGATACTTGAAAAATTCAACATGACTGATTCCAAGCCCATTGCCACTCCCATTCAACAACAACATAATTTGGATCCAAATGCTTAGAATGATCCTGACGTGGAACTGACAGTCTATCGCGGAATGATAGGCTCGCTTATGTACTTAACAGCATCTCGCCCGGACATAACGTTTGATGTTTTTTTATGTGTTAGGTTTCAGGCTTGTCCGAAGACGTCTCATCACTCTGCAGTCAAGAGGATTCTCCGCTACCTAAAAGGCCGACCGCGGCTAGGACTCTGGTATCCCAAAGGAAGCGACCTCTTTCTTGAAGCATTCACGGACTCAGACTTGGGAGGTTGCAACATGAACCGGAAATAAACCTCCGGTGGTTGCCAATTTCTGGGAGGATGTCTCGTGTCTTGGCAATGCAAAAAACAGACGACTGTTTATGTATCCTCATGTGAAGCAGAATATATTGTTGCAGGTAGTTGTGTGTCTCGGGTTCTCTGGATTCAACAGAGGCTGGATTACGGTCTATCTCTAACCTCTACTCCTAAAAATATAGATAATGAGGATGTTGTATTTGTTATTAAAAATCCAGTAAAACAAGACACATAGACTTTAAGCACCATTTTATCCGAGACTATGCCGAAAAGAAATTAATTGACATAGTTCGAGTCTCGTTTGAAAACAATATGGCCGATCTCTTCACAAAAGCTTTTGAGAAATCACGCTTCAAATCTCTCATTCACCGTATCGGTTAATCTAAGTTACGTACTCCGATACGGTGAATGAGAGATTTGAAGCGTGATTTCTCAAAAGCTTTTGAGAAATCACGCTTCAAAAATGTTTTCAAATTTAACACGAGCTATCCCCTCGCCCGTTTCATATGATGCCCTTGTCTAGGTTGGTAACCAATCCATACCACTCGTAACTTAAAACACTTCACAAATACCTTGAGTGCATTCAAATTTTTGTCGAATGTACGCTAATAACGGGTGCTTGTTAGGCAAAATTTAAACCTGCTTATTTGCAATTAAAACACTACTTTATTCCTTTGAGACTGAATGGTTAAATTGGACAACCACACAAACATGAGTTTAAATTTAATTGTATTTGGTTCCCTTGAATTTGTCAATTAAAACGTTCCGAAAAGCAATCTGCGAATCATTAACTATCATATTGTCTATTACCGTTATATTACGTTTAGTTAAAATAATTTTAGTTAAATTTTTCTTTTCTTTTTAAGTTAATTTTTTCGTAAATTTCTCAACGTCGGTTACTTATTGAGTTACACATAGTCATATTGCTTGGTCCATTGGGCTAAAATATTTGGCCCATTTTCGTAGGCCCAAGTTTTGGCCTATAAAAGGCTCAAGAATTGAATTTCATATTCACTTCTGAGTTTTTACTTTTCACTTTCTACTCTCACTAACGAACAAGTCTTTTTCTAAGCTCGACGAAGATATCTTTCACTTCAATCTCGGTCAAGTTTTCACGTAAGTTTCGGCATAATGTTCGTTTTCTTGATTAAATCTTTAGGATTTTAGCTTGTTTTCGCTAAGTTTTTCCCAAATTATCCTCATGTTCGTCACGTTCGTGAGAAAATCATATGATTTGCTTAGTTGTTGATGATAATCTTAGGATTTTTGTTAATGTTCGTATGATTTGTGATGATGTTCTTCATGTTCTAGAAGCCGAGATTTAACATGTTCGTATAAATTGATTCATGACTTAGTGAAATCTTAGAGATCGAACGAACATTCAAGTTCGTGGAAATTTACCCTTTCCACAAACATACAAGTTCATGGGCTCTTTCCACAAACATAAAAGTTCGTGGGCTCTTTCACCTAACATGTTGGTGAACTCTTGATTATTTCAACGAACATGCATGTTCGTGGACTCTTGATTCTATCAACGAACATACAATTTTGTATGACACTTAACTATTTCAACGAACATGTATGTTCGTGGCAAACTTATGTTCGTGGGCACTTATGTTCGTTTCATCGGTAAACTTTTTAAATCCTCCACGAACATGTCTTGCGAACATATCCTTAGTATAATGACCAACATTTGTGCTCGAAGAACATACATGTTCGGCGAACATGCATGTTCGTGGCATATTTGTCTAATTTGTCTATCTTTTTCAGATTTTACAGTTGGCTCAGCGCGTATTCGACGAAAGACATAATCAGGCGGTAAACATAGCAACTGATTCCCTACAAGCAGTTCATTTTCTTCATGCACTCCATTTCTTACAACGATTTCGCCTGTCCTTTCTCATTCAAGAAGATGTGCCCATCATCGTTCCATTGGTTCAAAAGTTCTATGATGCATTAGAACACGTGGAGTTAGTGCACCCACAGACTGGTGAAACTAAGGAAGGTTTGCGTGCAGTAGTCCATGGTTAAGAGATTCTAATCACCATTTCTCCACTGCGCACAATCTTTAAACTTGGCAAAGCGACTCAAGAACGGTCTGCTTCTCATCTCGGTCCACAATTCCTAGGACGCATCCTACCTCGTATGGGTTATGTTGGACAAGCACCTACCCTCCAGTACTCAAAGGGAAAATTCTATGGTCAATGGAGGTACTTATTCCATGTTATCGTTTCGGTGTTCAAAACTACAAAAACTGGGCACGATACAATGGAGAGTCGGCTCATGTCAATGCTGGTTTGTCTGATTCTTCACCGTCCGTATATAGTTTGCAGATACATATATGAGCAACTACAGAACGAGCTGTTACAACCTAAGCCTCTGTTGCTGTATCCACGATTCATTATGATTCTTATATCTCACTTTTTGCCAGAGCTTCCAACTGAGGGTCTCCGGGTTAGAGTCAGCGTGATTGACAGTAAGATCTTCAACTCCTGCCTAAAGCATCATACCTTGTGTTCCAGATGAGGCTCAACCGCATGAGGCTCTTTTATTTGGGGCTCTTATTGATACTGATTTGTTGATCCTTATTATGATGATGCGGCACCTACCCTTATAGAGGAACTGCCAGTGAAAGTGACTGGTCCTTCTACTTTAGTGCCTGCTCAACCTGTTTCTCACGGAGAGGCCTCTCGAACCAAGGGCAAAGCACCAGTTACTGTTGATCTTGCCTTAAACTCCAGTGATGAGATATATACTGAGATTGATAACTATCATGGTACTTCATCTAGGAGTCCACCTGTGGCGGATAGTACTGAACGGCCTATTGTTACTCCACCGGGGAGTCAGCACACGGAGATCACGAAGATTCTTGTTGTTTCATTTACTACTAACATTGCTGCTGATGCTGGTAATACTGAGGAAATCCCCGCACAGACCGAGGAGCTTGATTTAGACAAGGAAGATCAGGATGTGGTCACTTATCGTTTCCATCCTGTTAATGTAGCAGAGCCCAGTGCCGGGGAACGCCCTTTCTCGGAGGAAGATGAATCTGAATCCTCATCTACTTCTTTTATTCGGCGGCCCCGAAAGCGGCAAGCCAAAGATCCTATTGTCCAGGAGCCCGTTGCTTCTGATGCTGCTCATGATGCTGCTAATCCCACTCCTAACCTTAATGATTTACATGTTCTTATTTTGCAGCTTTTATCTGAGGGCGCAGAATTAAAGAAATCTTATGCAAAGAAGACTCGGCGTATTTCTGATCTCGAATCTAAAGTTCGGGAGCTTTCGAAGCGTCCAACTGCTTAGGGGGAGCAAACTTGCACGGCTAACACTCTGAGACTAAGGTGGAGAGATGATCAGGACGATCCCGGTGCCGAGCAATCTAGAGAGCAAGTTGGTACTAGTTCTCAAGAAATGGTGATTTTCTAGGCATCGGAGAAGGGGGAGCAACAAAAACAATAACAACAAAAACAACAGCAGCAACAACAACAACAGCAAGCCCTTGAAGATGAATATGACATGACAAATAATGAAGATATATGGGAAGTTGATGATAGAGCTAATGATGAACATGCTAATGGTGATGACATTGTATTTGAGACAACGGGTGATTGTTGAAGATGATGGTGGCGTTGGAGGCAAAGCTGAAAGCAGTATTAAACCAAGTCTCGAGGAGCGCAATAGTTGGTTTTGTCAAGTGAATATGCAAAATCAAGATAACGTGGTTCATAAATTCTTCACAAAGAGTTCAGATCGTCAGTCGCATCAAGGAATCCTAAGTTGGTTGTTTGATTCGGAGCTTAAGATGTTCGTTATTAAGCGGTTTGACGGAGTTCAGTATGTGGGCAGAAAACGAGAAAACTTCAATTCATTTCCGAAGTCAGAGCTCAGAGATTTATCAAGATTTCCATTAATCAATCGCGAAAATAATGAGTGGGTGAAATGGTTAGAAGGTATTGTTAGAAAGGAAGGAAGTACAACTAAATTCAAGGAGCTTCAGGCAGTTAAAGGAAAGTTCATGATTAACAGAAGGAAGATAAATCGTAGAACTGGCAAGCGTGCAACAAGAATCGGCTATCCAATGTATGTCGAAGATCGCGCTGAAGAACTTTGGACGTGATATCTTGGCGGATCTTTATATGTGGGCAGTGGATACTAATACAAGTGAAGCGGTTATGTACAAGAAGGATGATGAAGTCGAAGATGGAATGAGTGAGATATTGCGAGTTATTGATGCGACTCAACTTGCGAATCTAACAGTGAATGATTTGTAGATTTTGCACAGGTACCGTATATATGCAATTGACGGTTGGGCGGACATTAGTAGAGATTATCAGCGTATCGTCAACGGTTGCATAAACCTAGGAGTGAATGCAGATAGCGATGATTTGCACAGAGAATAGAAGCAACAGTCAAGGGGGAGTTTGTTGAGGCAGATATCAGATGACTGATTGTTCTATTACTTTGTTATTTTGTAATTGTAAGTACTTAGACTACTTTGTAGACCCACGAACATGTATGTTCGTGGGCTTAGAGTTTGTTGGGCTGCTCACGAACTTGCATGTTCGTGAGGCCCATTGTAGCCCAGTATAGACGAACATGTCTCTCTATATAAAGAGACATTCAGTTCAGTTTTCGGGTTACGTTTTTGGAGGGAATTTTGAGAGAATACTGTATTGCGTAATTTAGTGATTCAATAAATAAAGTATTCAAAATTGGTAATCATTGTGTTTGTTCTATTGCTTTCGATTATTACTTTTTTCATACAATTGATTACGAGTTTCCGTCTTGTAATCAATTGGATTAATCTTGTAGATCTGACCACTGGGACCTACATATACAATTTTACATAATCTTCAGCTAAGCTATCATTGAATCAAGAAAAAATTAGTTAAGATGGGGAACCCAAGCCATAACGGGTCTTGATTGTCCTTTCTCGTTCACTTAGACAAACTCCTTGAAGAAATCATCATATCTGGAAATAGTATCGTTGGCATACGAATTAATATGTTTCCTTGGTGGACTGAAAGATTTTGATTGCCAACTAAAAGAATTTACTCTTTGACTCGGGCAATATTGAGTTGATGTTCGAAATGATGGTTGAAATGGGCGATCATTTGAAACACCTGGGCGTTCCTGTTTTATAACCCAGTTTTGTTTCATTGGTTTCCGAAAAGGTGAAAGTGATCTAACCATAGGTTGAGCCCTTTGTGAGGACGATTCGCAAAATTGCTTTCTGTTTGGACACACATAAGCCACGTGACCATGTTCACGGCACTTAAAACAATGGCCTGTTTGGATTTTGAGTTTTCAGTTAAATTACTCGTTCTTGTTTCAGAAAAACTTGACTCATTTGAAGCAATTGACTCGGTCTGATCGTCCCTTGTAGAGAAAGATTCACAGGAAGAGTCAACACTGTTTTCCTTCAATTCAAAATCATTTTTAAAGCAACTGAAATTGTTATTAAAAGGTGGAGGTGTTCCATGATATCCCAAACCAGTGACATTTATGGTTGTCCTTTGACGACTCAAAATCGAAGTGAGGGTGTAAGATGAGTTTCAAAATTGCTCAATCTTTCTATTTAGCTCCAATACTTTGACCTCGCTGTCTCTGATTTCCTTTTCTTTTTCGATATTCAACTTCTTCTGTTTTTCCTAACTTTCATAAAGCATATCAATCTTTATCGACTGTTCAGTTATAGTAGATAAAAACTCCCTTCTATCTTTGGAATCTTGGCGAAGCGTATGTAAAAAGTAATTTTTCAGATTAACTTGAGTAGCCAATTCAAATTTCAAATCTTTATGTTGAGTCATCATGGTGTCCAAGGATTCAGTTAAACTTTCATTTTCCTTGGTTAAAGTTGAAACATATTTGCACAAATCAATTACGGATTAAGTTTCAAAAAGTACCCTTTTCTTATCAGTCTGAAGGTTCGTCATGTTTGCCACAAAGTTTTTCTCTTGTACATCGAGCACACATGAACATGATTGTAGTTCTTCCTCCTGACTGAGATGTTCTTTGTCAGAACACATACTCTCTATATATTGAACACTTACTGAAGCCTTAAATGCATGACTTGAGTTTTCTGAACTTTTAGAACATGTTGTCAAATCATAAGTTTGATAATCTTCTTGAACAAGCATAGCCTTTGAGCTTAAATTGTTTTGTTTATATTCATCTATTCCGTAAGAAGTTATTTAATGGTCTTGGTTTTGATATGGCTCAAGTTTTGGCTGTTGACACTCCCTTGTGAAATTTCTCAACTTCTGACATTCAAAGCACCGTACTTTAGATATATCAAAACCTACTTTGCTAGTACGAGGACTACTTCCATTTCTGGCTATGAACTTCTTGATTTTGTACTTAAGCATTGCCATTTTCCATTTAATACCTATCTCCTCCATGTCATCACTATCCACTTCATAATAATCTTTATTTTAAAGTCATGGGTCAGTTATCTTTCCTTGGATGTGATTTTCATAAGCAGTCATGAAGCAAGACAAAAGTTCTAATGATTCCTCGGCAGACTTCACACTCATTGGCATGTTGTGAGGAGCATGAGTTTCCTTAGTAGACTTTGAACATTTAGAAGTTTTCCAGATAATGAACATGAGCTTCCTTTTGTGGTTTTATCTTTATCAGATTGCAGAACACTAAATCCATAAAGTGCTGGATTTTGAATATATTTCTGTGATATTTCAACACTCGTGCTTGTTATTTCATTTCCTCTAATTTTTCAATGATTTTCTCCAGTGTTAGAGGATCTTAAGTATCATCAGTCTCTTTTTCTATCTCATCTCTCATGAGATTTGTGTATACCTCCCATCTCTTTGGTATAGCGTCCAACATTCTCTCTCTCTCTCTCTCTCTCTCTCTCTCTCTCTCTCTCTCTCTCTCTCTCTCTCTCTCTCTCTCTCTCCCTCTCTCTCTCTCTCTCTCTTCTCGTCATCAACGTCTATTCCAAAGTTTTCAAGTTCAGCTAACAGATGATAGTATCTGTTTATCTAATTTTCTATAGATTCATCGGCAGTTGATTTGAAGATAACAAATTCTCTTTTCAATTGATTTGCTTTAACTTTTCTCTGTTTAACTGAAGTAGATCACTTCATTTCAATTTCTCTACATAAGGCATTCTCTGACTTGTGTGACCTTGTGAGATGTAGCAGTTCATTACGAAGAGACATCTTCAGACTAGCCCAAATTTTGTTTTCAGCATCAAACACATTTCTTAGTTCAACTGATATACTGTTGATTGGATCTTTTCGCCTTACACCATCTATAATTATTGTTGGATGAACGTATTCTGTTTGAGTACACAGCCACATCTGAATATTATTGAATTTACAATAAGATTCAAATTTGTCAATCCAATCATAAGAGAGAGATGCGTTAGGGAATTTAGGTGAACTGTCTCACTTTAAAGATTCCATCTCGATCGAAACAGCGAACAAGAATTATTCACGAATTAAGCAATTTGATGAATTTAAATCACGCACAAAAGTTAAGTCCACGAATAACTTGATTCAATAAGTCTCACGAATATATGTAGCCAAAAAAAAATACAACGAATACCACTAGTCACATGCAAAAGATTATGCTCCACCTTAATATTATGCTCCACGAACACTCTTATTAAAAAACGCACAGTCTACTTGCGAACTTAAAACCGAACAAGATCTATTCAATTGCCGAGTAAGATTTCACGAATAAGAATTGTGCCGAAAAAATATGCTGACCACGAATATGTATTCACGAACTCAAATCCGAAAAATATTTATTCTAGGCCCACGAATGTTACTAATTTTCTGAAGTCACGAACACACAATTAATTAAATTAAATTCAACATAGCCGAGCATATAGTTATTCAATTGCCAAACTCAATCTGAACACCAACCGATATTGAATATTCCAAGAGAATTAATCAGACTCAAGTTAATGAACACCAACTCAATCAAAGCATGATGTCATCATGTAATAATTTGAATTGAATTAGATAACAAAATGTAGTCCCACATGATCCACAAATAAGTTCTGCCAAACTTCACTACCTTAAGATTTGATATGCCGAAGAAGAACTTGCCCATCCGAATATTGCGTTAATTTAAATTAATCCCACGAACACAATTTAAATTCCGCATAAACACTCTGAGAATTTGATTCCACGAATTAAGCCGCCACAAACCCTAAAATTAAACCCTAAAATTCAACTCAGCCGCTATCAAATCAAAATTCCAATTCCAATAACAAAATTTCTAAATAAACTTAATGTGTAGATCTAATCTTGAACCATAAACAAGAGCAAACATTTGTTGTTTGCTCAGATACCAATTGTGTCCCAGGTATTGAATCAACAAGATTAAACCTATTGATTATGAGGAAGAATCTCAATAATCAATAGGTAATACACAATAAGAATTACTTAGAAAATATAATAAACGATTACCAAACACGAATTGTATTCTTCAGTGTCGACTTCTCCGATGTCTACCTTTTTTCTCCAAAAATTTTAACCCTAAACGTAAAAATGTTTTCATTTTATATAGGATAACATGTTCATCGGACTTGGGCTACTAATGGGCTTATGAACAATACAATGTTCATTAACACCCAAAACAAATTATTGAGCCCACGAACAATACAATATTCGTGGAACTTGACATACACGAACAATCATGTTCGTTGTACATCATACACGAACATGAACATCATGTTCGTTGGACATCATACACGAACATGAACATCATGTTCGTTTACATACACTATAAATACATTCTTAATAAATCTAGAACAACTATCACATATATTGCACCAACAAGGAATGTATAGACTATGATGAAGTTTATGCCCAGTAGCTATAATAGAGGCTATAAGAGTGTTTTTGGCATATGCTTCTTATAAGAATTTCAAAGTGTTCCAAATAGCTGCTTTCCTTTATGGAGTTTTAGAAGAAACTTTCTATGTGTGTAGCCACCAGGATTCATAGATCCACATTACCTGATAGAGTGCTTAAATTGGATAAAGCTTTCTATGGCTTACACCAAGCTCTGAGGGCATGGTATGACACATTTTATAAATACTTTATTGACCATGTATATCTTTAGACAAGACATTGTTCATTAAGAAGTATATTAGGATTCTATTTTGTGCATATCTGTGTTGATGATATAATTTTTGGGTCTTCAAATGATTTGTTGTGTAAGAAATTTGAGTCTGTGATGCACTCTAAGTTTCAGATGAGCTCTATGGGTGAGATGTCTATCTTCTTACTTTTGCAGGTTAAACAATTAGACAATGGGATTTTAATTAACTAGTCTTAGTATGTAAACGATATGTTGGTTAAGTTTAGATACACAAATAGTAAACCTGCACCCACCCATGTTGATACAAGAGCCAAGTTACATCCAAATTTAGAGGGAGAGAGTGTTGATCAACATATGTACTGGTCTATGAGAGGTTCTTTAATTTATTTAACTTATAGTAGACCTGATATTATGTTTCGATTTTGTTTGTGTGCTAGATTTCAAGCAAATCCAAACGTTTCTCACGTAGTGACTGTTAAGAGGATTTTTACCTACCTTAAAGGAAAACCTAGTGTAGGCCTTTTGTATCCTAAGAACTCAAACTTTGACTTATATGCTTTCACTGATAGTGACTATGGTAGTTGTAATCTAAATACGAAGTACACAATAGGAGGTTGTCAATTTCAAGGAAATAGGCTTGCTCATGGTAGTGCAAGAAACAAAATTCTGTCTGATGAAACTAAGTATATAACAGCAGCTTCTTACACTTCCCATGTTGTATAGATTCAAAATCAAATGTTAGACTATGGCTTTATCTTTATGAACATTCCATCAACATAGATAACACTGATGCAATGTTCATCACTAAGAATCATGTCCAACAAAACCAAACACATTGAGATTAGGTACCACTTTATAAGAGACTGTTTTGAAAAGAAACTAGTGCATTTAGTTAAAGTTCCTACTGGAAATTATTTAGCTGACCTTTTCACAAAGGCTTTTGATACAACAAGATTCGTGTGTTCAAGCTATTGTCTCATGAATCTTGACTGATTGTGTCACAAAAAAAAATTATAAATTTTTTTATTTTCAGTTTGTAGAGTTAAAAACTCAAAAACATTATGATCTCTTTTCGTCTTACAAAAAGATTTGTTTCTATGTTCTTTTAAAGTCTTAAATATTTTAAGGTTTAATTGTTGAGTCTTTTAGTTTTGTTTTACTTTTCTTTGCCTTTTAATCTTCAGAAAATCAAATACAAATATTAAAATATGTTTTTAAAAGATACAAAACAAGTTTTCTACATTTAACTAATTTTATACAAAGAAATGTAAAATCAAATAAAAAATGATAAAATGTTTCATAAAAATAAAAAAAAAGTGAAAAACTTTGATAGGCAATATAAAAATAAAATTTCTAAAAAGTGAATCAAAAGCATAAGTTTCAGATGAGCTTAAATAGTTCTTAATTTATAGAATGTCTTGAAACTAAATATTTTTATAAATGCAAAGTTACTTGTATTTTAAAATCTTAGTAACCTGCAGTTTATAAGTTGCTAAAAATACCAAAAATATTGATGCTCTCAAATGTTATATCAATTCTGTCAAGTGAAAAAGAACAAAACAATATTATATATTGTAAATTATGACATATAAATATGTTTTGCATTAATTAAAACATGGAGAAAGTGTAAGAAGTCAAAAATCCTTGATGTTGGCTTGATAAAAGGCAAAGACAAGAGGATGAGATGGTATAGTTCCCTTTTTAGAAAGTTGAAAGAATTCCTTGCAACTATATTAAAACTATTTTAATTAAACCATTGACCACAATGTATATTCAAGAAATATCTTGAAAGGTGAAAGTAACTATAAAGTCGTATGAAGATCATAGTTTAACTATTCTTAATAAAGATCGAGGAGTTGGCTTGTGTTCCAAAATTGTTTTTCATAACTAAATGCTTTACACTATTTTAAACTATTACTGATAGTTTAACATATCTGCTTCAGTATAAATTCACACTAAAAACACCTAATGTTTTTAATGATCAAGAATATAAATGTTATATTTAAGTAAACACTCTTTAAATTTATTCTTATTTGACATAATTGAAAAGTTTGATGGTTTATCATTTCCTTTTGAATTATAAAAAAAACCGGAAGCTTATGAATTTTTGACACATGAATTATCGTAATATAAATACAGTTCATGCATTTACCAAAACATTTCATTTCTACATAAATTTGTTGTGTAGAACTAACTTATATATTTATGGAGTATAAGCTTTTAGATTTTGAAATTGAAATTTTAAGTTTGGAAGATTGTATCAAGTTAACTAGAAATTTAAAAAATGTTAAACTCTGAAGTTGAAATTTTACTTTAGATTTTAATTCTGAAGATAAAATTTTAATTCTAAAACTTTTAAAAAGTTAACTTAGATGTTTGACTTTTTCACTATGAAGATGAAATTTTTAGTTCAGATAATTTTTAATTCTTTTAATTTAATATTCTTTATTTTATTTTTTTGGTGTTCCGGTTTCCTTTATTGTCCACATTTTAACTCGGATTGTATTTTCTTTAATTCGGATTATATATTAAGTTAGTAGGAAAATTATCTTTTAATTTAACTCTGAAAAGATTTGTGATTATTTATATTCGGTTATATTCATATACAATTTTAAAATCAAATATCAATCAGTCTCTCAAAATTTTTAATTCCCTAATCTCAATTGTGTCTTTTAACCTAATTTAGAGCCTTCCCGACATAGTTACATGCGACATGGTACGTTTGATTTTTAATAAAGTTGATTCTAGTGTGTTTTGATTAAATACAGATGGATAATTTGCCATTTGTTAAACAACACAATGTTGTGGCATTTCTGGATGTTCATCATGAGAAAGTCGATGAAGGATGTGTGGTAACAATGCACTCCTTAATCAACTCTAGACTATATTTTGCCATCTCAACAAACGCTATCAACTACAATGACATGATTCAAGATTTTTGGAATAATGCATGCTATGAAAAAGTAGATGATGTGCCTACTATATAATCTATGGTGCAAGGATCTCTGATAGTTGTTACATGGAGATTGATTAGGAGGGTATTGGATTTAGATTATGAGAATGGTATTGAGTTATTACCACTTGAAGAAATACAATAAGTGTGTAGAGTTGTTGGATATAAAAGGGATTTCCCAAGCCAAATGGTCAAAAAAATAAGATTTTCTTACAACTTGAGGTATATTGTGCATGTGTTGATTATGTGTTTCCAACATAAATGGTGGTTTGGATGAAATGAGTTAAGCATTGGCATCTGGCTTTGTGTGCTTAATTACACAGAGAGTATTCAACTTCTCGGTTCATCTTTGATAATATGCAAAGAATACTTTCTAGGTCTACAAAGAGGTTCCTGTTATACCCAAGGTTCTTAAAATTGATTATAGATTCTTAATTTAGGGGATTGAGGCCTGAGGGAAGACATTTAGAACCTTTGAACATGAACATGAAGATCATGGGAAATATGTAGAAGATTTTTGTTGCAACAAGATTTTCCTTGACCTTCAGCCCATTCTTTTCCACATATGTTGCAACTTGCAAACCCTAATAATCAAGAACCAATTAATCAACCACCATCACCACCACATTCACTAGTACAGCAAAAAAAAACTCACCACCACCACCTTCACTACCAAATTCACCAATACCACCTGCAATTTCACTGGTTCAGTCACCTATTATTCAAGAACAAGAGTTAGATACTCAAATGGGTAATAATCAGGATGATGATAATGATGATGATGATAATAATGATGATGATTGGTTTTACACAGAAGAGGCTAGTTCACAACTTATCAACTTGGCAGACACCTATATGACTACACTTGTTGCTCCAACTGTGACTGCACCAGTGGTTTAATCGGCCAGTTCACCCTTGCAAGTGTACCATTCAAGAAAGAAGGGTAGATCAAGCATTGGGGTATTGCAGGCTTTTGAACTCAAAGTGAAGAAATATGAGTTGACTACAAGTGTGTCAAGGAAATATTATGAAATTGTATCTTTAAAATGGAAGAATGTGACTCAACAAATTATGATAAACGCTCTCAAATTCAACTGAATCAACTGAAATCACTCTCTTTGGATGATGCATCCAAAAATGAGGAGAATATGAGGAAATAGATGTGAGTATGAATGAGAATGAGGAGACTTTTTTTGTAGAGGAAACAAAAGTGATCGTGGAGGATGAGAAGACAACAATTATGGAAGAAGAGGTAGTTTCAAAGATTATTGGAGAAGAAAGTACTAATGTTATTATGACCTGAGGTTGAGAATGTGATTGGATCTAGCCTGGAGAATTTAGAAAATGTAATTGTGACAGAAAAAGAAAGTGAAGTGGAAACTAAAGAGAAGGCTGAAGAGATGGTTGTTGGGAAAGAATTGGAGAAGAAAGGTGAATCTAGTGCCAGAAGTTTGAAGGGCAATGAGAAGATGGTGGAATTTGAGTTTAACTTTGAAACTCAAACTTTCAACTCTAATTAAAAAAAAAAGGATGAGTTTGAGTCGGATGACGGGAAACGTAACTCGGAAAAAGAAAATGCAGAACGGAATATTGAAGAAGATCATGATTATGATGGATTTACAGATTTAGATGGAAACTACATTGGAAAATTAAACAAAAGTATACCCTGTAGAACTGAAGAATACTATAATAAAGCTTTTGGGGGTGATGAGCTATCTGAACATTATGATGAAACAGTAGAACAAGACAATCTTCACAGTCTTGGTGAGAATGTTGATGAAGATGAAGATGTGAATCCAAAGCTCTAGGTTGAAATAGAAAAACATATCGTAAATTCTAGTAATTGGAAGAAATTTGTATCTAAAAAAGTAGTTACAAAAGAGGGTCCTAATATTGTTGTGGAGATAAAACAACAATTGAATGATTGGAGAAGAAGTATGACTAAAGATAACTATAAGAAACATCTTAAGAACTATCTTGTGAGGGTAAAAGATATCCTACTAGGTCAGTGGGGCAAATGAAATTGAAACTCTAGAAAAACACTATCCAGATATCGAAAAGAAAAAGAGTTGTATGAATTGAAAAAGGAGAGAGAGGTTGATGTTGAGTCTATGAAAGAAAGATTAATAAAGGAGGCTCAACAAGCAACTATCATTGAAATAATATAGAATGAAAAAGAAGAAGAAAAGAGGAAACAAGCTGAACAATCTATTTCTAATACTGTAGAACATGTCACACTTGCATCATTAGTTGCAAAACAAAAGCAGTGTGACATTTCATACTAAGGTCAAATTAGAAGAAGAATATGTTATTGATCTTGAAGGGCAAAAACATATAGATGAATTACATAAATGGTATGATCAGACAGATGAGCATGGGAATACATTTGGATAACTATGGTTTCCCAATTGATGAAGAGAGCAACAAGAAGAATGAAGAAGAAGGAGGATCAGGGTCTAGAATTAGGGATCAAACTCAAGAAGAGGCTAAAGCTGAAAGGTTTTTACATCTTTCATTTTGAATAGTTAAATCAGATCATTCTTTAATAACTTCATCAACTCATCAGTTGTTCTAAAGTAGGTACTCTGGTTTTCCAACAATTATAGCTTTATTCTCTATGCCATATTTCCACCCTTTGATCATAGCTGAAATTATCTATTTAATTTCATCCAACCTTTTTTTCTTAGCCTTTAATTGAACATTAGTTGGAGTTACAATCTTGACACTTGTACCCTCTTAATCTACAGATTTCTTTGCAATCTCTTTTTCTCTATCAGATTGATTCCATTCATTTGGATCATCAAGGTAATTTTTAACTTCTTGAATATGTTTTGCACCCTCTTCATCTTAAATGACACTATCGGTTGTTTGATTTTCAAAAATACTACCAACTGATTGTTTTGCCACTAAATCTTCAAGTCTTATGTATTGATCTTCATTCTACACATTTTCCTTTTTTTCTTTTCTTCCTCTTCTTTCATTCTTCTCTCTGTGATCCAAGCTTGATGGATATCCTTCATTTTCTATTCTTTCAAGGTAACATCAACAACTTTATCCTTTTGAATACTCTCCTTTCTCATCTCATCCAACTCTTCTTGTTTGGAAACCTAGATATAATGTTTTTATAAAGTTTCAATTTTCATTTGACCAACCTGTGGTTTGTCAAACTTCGTTTTGTTCACTAGGTATAGCTTCAAATTATCTTTCAACCTCTTTTCATACATGTTATCTTTCCAAATCTTCAGCTTCTAAGACAACTTTTTGATTATGGAAAGAGGAGTTTCCTTTCCCTTTGCTTATTTCTTCTAGTTTTCACAAGTGTTTCAATCTTCTCAGTTTCATTTCTTGGCACTTCACCTTCACCAACTGACTTCAAACCCATTAGGTTCAAATTCACCAACATTTTCTTAAAAAGATACTCTCCATGTCTAATCTCATCAATTTTTTCTTGTATAGCTTCCTAATGCTTCTCCTTTTTGAAAGATACTCTCTGAGATTTCTTCTTCAGTGATTATCCCCATTCTTGAAATTGAGTCATATGGCATCTCATCATAAATTTCTATTCCTTTCTTCTCGGTAAGCTCATCATAAATGATATCATCTCTTGTACGAGCTTTCTTCCCTTCTCTCTATATGAATTCCATCTTGAAACATGTTTTTCTTCTTCACCTATGATACTTTTCCTTTACAATCATCAATTCCCATTCATGTATGTCCATCCATATCCATAAACCCATCTTTTTGAAGACTAGAAAATATATTATTCACTACATTATCTACATTCACCATCTCATCACTCTTCACCCATGTTTCTTCATCAAAAGAAAAACTAAGCACACCACCAAATTTGGGCTCTTCTTCAACAACCTTGTCACCTGTTCCAGCTTCTTTTTCACCATCATTACCATCGATCATTCATCTCAACTGCTTTTTCCATATGTCCCCCTATATCAGTCTCTTATTCACCAACTACTTCTTCACTACATTTTACTTCTAGTTCTGCTTCATCAATTTAAATATTTCCCCTCATTTTTTAAGCATCATCCATACGGTTTGATTTTAGATTTTCAACTTTTTCTTGCATAGAAGAAATCAACTGAGAAGAACATATATCCTTTAGTTATTTAATTTCTTTTTGTTGACTAAGAGCTTGAGATTTGAGTTCTTCATTATTAGCCAATAAATCAGAAAATGAACTTATGCGAGGAGTACTAGTTGACCCTCTTTGAGAACTCTTGCCTTTGGATCTATACAATGGACGCTTTGATGGTTGTTTTACTATTTGTGAGTATATTACAGGTTCTACTGGTGTATAGAAAGATGTAGACGATGAAACATTTGCAGTAATTCCTTCATCTTACACTATAAGGCTTAGCTCAACATGTTTTGTCATTTTGAGTATGTTCTGCATTCACATATTCATTTAAAACTTGATTATGCTCTACTACTACAAATGGGACCGCAAGAATAAGAGTTTCTTCATGAATAATATTTTGTGCAGGTTGTTCACGCAGTTGTTGTGCAGGCTGTTGTGGTTCAGGTTGTCCATATTGTTTTATTGGTTGTTCAATTTGTTGTTGTGTAGGTTTTTGTGGTTCATGTTGTTCATGTTGTTGTGTTGGTTGTTGAAGTTGAGCAGGTTCTTCTTGTGGATGACCATGAATCATGATAGGAAAGAAAGATGTTTCTGCTCAATACAACCTACTATTATGATGATTCTTCCTCATGTTCCCAAAACCTTCCAAGTCATATGATTCATATTCAACACCTCCCCCTCGGGCATTAATCCTTGTATCTCTGATGATGAGGTTAGTAAGGAACCAAGCCCAAGCTGTCCGCGGCTGTCAAGGCTGTCCGCGGTTGTCAAGCTGTCTCAATTTATGACAACGCCTGTCAAGGTCAAGCTATGTCAGCGCCTGTCAAGGTCAAGCTATGTAGCGCCTGCCAAGGTTAAGCTATATCAGCGCCTGTCAAGGTCAAGCTATGTCAGCGCCTGTCAAGGTCAAGCTATGTCAGCGCCTGGTCAAGGTCAAATTGTCCTGTCAAGATTGTACCGCCTGTATGCCATCGCCTGACAGGCTGTCATCACCTGTCAATCGCCTGACAGGCTGTCATCACCTATCAGTCGCCTGACAGGCTGTCATCGCCTGTCAGGTGGTCGACATATGTCATCACTTGCCAAGTACCGCCTGTCAGGTTGTTTAGGTTGTATGTCATCGCCTGTCAGGCTGTCATCGCCTGTCAGGTGGTCGACATATGTCATCACTTGCCAAGTACTGCCTGTCAGGTTATCTTAGGTTGTCAACGCTTGTCATACCATATTTGAAGGTCCTTGCCCTTGTCTTGGACCACAGTCATAATGACACTTGACAACCACTTTACTACTGTCGTAATAGTGAGACGTCGCATCTTAACAATAATAAAGATAGAAGACGATTCATATACCACTGATTGATTATTAAGGCAGTTTAAGTATTCATGATCGTCATTAATTGATGGACGTTCCCTATACTTAAACTGGCCATATAAATACATAGTCTAAATCATTGTCGAGACCATCTTCTCATCAAAGGACATAATCTTATCTCACTTCAACACACACACAAAAGCTTAAACAGAGTTAATATACTCTTGCTTTCATCTTCAACCTTGATCACCCTAGGTTCGTCAAGAGCTTGTTGGGTTTGCACTGTGATCATCACAGGAGATCCAAGGTTGATATCACCTCACCTTCGTGTTTGACAATCGTTGCTCGAACATCTGAATTCAAAATCAATTACGGGAATCTTGGATACATTAATTTTCTTAGTCTCCACCAAATGTTTTCTTATATAATCAAAAATCAGCCCAAAAAATTTGAATACTCTTCTAGTGACCAAACACACAAATCTAGATACTAAATGTTGACCCATCTCATCAAATCCACCTTATCTGTTGAAAATATTATGAAACAGTACATGAATAAGGTATCTCCAATTACAAGAGACCCTTGTCTTCCTGATCATTTGCTCGGGGAAAATCACCCTTATGTCCTTTTCTAATACGGACTTCTCGAATTTTTTAGTTGGAAGTATTCAATCCCATTCAAGTCATTTAACTAAAGCACTCTTCTAACTGCCTCTTCTGATCACTATTCTTGACTCTTGCACTTCAGAAGAAATTGTGGGCACATTATTGATCACTAAGAATGCAACATTCTTCTAGAATTCCTGAATAGTATCTTTGTAGACCAAAGTGTCTTTGGTGATGACATATATTAGTCTTGACCCATGTAGAAAATTAATTTCCTCTTCAAAACCTCCAACTCGTTTATAATGTTTATCCATAGATGCACATATATTATGTACATCAGCAAACGTTAAGTTCTCCATTTTTGTTACAAAATCAAACGTAAAGTAAAAGTATATCTCCAAAGTAAAAGTCAATCAAGATAGTCAACGGTCAAATCTTATCCGAAATAAATTTTAACATCCGAACTAAAATAATTAAAAGAAATAGTAAAGTAAAAAGAATAAAATAATTTATTAATACCCGAACTAAAGTTTTATGACTTCAAAAGGAAAAAGTTATCTTTCAGAAGTAAATAAGTTAGTTCTAAGAAACATATTTCTTAAAAAATAAAATATTTTGGTAAATACAAGCATTGTATTTATATTGAAATAGATCCCGTGTCAAAAACTCATAAATTACAGTTTTAATAATTTAAAAAAGAAGTAATGATTTGCTAAACTTTCCAATTCTATCATATAAAAACAAATATTAAATATATATACATGAAAATGTGACACTTATATCTATAAAAAAAATTGAGCTTCATGCTAGATTTATGTTAGAATTATTTGTAGAAGACATATTATATGAAGTGTACTTGTTTAAATGTCTTTTACATTAACTATTTTTTTTCATCTAAAATCATTTTGAGAAGTTTGCAAACTCTTCAACCTATATTTGGACTCTCACACTGGGATTTTCTTTTAACCTTATAATTTCATTTGCCATCAACGTATTTGTGAGTTTTTAAACGAAAAACATGCTCAATTGAGAAACAAGAATTTAAATTCTAAATTTTTTTTAACAAGTTGCCTATTTTTCAATCTTTATTTGCAGTTAAACATTACAATTGTTGTAACCTCATCAAGATAATTTTAAGCCCTTAAACACAACTTATCCTTTAACATTTCACTTCTATCTTTACTCTTTAATCCTTAAGATTTATGAGCCACGTTTTGATAGGAAATATAGTTTTTCTTTTCTTTTTCAAAAGACATAATTAATATCCCATTTAACAACATCAAGGTTTTGAAATTTTGAGAAACTTAGTGAACCACATAGTGCTAAAGAGTTCAAAATACTTTTGCAACTATATTTTTCAAAATTCCGGTTTCAAGAAATTCTATAAATTAAGAACTATTTATGTTTTTTCTGAAATTTATACTTTTTATTTTTTTCTCATATTTTACTTTTGTATCTCTTTCTCAAGTTTTTATATGTACAAACATGAACTTAAATCTTTAGAATTTTCTTCGAAAGTTGCACAAACTGAAAGACATATTTTTTAATTTTCTTTGAAAGCTGTACAAACTAAAAGAAATAATTTATGTATTTTCAAAAATAACTCTACATACTGAAATACACAAACAAATGAAAGACGTATTTTTTAGTTTTCTTTTGAAAGTTGTACAAATAATAGACATATTTTTTTATTTTCTAAAATAACAATACATATTGAAATACACAAACAAATGAAAGACATATTTTTTTAGTTTTTTTATTTTCTTCCCATGCTTTTATATTTTGAAATAACATATTTACATAAAAAAAAAAAGAAGAGAAAATGTTTTTGAAAATCATTAATCTAGATTCAAAGACCAATGGTTTGGCAAACAGTAGTTACTACTGCTCTATGGTTTTGTCAGGATCGAATAATTTTGTATAAACCTAAAGTTTGCCTACGTTAAGATCTTGATCTATTAAAGAAGTTCAGCAGCGGATGAACACTTTAATATTAACAATTTGATTTAAACAAATAATATTGTAAACTAAGAACAATTTAAGAACAATATATTTGCGGAATTATAAGTCTCAATTGCATTAATGAATTATTATTCTACAAGGATCTATATTTATAGACCTTGAGGCTATCCTACTAAATAGGAAACAACATCTGTCTAAAAAGGAAATACAATTTGAATCTAATTGTAATTCTAAATAATCAAACGTGCATGTCAAGTTCTTGTCCGCATTAACTCTTCCGTATTAACTTGATCATTGCAGTAGTAAGAAGTAGTAATCAGCTTTCTGTAGTAACTTGTCTTCTCCGTAGTAACTTCTTTTTTTCAGTAGTAATGACCATTCTTCTTTGTCCGTATTAAGTAAGCAGCATTATTGAATCTAAACTATTTTAGGTAAGTTTTAGTTCCAACAATCTCCCCCTAACTTGAACTTTTATAACAAACTGAAAGTACAAGTTTTTCATAAGTTTTTACTAAGCAATTACAAACTATTATTACTACTTCTTCAAACTTTCATCATTAGCTTCTCCTGCTTTATCCATCTCTTCAGTCAAGTGTATCATTATGCTCCAAACCGGTTCATGAGCCATTTTGGAGGTAACAAGCCTAAACAACTCACCTTGATCAGTTCTTTCAAAGTCCTCAAATCATGTGGATACCTATTATCTACTAGATAGAATTCCATAGCTCCATGAGTTCTAACTATGGAATAAGTACTACTTCTTTCATAAATAAACCATTTGATAATAGGATTTGTTGGACCACCTTTCTTGAAAGCAGAAATGACCTTCACAGACCTTGGCTCAAACATGCCATTTAACCAATCCATGGCCATGTCTATACCTGAAACTTTGCCTTTTTAATTTGCAAATTTGATCTTCCCAATATTGTACACACGTTCCAGATCAGCTCTTGAAAAATCTCTTACCATTCTGTGAAAAGATGGTACAGTGATTTTGGACTTATCTTTTCTGGTCACCACATATTATGTCTTCATTGGTCCACCGGTATACTCCCAATCCACAATCTCAGGAGGCTAAACAACCAATGGAGCTATCCTTAATCCTTCTTCATGAATGATGAGAGTAGAACAGTCATCTTGAGATATCTCTATATCATCATCTTTTTCTTCAATGTTGATTGGTTCTTTCTTAATTGCAACTACTGGTATGACATGATTTCCTCGAGGAGCAGAAGAAGTAGAAATGTCTCCTACCCTTTTTTTGTTTCTTGTGACTCTTGTAGAATGAGACTTCTTTCTCTTCAGCTGTCGTGAAGGAACTTGAGTGGTTGCAGCTTTTGTAACAAGAACTTCTTTGCCTTGAGAATCAAACATTTTTCTTCCAACATCAAGAAGAGCCTTTATTGCGTTCTCCATCTCATAGGCTTCTTGATCTTGTTTCTTTGTCAGCTTGAGCATTCTTTCACTATCCTTCTTCATTTCCTTTTCAACTAAAGATAGCAGATTTCCAATCTTCATTGGGCCTAATGATTTCCCATCATACCCTTTGGACTTGAAATAAGACTTGAATCTGTGCTTGTCCTCTTCTAGCTTGTCTTGAGTGGTTTTCTTCTTAGTAACTTTCGTTTTCTTTTCTTTTTCTAACAAAGCTCTTTCTTCCATCTCTTGCTCCAACTCAGCTTTCAAAGATAACTCTTCTTCTCTTAGCTTTTGGATCTTCTCCATTTCTTGAATTTGGAGCTTTGTGTGAATCTACATAATTGTTGCAGGATCATCTCCTACATCCAAATCTTCAGTAGCAAACTCGAGAGCTACAAAATCAGCAAGCTTTTCTTCTTTTTCTTTCTTCTTCTTCAGCTTCTCCTCTTCTGTTAGATCAACAACTACTCTTTCTCCCTTAGCCTTATCTCCTGGCTTAATATCTGCAGTTGGTTTGGGAATATATGATCTATGAGGAGGGATAATAAGTTTTCTACCTAATGGTTTGGAAGGGTCTTCAACATAATCTACTCTTCTACCATTTTGCTTTTATCATGTACTGCAGGTATCTTGAGAGACTTTGCTTTGGGCAATTGAGCTTGTCTGATTCTTCTTTCTTCTTGAATTTTACTCTGTTCAAGTTTTAACAGTTCAACACCAGTAGCAGCACCAGCTTCTTCATCAATTATTGTAGTTGATGTGACACTCGAAACAGTAGTAATTGTTGTTGCTTCAGTATAGATGGTTGTGTTGGAGTGTCAGTAGAAACAACTACAAAGATATCATCAGTAGGAATGGAAGCTTCAGTAGAAACAAGCTCTTCCGTAGAAACAGTCACTAGAGCAGTAGTAACTGGATCTTCAATTGTAACAGTATTAACAACCGTAGTAATGATTTCATCCATGAACTCTGCAGTTGAAATAATCACTTCTTCAATTCTGGCAGTAGTAACCACTTCTTCATCATTCTTTTCTACTTCTTTTTCTTGCTCCCCCTTAATCACATTGTCTATCTCCATCTTTTCAGTTTCAACCTCTTCTATAATTTCATTATGTTGTTCTGAGGTTGCAATGATCACGATATCATCACTTCTTCTTTCTTCATTCTCCCCCTTCACTTCAGTATCTTCTTCATTTGACAAAACCTAATCTTCATATTCTTTCTCCCCCTTTTTGTCTGCAGAAGGAGAGTCATAACTGGATGAAGAGCTTGAAGGTACTGGAGAAGTACCAATTCTTCTCTTGGTTGTCTTTTGTTGGAGAAAGAAGTCCAACATCATTTTCTGCTGATCAACAAGTTTGAAAACAATTTCTCTCAACTGAGAAAGTTCCTCCCCTTGATTTTCAATGGTAAAGATGTACTTTTGGTAACATTCCAACAATTCAATGGGGTCATAGTTATATCTATCCTCACCCCTTGCCCGTTGAGTACCAACAAGTGGTTGATCATAGGAAGTAGAGGGAACCCTCTGCCTAGCAGAAGTTGTTCCCTCCCCCTTGGTTTCTCGGCACCAGTGACCAATTTTCAAAGATGCTACAAAAGCAGTATCAATGAAAGGTGTTGCCTTGAGTTGGGTCTTAAGGATGTTCATACTGTCTATGCTTCACTGTGAGAAGTGAGAGTAGCAGTAGTGTGAGCCCTTCTCAAATGGTCTTCCCCCTCCTTAGCGACCACCTTAGGGAGCTTGGGGGACAGCTCAATGGTTCCCCTTTTAAGTTTCTTTTCTGAAGATTGTTCAGATAAAGACCTTTTGAAAATTGATAATGGGGAGGTTTTAGACTTAGAAGACTGAGGAACCCTCTTAGTCTTTGTTGTAAAAGTTGCAAGTGGAGAGTGTGGTTTAGAAGGCTCAGCAAATGATGGAGTCACAATAGAGGTGACTGTTGGTTCAGTTACTACTGGAGGACCGCTCTCAGTAGAAACTGGAGGAACATTTGCAATAGTAACTGCAGTGATGGCCTCAGTATTAACAGCAGCGGTACTTGCAGTTGGAATTGCAGAGGTACTTGACGTAGAAATAGATGGGGGCTGAGACAGAGGTGAAGTCACTTGTCTCTCATCTGTTGAACTTGTACCCACCATCATTGTAGAGAACAATGGGGAAACATTTGAAGAAAATCCTTTATTGACCTTTCTCATATTCTCAAAAACCTTTTTAGTATGAGCATGGGTGGAAAAAACAGTTGAAGATCTTTTTAAATCCTTGATTTCACAGTTTATGATATGTTGTAGGAATCTTTGATACATTAAAAATTTATGTTTAGGATTAGCCAGGTTCCACAACATACCATCAAAACTAAGAGCTGAAAAATTATACGTTTGATTAGTGGAAAGACACACCATGGTTGTTGCCAAGGAAAGACTTGCCTCATGCCACCTAGTCCGTTTTTGTGAAATACGTTGTTGCAAAGTATGCATCATCTATTTCCATTGGGGGACAATTTTGCTTTTAAAAACGTTGAAGTATTTAAGTCCCCCTCATATCCCATATGTTTAAAGTTTTCAAAAACTGTTTCATTGGGCAAGTCACTTATACCTGTAGCATCTTGAAGTTGAAGATGTTTACGGATTGTTGCCTATGAAACAGTTACTTTCTTCCCATCAATGGTTACAGTAATGAATGGTGTCTCTCCCTCATTGTTCATTGCATCAGTCTCCTAGAAACAACGTATGTGACCATCATGTATCTCTGGGCTAACTTTTCAACACAAATTAGTTTCTTTTCATTGCCGTCTCTTATGAAGTGATAGCGTATCTCAATGTGCTTTGTCTTTGAATGCTTCACCGGATTTTTGATGATGCATATTGTGCTCCTATTGTCGATGAAGATTTGTGTGTTCATGAGAGCATAACCATAGTCCATTAGCTGATTTTGGATCTAAAGAGCTTGAGCACAGCAACTTGAAGCAACAATGTATTCAGCTTCTGTTGATGATGTGGAGACTGTAGTCTGCTTCATGCATTGCCAAGACACCAACCTTGAACCTAGAAATTGACATCCTCGTGTGGTGGATTACCTGTCTAAATTTTAAATCAAAAGGTGAGTCTTTAGGATACCATAGACCTAAGTTAGGTTTGCCCTTCAAGTATCAAAAAATTCGTTTGACTGCAATGAGGTGAGACATCTTTGGTCTTGTTTGATATCTTGCACACACACACACACTGCAAACGTGATGTCAAGTCTTGAAGCTGTGAGGTACATAAGTGAACCTATCATAGACCTATAGTTTTGTATGTCAACATCCACCCCCTCAAGATATGCAGTCATCTGTTTGTGTGTCTCCACAGGGGTACTGGCTGGTTTTGCATCGATGAAGCTAAACCTGTTGAGAATGTCCCTGACATATTTGGATTGACTTATGAATAGACCATCAGGGTTTTGCTTAACTTGTAGACCTAGAAAGAAATTTAATTCTCCCATTGAACTCATTTGAAACTTGGTGTGCATGAGTTGTTCAAATTCTTTGCACAGAGCATCTTTGGTGGAGCCAAAGATGATGTCATCCACAGAAATTTGAACCAAAAGGATTTCAGAGTGTGTTTTATTAAAGAAGAGTGTTTTATCAATGGTTCCTCGCTGAAATTGATTATGGAGAAGGTAATCAGAGAGGGTTTCATACCACGCTCTAGGAACTTGATGAAGTCCATATAGAGCTTTGTAAAGCTTGTATACCATGTGAGGGACCTATGGGTGCTCAAAGCCAGGTGGCTGTTTAACATAAACCTCTTCCTCAATAACTCCATAGAGAAAGGCACTCTTGACGTCAATTTGAAATACCTTAAAGCCCACGAAAGATGCAAATGCTAGGAAAAGTCTTATGGTTTCAATTCTTGCTACAGGGGAAAAAACATCCTCATAATCTATGCCTTCCTCTTGTGTGTACCCTTGAGCTACCAGCCTTGCCTTGTTCTTGATAACAATACCTATCTCATCCTTCTTGTTTCTGAAGATCCAACGTGTGCCTATCACCTTCTTTCCAATTGGTACTTCAACCAACTCCCAAACTCCTTGAATTTTGAATTGAAGTAATTCAGCTTGACAGGCTTCAATCCAGTGTGGATCAAGAAGTGCTTCTTGAATTCTTTTTGGTTCTATTTGAGATAGGAAACAAGCAAATAGACACGTATTGATGTGTCTCATTGGATCCTTTTTGGGCCTTGTTTGACTTCTAGTCTCCTTGGAGAAGTCAAGATTGCCAATTATTTGAGATGGTGGGTGATTCTTTGAGACACGAGAAGATGGAATCTTCTCAAGTATCATTAGGATCAGGCAATGCAGTGTCTGAGAAAGATGCAGTGTTTGGATGAGTACTAATTGGAGTATGTAAGTCAGTGGAATATTCTTCAAACTCTTCAGTGACAATGTTTTCAACTCCATCTGCATCTTCTTCTACTAAGTGAGGAACTCCATTGGGTCTGAGATCAACATTCTGAGCAGTAGTTGTAGAAGCTGGAACTTCTTCATCTTCATCAGCAGGTGGCTCAGTTTGTGGTGATTCCTCTTCAGCTGTCTTGGTGACTGTTTCATAAAGATGTAAAGGGTCTTCAGTAGAAACAGGGAGATAGATGTACTCCATAACATCTAGTCTGTCAGTACCATGAATTTGAGGTGAGTCAGTATTAATAGGCTCCGTAGTAACAGATGTAGTAGTAGAAACAGGTGGTGTGGCAGTAGGAACATATGAGGTGTGGAATTCAAAGTTAGAATCAAAGGATTTGGTGAGTGCATCCAAATCAAATACCCAATTTGGTCCTTGACCCTTCATGTTAGGAGTGTGTTCATTGAAAGAAACATTAGAGCTTTCTTCAATGATCTTGGTTTTATGATTGTAGACGCGATATGCTTTTCTTTGAGATGAATAGCCAACAAAGTAGCCTTCATCTGCCTTGCTGTCAAACTTACCAAGATGATCCTTCCAGTTCAACACTGTACAAGGACACCCAAATGCTCTTAGAAAGCTTATCAACGATTGTCTCTTGCGGAGAAGCTCATATGGGGTCTTGTTTTGTGATTTGATTAGAAGAACTCGATTCTGAACATAGCAGGCAATATTAACTGCTTCTGCCCAGAAGAATATGGGTAGCTTAGAGTCTGCCAATATGCTTCTTGCTGCTTCAATTAGAGTCCTATTTCTTCTTTCAGCAACACTATTTTGTTGAGGAGTTCTAGCAGCACTAAATTGTCTTTCTATCCCCTTCCCCTCACAAAATTCGTTCATCACTTGATTCTTGAATTCAGTCCGATTATCACATCTGATCTTCTTCACTTTCAGATTGAGTTGGTGTTCTTCTTTGGTGATGAAGGAGATAAGAAGCTGACTTGTCTCATCTTTGGTAGCTAGAAAATACACCTAAGTATACCTTGTGAAGTCATTAGTGATGACAAGACAATAGGACTTCTTAGCAATACTCTTTACATTTGTAGGACCAAATAGATCCATGTGGAACAAATGTAAAGGAGTAGTAATGGTGTTTATCTCCTTGGACTTGTGGGAAGTTTTGTGCTTCTTTCCTTTTAAGCATGCCACACAGTTGTCATCCAGATTAAATTGTTTGTTAGGAAGACCTCTGACTAGCTTTGACTTCACCAGCTGATTGATGTTCTTCAGATTCATGTGACACATCCTCTTGTGCCATAGAGTGGATTCATCCAATGTAGCCTTAGAAACGAAGCAGGCTTCTTCAGTAGTTGGAGTAACTTTGGTCATATCGAAACAATAGGCATTGTCCTTTCGTGAAGTTCTCAGAAATAACTTTGCTTTCATCTATGACATAACCAGGCTCCATAATCAAACACTCTGTGGCGGTGAAAATTGTTGTATTCTCCTGATCATACACTTGTGAGAAACTAAGTATATTATACTGTAACTGTTGTACGTAGAAGATATCCTTGAAGCTGATTCTTCCATTTGTTACAGTCCCTTTGCCAGAAATCCTTCCTCCTTTTGGATTTCCCCCAAAAGCAACATAACCACCATTAAACTTCTCAAAGTTTTGTAGGCGGGTCATGTCAGCTGTCATGTGTCTGGAACAACCACTGTCTACATGCCAAAAGCTCTCTTTTTCTGTGGTTGGTTATTCCTTCACATAAACAATAGGAATTAGTTTCTGGTGGGAACCCAATCCAAAGTTGACTTGGGTTTGCCCATCTCATCATTGTAACTCACCTTCCTTTGGACTAGTTTTGAGAAATCAGGTGGACTAGGTGGTTGAGTTACTTTGACCTTTGGTTGCCATACTTGTTTGAATGTATTGACTTTTGAAATAGTTGTAGTGTTGAGTTTTTTTGGTTTAACAGTAGGAACAGATACTGTTTTGAAAGAGTTGTGTTTCACAGTATTAATGCCAGCCTTAGTAACGTGGTTACTCTTAGCAGTATTAACACGATTATTTTTCACAGTATTAATACTATTATGTTTCACCGTATTAAGTTGTGCAGTAGAAACAAAATTTTGTCTAGCAGTATTAAATCTATTTCTACTGTTAGAAAATGACTTTTTGTTAACACTTTTTCTTCCTGAAGCAGTAGTAACAGATTTGTTGTGAACATGATTTACAGAGGTTACTGATGTTCATGGTTTTTCTTTGATGTTCATTCTTTCTAGTATGTCCCAACCCGTTGTGTTGCTTTTGAATCACCTGCTTTTGATTTTCAGGATTATTATAACAGATTTTTGCATAGTGATTCAATTTGCCACAAATAAAACACCCTTTCACAGATCTTTTAGAAATTTGGCCTTTTTGTGTCTTTATTTGGTTCCTGTTTCGTTGATTTCCTCTTTTATCTATATGAACCCACTTCTATTCTTTTTCCCTAGGAACTGTGGAGTTTTTGCAGCAAGTACATTCAGATTTGTTTACTTTCTTAACATGGTTATTGGGCATCAAGGACACTAGACTCAGTGAAGATTGTTGAGTAACTCCTTCAATTGTGATTAAGTGATTTTCCAAAGGTATATCCTTGTTTTTCAGAATGTTCAGTTTACTTTCTTCAACTAAGTCCTCAATCAGAACTTCATCATAGTTGATTGGATTAACTTTGAATGATTCTGTTGGAGGTGTCTGGGAGATAGGAATCCTAGGTTCATCTAAGGACGGAGGGATGTAGTTTTGGTTAAATGGAGGGGCTAATTCTTTATAACCTAAGCCAGCTTTTACTTTACCATGTATTTGCTGTTGAATAAGGTCACTTACTGATTTTGAAGCATGTTCTAATTTCCCTACATCTAACTCAACTTTATCATGTTTTTTGCCTAATCTCTTGATTTCTGCCCTAGCATCCTTAAGCTTAACTAGAAATTCCCCTCTTTGCCATTCAACTAATCTGATTTGTTCTTGATAACTTTGTTCATTTACTTTATATGACTTAATTTGATTTTCTAAGTTATCTATAACCCTAGCAGCTGACCGTCTTTGTTCCTCCAAAGATTTAATGGAGTCACTCATTAATTGATTATGATTTCTATATTTAAGTACAACTTCCTTACATTCAGAAGAACAGAGTTTGGAATTTACCTCATCCATGAGTGATGAAGTTTCAGCAGCCTTTGATGACGAGTCAATTGCCATTAGAGATTGTATGAGAACATCATCTTGAGTAGATTCTTGTTCATCTTCATTCCAGTCATATCCAAGAACATCATCTTCAATTGTTGTATTAACCAGTTCAGTATAAACAAGCTCCGTAGAAACAACATCTTCCGTAGAAACATCATCTTCAGCATCCATTACTACTGCTATGCATCCACAATAGAAACTGAGTCATCACAAGAAATTAATGCTCTGTTTTGACTAGTTTCTTCTGCTAAGTCATTGCAATCATATCGAAATACATCTTGTAAGACAAGTGCACTTGGATTGTTGTCTTGTGTGTTTCTTGAGTTGTTTGATTTAGACTTGTTCTTGCATTACTTTGCGAAGTGCCCTGGTTCATTACATTCATAGCACTTCACCTTGCTTTTATCAAAAGCAATTCTTTCATTGTTCCTTGCATTAAATCTCCTTCCTGTTCTGTTCACAAACCTCCTAGCTCGTAAAGGCAACATAGCCATTTGCCACTTCAGATCCATCTCCTCCCAGTCATCTTGATGAATCTGTTTCAGATCATCATTAGTGAGACTTGAACTTTGGGAGATGAATGCTTCAAAGGACAATTCTTCTCCAGCTTCATCTTTTGTTGTTCCAGAGGATGTGAGTAGAGCAGTATTAACATAGTTAATACTGTGAGTGCTGCTGCTAGGTTTTTTACTTCGACTTCTTATTCAAATATTCTCAGATCGTTGTAGAGATCATCAAGTTCCATCTCTTCCAGTTTATCTCCTTGTCTATACGATACAGTGTAGATAACCCATTCATCACCTAAGGATCTTATGAACTTTCTGTTGATCTCATCTTTATCATACTTTACTCATGCACTTACCAATTCTCCTGTAAGATTCTTGTATCTTTCAAACGTCCGAGTCATCTTTTCTTCTTTCAAAGAATTGAAATTTTCGTATTCTTGCTTAAGAAGAGCCTTCTTATTTTTCTTTGTATTCTTTGTGCCGCTGAATCTCTTCTCTAATGCTTCCCATAATGACTTGGCATCTTGATATTCTTCAAATTGTGATTGGTATTCATTGGGAATGGCAATAAAAAGAATACTAAGAGCTTTAATCTCCGTTTGCTTTTCTCTTCTCTCCAGATCAGTCAATGGAGGACGAGTAACTACACCAGGTTGACCATCACGTGCAAAGTTGGTGGCCTGCTTGTTACCATTAACAATTACATCCCATACTGTATAGTCAGATAACAGTATGTGTTGCTTGATACGTAGCTTCCATAGATCAAATTCATTACTATTAAGTACAGGAACTTTGTTGATTGATACTTCAGTCATGATTGTTGATTTGATTTCTTCTGTGTTGAGTCTTATAAAAACTTGTTAGATCAATGGATCTTGAGCACCTCCTGTGCTCTGATACCACTTGTCACGATCGAATAAGTTTATATAAACCTAAAGTTTGCCTACGTTAAGATCTTGATCTATTAAAGAAGTTTAGCAACGGATGAACACTTTAATATTAACAAGTTGATCTAAACAAATAATATTGTAAACTAAGAACAATTTAAGAACAATATATTTGCTGAATTATAAGCCTCAATTGCATTAATGAATTATCAAATACAACGTGTTTCTTCTATTCTACAAGGATCTATATTTATAGACCTTGAGGCTGTCCTACTAAATAGGAAACAACATCTATCTAAAAAGGAAATACAATTTGAATCTAATTGTAATTCTAAATAATCAAACGTGCATGTCAAGTTCTTGTCCGCATTAACTCTTTCGTATTAACTTGATCATTGCAGTAGTAAGAAGTAGTAATCAATTTTCCGTAGTAACTTGTATTCTCCGTATTAACTTGTTTTCTTCAGTAGTAATGACCATTCTTCTTTGTCCATATTAAGAAAGCAGCATTATTGAATCAAAACTATTTTAGGTAAGTTTTAGTTCCAACAGTTTTTTTTTGGGTTGCCTTGGTAGAACTCCTACACAAACACCCTAAGTGATATGGTTTTTTAACCCTAACTTACATCAGTCTACATTTTTTTGAAACCCTAACCTTCCAATTTGATGAGCCGCAACCCACCCTCCCCATTTCAGCCCCTCTATTTCGTTTCTACAACTTTAAAATTTTGCCCTTACAAAATCCATCATCCAATCATCATCTACTTCATCAAGGTTAATCATTTGGTAAGAGCTTGTTCCATTTCTAACCCTAATATTGTTGATTGTCGATTTTACTTGCTAATCTCAAAATTGGATTGTTTTGCATGATTAATAACTTCCTCAAAATTTCTTATTTTTAAATGGTATCTAACACAAATATGTAACCCTTGGAGTCTAGTTTCTAGAAATTTAAGGTTCATAATCCGATTTTTCTCTAAACTGTATTTTAGTGAGCGGGGATCTAATCTGAAGTTTAAAACGTTTTCTTTAGGTTTCAAGACTTTAATTTGTGTAACAATCTCAAACTATAATATAATGTGAAATTGGTTATCTATACTTTAAAAAAGGTTCAAATCATGTTAAATGTGTTATACTCGTTTAATAATCCGTTGGTTATATTGTTATCTTTTTTAAAGATCAATATACATAAGTTACTGTTTTGCAAAGATTACATAACCGGTTTGGTAACGATCATAGCTCAGTCATAAGTGACTCAATTTTGATGAATCTAGAACTCTTGATGTATCCCTCTGAGTCTAGTTTCCGTACACATAAGATTCTTCGTCTAATTCTTTCTGAAACTGTACTTATGGCAGTTTTAGTGATCGGGGGTACTTGTTGGTCGTTTGACCTTGTAGGTCCCAGTGCTCTGATCAACAAGATTAATCCAATCGATTACAAGGCGGAAACTCGTAATCAATTGTATGCAAACAAGTATAATCGACTATAATAGAATAACACAAACTATTACCAAATTCTGAATACTTAATTAACTGAATCACTCAAATACAATATAGTATTCCACGAATTCTGTCTAAAACTGTTTGAAGGATTAACCCTAAACCTAAACATGTTTTCCTATATATACACAAACATGTTCATGGACTTGGGATACTAATGGACTTATTACAATAATACCCAATAAAAGACTTAGCCCACGAACAATTCAATGTTCGTTGGACCATTAGAGACACGAACATGAACATTAATGATGTTCGTTTATACATACGAACGTCATGTTCATTTACATAGACTATAAATGCAGACTTAAACCTATCTAGAACAACTGCCACATATATTGCACCAACAAACTTGAGTAAAAAAGGACGCCGCCTCTAGATTTTCAATTGCTAACTATGTGTCCTAGTTCGCCCCCCTTTTGTGGTTTTAATTGCAATCGTTGTGTAGTTGACAAAGATCTTCGTCCCCCTTTTATCCTCCCTTTTTTTTAATCGTTGAATCCTATTTTTCCATTGTTATCTTCGCCGCCTACCAGATTTCCAATTGTCATTTAAAACTGTTTTGACGGCTGAGTTTACCAGGAAACCAAAGTGAGTTTGCTGCCTAGATGTCTTAACCTTCAGCCCAATTGAGGTTTAAGTTGAAGGCCCAAATAAGTAAACAAGACCCCAATGATAATTTGAGGACACCACGGTTTAAAAATATTCACCACACGAATAGGTATTAGAATCTTAACTTTCATAAACCTAGCAGCCAATAACCCTAAACTTTAAGCTGCCACAAACCCTGAAAAATTTAAGACCTCTAATTTTTCATCCGCCACAAAAATCAAGAACCCTAATTATATAATCACAGCCGCCAAAAATTAAGAAACCCTTGATTCCAGATCATTAGAAGTCGATTAACCATGAATTAATCTTGAACCGATTCTCGATAGAGAGCAAACAAATCGTTTGCTCCGTTACCAATTGTAGGTCCCAGTAGTCTGATCAAAAAGATTAATCCAATCGATTACAAGGCGGAAACTCGTAATCAGTTATATGCAAAAAAGTATAATCGACTATAATAGAATAAACACAAACGATTACAAAATTTTGTATACTTTATTAACTGAATCACTTAATTACAATATAGTATTCCAGGAATTCTCTCTCCAAAACTGTCTGAAGCAATTAACCCTAAACCTAAACATGTTGTCCTATATATAGGAAAACATGTTCATGGGCTTGGGCTACTAATGGGCTTATAACAATGATATCCAATAACAAACTTAGCCCACAAATAATGCAATGTTCGTTGGACCATTAGAGACACGAACATGAACATTAATGATGTTCGTTTATACAAACGAACATCATGTTCATTTAAATAGACTATAAATACAGACTTAAACCTACCTAGAACAATTATCACCTATATTGCACCAACAGACCTTAATGTCGAAATCTAACGTTTAATGCCACGAGTGCAAGATAATTGAAATGATAAATCGGATATCCCTAAATATACATAAAACGGGATTAAAATCTTGAAAACATAATTACTCACGATTCCATATTTATACAATTTTAGGGGAGCTCATCATCTAGTTGGGACTTAGATTGTAACCTACTGCTTATACACACATTCACACTACTTGAGTAGTGTCGTTTATTGCTTATTCCGAGGTGAGATCATTGCCCCACTTTCTACTGTTTTACTTTCTTTAAACAAATCGAGGGAAAGTAAAGATCAACCAAACTGTTATGAGAAAACGGTTATCATTTTCGAACTTACTATAAATATATATTTCTATTTATAGAAACTAACTATATTTGTAAACTTACCATAAATAGATATTCCTATTTATGGAAACTTATTACATTTGGATTTCATAAATCGGGTAACAAAACCTAATGCATAATTTTCAAAACTACTATGTGATACTAGTTATGAATGATTACGTTACTTCTTTCCATGCTTGGTGCATGCGTACTTTCCATGCTTGGTGCATGCATACTTCCCATTCTTGATGTATGCGTTCTTTCCATACTTGGTGTATGTGTACTGAAAGCGAGGCTATCTTCAGTTATAATTGTGATGTGCGTTTACTACTTACATGCATTAGTTACACGTATTTTTATTATAATACTGTTGACATGATATATGAATTACTTACTTACACTGATTGGGGAAACTTGATATTTCAGAAGAACTTACCAAAAATAGAACTTCCTATTTTTTTTAGAAACTTTCTATTTTCATAAACCTTCTATATTTGGAAACTTCCTTTAATTGGGAACTTACTATAATTAGAAACTTCTAAGTATAGAAACTTACTATTTTCGGAAAATTACTTCAATTGTTAGCACTTAAGTACTCAATGAACTCGCTCAACTTCATGTGACTTTTTGAGCTTTATTTTCACGTAATGAGCAGACATATGACGTAGCTTGGAGACTTCACTTTTAGAAGACTTATAGATTATGCACTGTATTGGCGTACTCTCTTGTATTATCACAATTGGATTAGTTCAAGTTACTTGCCTATGACTTTCCTTTTGGAATAATGTACTCTTGATTTTTTATTTCGGGATACTTGATTGTAGTGTATGACGTGTACATGAGACAAGGATATTTATCTTGTTAAATGGCAATGTCAAAACACTTTTCGTTTAATTCTTGCATTTAGTAATTCTCTATTATATTGTTGTGTTGTGATGATTGTCAATCGGCCAGACACTGAATTTCCGCCGCATGCGGGGTGTGACAGGTATAAATGTTTTTAATCAAAATAGAGCCAAATTTTAAAATTACAAATTTTCGTTCTCTAAAACCCCTTTCGACGATAAAGAACCCTAACTTTATTCCCTCAATCAATCAATCTATTAACGACAATTACATTCTAATCATGTTGAATCAAGATCTTGTTTTGGGTGTTTCACACATCATGGTTGTTGACATAGACAGAACATAAATTTTTTAAGTGGGGGGCCGAAACTCTGAAATTACTAAAAATTCAAAAGTAGACAACTATATGAAAAGAC
This sequence comes from Senecio squalidus, assembly GCA_910822075.1. NCBI lineage: Eukaryota > Viridiplantae > Streptophyta > Magnoliopsida > Asterales > Asteraceae > Senecio > Senecio squalidus. The sequence continues at coordinate 34,522,399 of CAJVGC010000582.1, read as the reverse complement.
AACTAATACTTCCCGGGAGGGCCAAACACGAAAATTATAAAAAATATTTTTAAGTTATAATCATTTACACTATAAACCCCGAACTTTGGGAGGGCCACAACCCCCCTGGGCCTCCATGAAGTTCCGTCCTTGGTTGTTGATTTAGAGTTGCATTCTAAAACAACTGATTTTCATCAAATCGTCAATTTTCTTCGAAAATCAAGAATCCGTGTTGCTTTAACCGTAAATACAAAGGTGTATGATAAGCGCATTCGCTCGTTTTAGGCTAAAGTTGATGGAAAATAGGTTTTTGTTACAGAATCCACGATTCTTTGTCATCTTCAACTTCAAGATGAAGCTTGAATAACTACTATCTCTAATGAAGAACTGTTTGAAACTTTTCAACGAATGCGGTATAAGGGAATTTTAACAAAGTTACTTTTCAAAAAGCCATGTTCTCATCCCAATGGAGGTTTTTGATTAGTGTTTTACAGCAATGTATCTTAAAGAAAAGAATTCCTTGAATGAGTTTAACAAGACAATAGCTATTGTTATGGCTTCTTCGACTACATGTCAAATTTTTAATTTTTCAAACATGATTGTTACTAATATGCATTGGAATATCATTAATCCAGATAAAAAGTTATTAATGTACCCGAGGTTTTTACGAAAAATTATGGATAAGGAGATTAATGATTTATCCAAACAAAGAAAACATTTGGTTGTGCCTGGCCGTACTAAAATACTTTTTCAAACATGAGAAGACATGTAAAAAATATTTATGGCAAAGTTACACCATTATTCTCTACAATGGTGAGTGTAACTGTTCCAGTTCCAACAGGTGAAAGATCAAGTACCCACTTAAGTCTCAACCCAACCTCCAAGTCCTTCTAAACCTTCAACTGCATTAGAACCAAAACTTTCTTCTAAATGATCTACAAGATCTAAAACGACAAAACTTTCTTTTGAAACTTTGTTACAAAAAATTTAAAGAAAGTCTAAGAGGGTTACTTATCCTTTTAGTAAAATAGAACATTCCAAACAAATTTCCACATTTATTCCTACTAATATAGAACCAACTGGTACACATGAGCCGTTACCCAAGCTCAAAAAGAATGTGGTTCATAAGAAGGGGGAGACCATGTTGGAAGGCCTCATACTACTGAATGATCACCTAATGGTGCACAGGATAGTGTGAAAGGCACTAAGACCCAACCAATCACAAGAGAACATGGAGGATGGTAGTTCTCATGCTACACAAGATATACCTTCTAAAACTTCCAAGGAACCAATTTGTTGGTACTCAACAGGGAAGTTGGGAGGAAAGATTAAATTACTCAAACCTCGAATTTGATGAAAATGTGCCGTAAATACATACACAAGGTTGAGACACAAGAGTAAGAGATTGAAAAATTGAGTAAATTGGTCTCTAAGCTTGTGCAAGAAGTCAAACATCAAAGATTTCAGGTAAAAAGGAAGATGAAAGTTGTTAAGAAGAAAAGACTAGTCAGCGGGGGAAAACACACACACAAACTTCTGCTAGTTCATCTTACATACTGCTTAGTTCATCCAGTTCCAGTTCATCAAGTTCTTATGGTAGTTCAAAGAATGCTGCAAAAAAGGGGGAGAATGAAACAAATGCAAAACAAAGATGAAATTTGTAGAAGTCTGTTTGACTATGAACATATGGAGGAACGAATAGTAACACATACTGATGACAAGGAGGAAACAATAGAAACTCTAGATAAAAAGAAAGGTTATGGTGATGGTCATGGATATGTTGGAGGTGTTGCACATAGTCCTCATGAATGGACTAGTATAAATAGAGAAATCATAGATACAATACATGGGTGAAGGAGAACATAAATAAAGAAGAAGATCGACAAGGTAAATGAGTTGTTACAAAAGGATGAGTAAACATGAAAAGGTGAAGAGAGATATAATATTGGTGATGCTCAAGACGCTACTAGTGAGAATGATCAAAAAGATGGAAATTCTAGTGATGAAAATGAAAAGAAAGTTAACACTGGTGGATAAGGAGATACTATTGGTGATAAGACTGATCGAGAAGTTAACATTGATGGTCAAACTGTTACTACTATTGAACGCAGTAACAACCTTAACCGAAGAATAAATCCAGTTAGCTGTAGAGTTGAGAGATTAAAACAAGAAAAACTGAACCAAGAAGAAAGAAGGAAGCGGAAAATTGCAGAAGTAGTAAAGAGACAAAGGAAGGTTGTTGCAAACCGACCAAAGAGAAAAACCCGTTCCACTTAACACTATTGATTCAACAACATAAAATGAAACATATAATCAACAAACAAAAGTGTCGGATGTTCCTCAAGACATAAGGTTAAATCTACAACCAGTTGGTTTTGTTGTAGGTAAAAAAGAGGTCAAGAAGGTGTACTCAACTGATCCTATTTCCAAAAGAAAAGGAAAGGAAATAATGAAAACAAAAGAGTATTTGCAACAAGAAAAAAAAAAGATGAGATTGTTGCTCAAAAGCTTGGAGATGCAATTGCACAAGGTATTGATTATGAAACCTTGTACGAAAATGAAAAGAAAGCTGCATTGAAGAGACAAGAAGAGGAAGATGAAAGGTTGGGAAAAAATGGAGGAAATTGATAGGCTAGTAGCCGAGAAAAAGGAGGAACGGGAAAAATCTAAAAGAAAGAAATTTATTGCCATGAATGTCAATAGGGAAGCTGATAAAAGAAATTATTCTTCTGTAACTTATTCTCTCTTGTATAGTGTTCCAAAAACACAGGGAAGTTCAGTGGTAAAAAACTTTGACCAATGAAAATGAGTACAATTCTGGAACACTATCCAAGAGAGAAGAAGTTACAGAAGAAAGCTGCAGAACAAGCAAGGTTTGAACATGAAAGAGCACTTAAGGGTGCACTAGACAGAGGATATAGGGTAAATCATTTTGGTGTTGAGCATTCTAAGCGGGATAGTGCAAAGAAACGGGAAACAACAAGACATGACTCTGGTGGTTTGAAAATAAAAGAAACTAACCATAATGCTTTCAATGTCACTCGAGCAAACAAGAGTATCAAGTTATACAACAACCCATTGGAGATTTTCAAGGATATCAGCAGGGAAGACTTGGTAGATATGTTCAAATTTGGTGCAAGGAAGTATTCTCACAAGCAAGGAACTAGTTTTGATTTCAATGACTTGCTATTTGATTTAATGGAAATAATGTTTGAACTGTAGATAGTCCCTGAGAAGATCACAAGGATACTCATGTTTCGTCTTGGAATCATTATGAAAGTTGTGGAATTTATTCCATTTGTGTGACAACCGTCACTCTCTCCGTCCTTAGTTAGCTAATATGCCTGTTGATCATTACCGAAATTCACTGAAAATTTAAAACTTTACATATGTTGTTGATTACTACTGTACTTATATGAGATATTACTTTTGATATATGTGTATACCTCTGTATGTGTTGATTTCGTATTAGTTTAAGTGCACAAGTAGGTAGAACCCACTAGAAGAGCTCCTAGATAAATTAACAATAAAAATTTATGTCTTCGTACTATAAGTGGATTTGGGTATATCTAAGTTTATACATCGTTTACGAATCTCTATTGATAAATTTATAACAAATTCTTACTTATCGCTCGTTTCTAGATTTCGTCTATCGTTTTACTTTTTACGTCTCGTTGGACATTCGTTTTTCTAGTTTTCCTTCATCGAGTTAAAAATGGGTTGTGGTGTTAATTGGCTAAAAGATCGGGCTTTGGCCTAGCCTTGACAAATTTCTAAGACCCAACCCTTAAAATTAATCTAAACCTAAAACTAATAATACTTAAACAAAATATTAAAACCCTAATCCTTTTTCCCTCCCCAATTCCCGTCACCCTAAACAACCACCCCTCCTAGCAGTTTTCAATCAGCTGCCACCATCATATCCACCATCTTCATCGTTATTTTCAGCCACCAGAAACCATCATCATCGAACTGGTCTTTAACAAGGTAACAATTTCGGAGCTTTTTGTTCTTGTTTTGGTTTAGCCGAAAAACCCTAACCATGGGTTCTATGATTTCGGTTATTAACAATTCCCTTATTATAATCGATTACAGCCATCAAAATATCCTTGTTTCTTCATCAAATTCGTCATAAAAACAAGGTAATCGAGTTTCATTGTTATTGTTTTGATTATGGTCGAAAATCATGTTATGGACTTCATGGGATTGTGTGGTTAATGTCTTGTTTCTTTGAGACTGATTTTTATAGCCTAAATCGTGGATTCCTTTCGTTCTTTTACCAAATCAGTAAATACATTCAAGGTAAATTTCAGTTTATAATAATCCCTTTGAAATTCATACAAAGTTGATGCTAACGATTCGGTATTTTCGAGCTTAGGTTTTTTCCTTAGCCAAAACTGAGATCGGGAAAGTGCCACACCCAATTCAGCCCCTAAACAGCTCGTGACCTTCATATTCAGGTCCTTATCGGCATTTCTCGTTAAGGTACTTATTAGCATTTGGGTCATCTTTCGTGTTTTAAGTATCGTGTTGGAAATGCTATCGTAAAACCCTATTCCTTGATTTGTGTCATGTTTCGTTTTGTTATCCTTAATCATGTTTATGTTGAAGTTGGTTTTGTTCTAGGATGTATATAATCTGAATTTACATCACATATAAATGTATATACAAGTTCCATAAGCTAATCGTCACAAAGAAACTCTAATCAATAAACTTAATCAATTGTTATGTTAAATCTTGCTGAACTGGTATGATAGGCTGTCTTACACGGTCAATATCTCCTTGGTCTTATTAAATTGGCTCCTGTAGTACAAACGAATATTGTAGCCCTTACTTTCTAGTTTTCGGGAATATAAGGTAGGTCGTCTAGATGTTTCTCAAACTCCCAGAAACTGAATATTTGTAAACATGTTTGAAACAGAAAAATCATTTTTAGCTGCTGTTTTAGCTGTCTTGTTTGGTGAATATCTCTCTGATCGTATTGAATTGGATTCTTTAATCTAAACGTAAATTGTATCCCTTTCTTTCTAGTTTTCAAATATAAAAGATACGTTGTCTAATTCTTTTCCAAACTATCAGAAACTGTAAAATAGTGGACATATGTCAAAACTGAAATTTACTAAACGATATACTTAGGATTCATAATTGGAATTTCGTGTAACCATTTAGATAACCTTAATTATAATTAAATGGGTTCATTATAAGTTAATAACCGGTATAATAAGTATAAAAAAATGTCTATCTTGTCTACACCTAAAATATACGACGTTATAATGTAATAAACTCAACATCTATAAGAATAACGTTTTTGGACAGATTGTTTCAACTGTTTTGTGTCGTCCATATCTTGTTCATTTCTAACTCAAATTCAGTTATTCTGGATTCCTCGATGTAGCCCTCCGAGTCTAGTTTCCGTATATATAAGATTCGTCGTCTAAATCTTTCTGAAACTCAAGTTACTACCGTTTTAATGAACGTATGTATTCGCTGAATTTCTTCGACATATTTGAGTCTATTCCTTTATCGTAAACGTACAACCTTCCTAACCTTTCTAAAACGAGACAACTTAAATACATTGTGTATCGACCTTAAACTTTATGATTTAATTACTTACGACTCGTTACTTACTCATTTAGGGGAGCTCTATACCTAGTCGGGACTTAGCTTGTGACTTGCTTATACACACACATACAAACTACTTAAGTAGTGACTTTGCTTATTCGAGGTGAGTTCATCGCCCCATATTTACTGCTTTCTTATTTTAAACTAAACGGGGGGAAGTAAAACTCAACTAAACGATTTATGAGAAAACGAATACCATTTTCAAACTTACCATAAATAGATATTTCTATTTATGGAAACGTACTATTTTTTGGAAACTTTCTATTTCGGGAAATTTACTACTTTCGATAAACTTACTATAAATAGAACTTCCTATTTATAGAAACTTACTATTTTCGGAAACTTACTACGAACTGGACTTCATAAAATGTGTGACAAAACCTAATGCATTTTCAAAACTTACGAGATACGGGTATATTTGGATTCATGGTACTTACACACTACTTAGCTAACTTAGTACTGCCGAGGCGTACTAAGGGTAGCGTTCGGACCTGACACAGCCGATGCGTGTCATACTGACTTGACGCTGCCGAGGCGCGTCAAGGACAGTGTTCAGATTCGATATTGCCGACGGGCGTATCACTTACAGGGCACTGCCGAGGCGTGTCACTGTGTTCGTTACATATGGTTACTATTTTCAATATGGTTACAATTTTACTACTTATGCATTAGTTACACGCTTTCTTATACTACTGTTGTGCTTGAGATTGAAAAACTATTTACTTACATTTTCTTACTTACTACTCGATGAATTCACTCAACCTTTGTGTTGACTTTTTAGTTTTACTTTCAGGTATTGATCAGGCATAGGATCTAGCTGGACTGGACTCCTAGAGACTTAGAGTTATTCTTGCTTTGTGGCTTGTTTATGATACATCTATTTACTTATATATTGGCTTGCATGCCTAAGTACTTTATTTTCATTTTCGGATTTATTTTGGATATTGTTTCATCGTAGTGATTGACGTAATAGTGTACCAAGGGGTTTTACCTTGGACATGGCGACGTCATGACATACGAATTTTTATTTAATTCATATAGATTACTTCTTTATTTACTTATGTGTTATGACGATCGCCAATCAGTTGCACTCTGCGTTTCCGCCACTGGCGGGGTGTGACAGATTGGTATCAGAGCACATGGTTATAGAGAACTAGGTGGTTTGACCTAGACTATAACTAGGTGTCCTCATATAGATTCTTTTTAGGATCTTTTTCATGGATTTCATTACGTCTCACTACTTGTACGCGACGACTCATTCGCCTAAGGAAGACGGCGACCAATATCGGCTTTCGACATTGAAATTTTCTTTGCTTTGATTTATACTTTAGAATTGGATTTCTTGATTTCATTTTACTACTATCACTACTATTGGAACCTTGACTTGATTATCTTCTATTTAAATCCTTAATTTGTATATGTTATTATTATGATAATGAACATGGGCAGCGAACATGTATATGAGACGAAGTGAATATAATTTTGGGCGTACGACTTAATTATATCCATGACGTGTCATATATATGTTTACATGATCATGTTTGTAGTCGTAATACAAAACATACCTAAAGTTCTTATGGTTGAGTTATTGACCATATCCATTCCTTAAAATTCAAGATTTCTTTTATGCTAGCGTATGCTTATCTAGACGCGTACACGGATCGTTTTCATGAGCTTGCACGACTCTGTCCTCAGATGGTAGTTCTGAAGTCGCGACGTATCAAGCGTTTCATCTATGCTTTGCACCCCGAAGTTCGTCGTTCGTTGAGGAGTATTAAACCTTTTACCATTCAGAGTGTTGTTAGATGGTAGTTCCGAAGTCGCGACGTATCAAGCGTTTCATCTATGCTTTGCACCCCGAAGTTCGTCGTTCGTTGAGGAGTATTAAACCTTTTACCGTTCAGAGTGTTGTTCAATGGACTGGAGCTATCACCGATGATGTGGTTCAAGATGGTGTAATGTTAGACGGGAAGAGGAAGGATCGTAGTGACGAGGAGCATGGAAAGTCCAAGGAAGTTAAACGAGATTCAAGTCAGTCTAGCAGCAGTCGGAATCTGGGTATACTCGTACACTTCTTCTATGTCAGAAATGTAATCATCACCATGAGGAGCACATGATATGTACTTGTTCGCTATGCCGTAGTAGAGGCCACTTGGCCAAGGATTGCCGTTTCAGAAGTGTTGTTCTCGTACCAGTGAATGCATTGAGACTTAATTCCAGTTTTGGTTACGGAGTACCGGTCATTTTCTTCGATATTGTCCTCACAAACAGGGAACTGGTGGTCACGCTATCACACCCCAGAACGTTCCAGGAAAGATAGTGAAATCAAGGTGGTCAAAACACTCAAGCTCGTATTAGAGCACATGTACTGAGAGCTGCGGAGAAACCGCAGAATCCGAATGTCGATCTTGATACTTTTCTTACGCAATTCTCTGATATTACTTGAAATACATGCTGATACATTACTTTCTGATTATGAGCGTTACGCTGCGAAGATCTGGTTCGTGACGGTACTTTCTACTTGAATTTCGGGACGAAATTCTTTTAAGTGGGGTATACTGTGACAACCGTCACTCTCTCCGTCCTTAGTTAGCTAATATGCCTGTTGATCATTACCGAAATTCACTGAAAATTTAAAACTTTACGTATGTTGTTGATTACTACTGTACTTATATGAGATATTACTTTTGATATATGTGTATACCTCTGTATGTGTTGATTTCGTATTAGTTTAAGTGCACAAGTAGGTTGAACCCACTAGAAGAGCTCCTAGATAAATTAACGGGAAATTTATGTCTTCGTACTATAAGTGGATTTGGGTATATCTAAGTTTATACATCGTTTACGAATCTCTATTGATAAATTTATAACAAATTCTTACTTATCGCTCGTTTCTAGATTTCGTCTATCGTTTTACTTTTTACGTCTCGTTGGACATTCGTTTTTCTAGTTTTCCTTCATCGAGTTAAAAATGGGTTGTGGTGTTAATTGGCTAAAAGATCGGGCTTTGGCCTAGCCTTGACAAATTTCTAAGACCCAACGCTTAAAATTAATCTAAACCTAAAACTAATAATACTTAAACAAAATATTAAAACCCTAATCCTTTTTCCCTCCCCAATTCCCGTCACCCTAAACAACCACCCCTCCTAGCAGTTTTCAATCAGCTGCCACCATCATATCCACCATCTTCATCGTTAATTTCAGCCACCTGAAACCATCATCATCGAACTGGTCTTTAACAAGGTAACAATTTCGGAGCTTTTTGTTCTTGTTTTGGTTTAGCCGAAAAACCCTAACCATGGGTTCTATGATTTCGGTTATTAACAATTCCCTTATTATAATCGATTACAGCCATCAAAATATCCTTGTTTCTTCATCAAATTCGTCATAAAAACAAGGTAATCGAGTTTCATTGTTATTGTTTTGATTATGGTCGAAAATCATGTTATGGACTTCATGGGATTGTGTGGTTAATGTCTTGTTTCTTTGAGACTGATTTTTATAGCCTAAATCGTGGATTCCTTTCGTTCTTTTACCAAATCAGTAAATACATTCAAGGTAAATTTCAGTTTATAATAATCCCTTTGAAATTCATACAAAGTTGATGCTAACGATTCGGTATTTTCGAGCTTAGGTTTTTTCCTTAACCAAAACTGAGATCGGGAAAGTGCCACACCCAATTCAGCCCCTAAACAGCTCGTGACCTTCATATTCAGGTCCTTATCGGCATTTCTCGTTAAGGTACTTATTAGCATTTGGGTCATCTTTCGTGTTTTAAGTATCGTGTTGGAAATTCTATCGTAAAACCCTATTCCTTGATTTCTGTCATGTTTCGTTTTGTTATCCTTAATCATGTTTATGTTGAAGTTGGTTTTGTTCTCGGATGTATATAATCTGAATGTACATCACATATAAATGTATATACAAGTTCCATAAGCTAATCGTCACAAAGAAACTCTAATCAATAAACTTAATCAATTGTTATGTTAAATCTTGCTGAACTGGTATGATAGGCTGTCTTACACGGTTAATATCTCCTTGGTCTTATTAAATTGGCTCCTGTAGTATAAACGAATATTGTAGCCCTTACTTTCTAGTTTTCGGGAATATAAGGTAGGTCGTCTAGATGTTTCTCAAACTCCCAGAAACTGAATATTTGTAAACATGTTTGAAACAGAAAAATCATTTTTAGCTGCTGTTTTAGCTGTCTTGTTTGGTGAATATCTCTCTGATCGTATTGAATTGGATTCTTTAATCTAAACGTAAATTGTATCCCTTTCTTTCTAGTTTTCAAATATAAAAGATACGTTGTCCAATTCTTTTCCAAACTCTCAGAAACTGTAAAATAGTGGACATATGTCAAAACTGAAATTTACTAAACGATATACTTAGGATTCATAATTGGAATTTCGTGTAACCATTTAGATAACCTTAATTATAATTAAATGGGTTCATTATAAGTTAATAACCGGTCTAATAAGTATAAAAAAATGTCTATCTTGTCTACACCTAAAATATACGACGTTATAATGTAATAAACTCAACATCTATAAGAATAACGTTTTTGGACAGATTGTTTCAACTGTTTTGTGTCGTCCATATCTTGTTCATTTCTAACTCAAATTCAGTGATTCTGGATCCCTTGATGTAGCCCTCCGAGTTTAGTTTCCGTATATATAAGATTCATCTTCTAAATCTTTCTGAAACTCAAGTTACTACAGTTTTAATGAACGTATGTATTCGCTGAATTTCTTCGACATATTTGAGTCTATTCCTTTATCGTAAACGTACAACCTTCCTAACCTTTCTAAAACGAGACAACTTAAATACATTGTGTATCGACCTTAAACTTTATGATTTAATTACTTACGACTTGTTACTTACTCATTTAGGGGAGCTCTATACCTAGTCGGGACTTAGCTTGTGACTTGCTTATACACACACATACAAACTACTTAAGTAGTGACTTTGCTTATTCGAGGTGAGTTCATCGCCCCATATTTACTGCTTTCTTATTTTAAACTAAACGGGGGGAAGTAAAACTCAACTAAACGATTTATGAGAAAACGAATACCATTTTCAAACTTACCATAAATAGATATTTCTATTTATGGAAACGTACTATTTTTTGGAAACTTTCTATTTCGGGAAATTTACTACTTTCGATAAACTTACTATAAATAGAACTTCCTATTTATAGAAACTTACTATTTTCGGAAACTTACTACGAACTGGACTTCTTAAAATGTGTGACAAAACCTAATGCATTTTCAAAACTTACGAGATACGGGGATATTTGGATTCATGGTATTTACACACTACTTAGCTAACTTAGTACTGCCGAGGCGTACTAAGGGTAGCGTTCGGACCTGACACAGCCGATGCGGGTCATACTGACTTGACGCTGCCGAGGCGCGTCAAGGACAGTGTTCAGATTCGATATTGCCGACGGGCGTATCACTTACAGGGCACTGCCGAGGCGTGTCACTGTGTTCGTTACATATGGTTACTATTTTCAATATGGTTACAATTTTACTACTTATGCATTAGTTACACGCTTTCTTATACTACTGTTGTGCTTGAGATTGAAAAACTATTTACTTACATTTTCTTACTTACTACTCGATGAATTCACTCAACCTTTGTGTTGACTTTTTAGTTTTACTTTCAGGTATTGATCAGGCATAGGATCTAGCTGGACTGGACTCCTAGAGACTTAGAGTTATTCTTGTTTTGTGGCTTGTTTATGATACATCTATTTACTTATATATTGGCTTGCATGCCTAAGTACTTTATTTTCATTTTCGGATTTATTTTGGATATTGTTTCATCGTAGTGATTGACGTAATAGTGTACCAAGGGGTTTTACCTTGGACATGGCGACGTCATGACATACGAATTTTTATTTAATTCATATAGATTAGTTCTTTATTTACTTATGTGTTATGACGATCGCCAATCAGTTGCACTCTGCGTTTCCGCCACTGGCGGGGTGTGACAATTTGTATAAGTGATGGAAAAGTGGAGTGCTTCTCTGTGGAAAGAGAATACAAACATTGTCTGAATGTGGTGATCAACATGCTTGAATTTAAGTTGAATGCTAATGAAAACTCACAAGAAACAGTTCAACTACTTTGGAAGATCGGAAATCAGATCACAAATTTTAACTGTCCACACTTAAAACTTGTAATATCAAATTGTTGATCCGCTGCAACTTCTTTGATAGATCTAGATCTAAACTTTTTTTTATACAAACATAGATTGATAGATCCTGACACTCACTAACACTGAAATCAAACTTAATTGAAAAAATTAATTGGCCACACTTAAAACTACTTTTGTCGATAAATCTGAATTAAAATATTCAGTGAAAATTTATTGATCTTTACTTCTAAACTTTTGCGATTCAGTTAACCATTCATAATTCAGCTCAATATCATTCGAATCAATCCAAATTGATGAACTAAATCAAAATGAATTGATTTTCCAGCTCTGATACCAATTGACAGAATTTAACTAAGGATCAATACTACACAATTAAAAAGAGTTTACTAGATAGATGTGGAATCTCAAATTAATATGGATCTAAGATTAGGAAAGTAATCAACTCACAATTTCACAAAATATTCATTCTCATTGATAACCATAAACTAGCGGAAAAATAGTTACCAAGTGTTCACTCAAGCACACACCCACTTCTAATCTCTCTCACTATTTATATACATCATGAAAACATAAATAAATAAAATACAAGTCACGTGTTTATTTAAAAACACTTTGGATAATCTATCAACTAAATCTTCATCTTCAATTAACTTATGATCCTTCATGATTTACTTCTGATGTTGAAGTCTGCATCCGAAGTAACTTCGACAATGTTGATTTTAGTTGACTATCTAAGATTTACTTCGAATGTTTAACTTTGTACATCCGAAGTAAACATTTATCAAAATCACACCTTGAACAGTTTATAGACATCATGAAAACATAAATAAACAAAATGCATGTAACGTGTTTATTTAAAAACACTTCAGACTATCTATCAACTAAATCTTGATCTTCAGTTTACTTCTGATCCTTCATGATTTACTTATGATGTTGAAGTGTTCATCCGAAGTAACTTCGACAATGTTGACTTTAGTTGAATATCTAAGATTTACTTCGAATGTTTAACTTCGTACATCCGAAGTAACCATTTAGCAAAATTCACACCTTCAACATTTTGTATCTTGATTCAAAATATTTTAACCCAACACAACCGGAAAAAGAAAGATAGACAAATAATATAGGATAGAATTAGTACTAAATTTTTGTTTTCTTTCAAATTTAATAATATTCAGTTTGAATAATCAATTAATAGATGTTTTATGTGATATTTTTAAGTAATGAAAAATAATTTAATAATCTTTTCTAAAAGGAAAGGATTAACGATATACTTTTGCATAATAATCATTTTGGTATTTCAAACGATATATGCTCTCCAACAAATGTGTATAAGATCCGTCAATACACATTACCGATTTGTGTAATAACTTTGATACGTTTCTAATACTTATCTTTATTTAGTATTATAAGAGAAGAATCTACCGAGGTAAGAAAGTAAAAGATAAAAAAAAATATTACAAAGTCAAATCACGTTATCGGAAGCTCTACGAATAATGCACAAAACTGTGGTACAAATAAATTCTAACCGGATCAAAATTAATCTAATAATATCTTTTGCTCATTTGAGAACTTGTTGATAAAGGACCTTAAATATCAATGGTCTATACTCTATACAATATAAGTCACTACATTGAGTGCAAAAGTGATACAAAAGGAGAAGAATAATTTGAGGATGATGTTGTTTGCTGTGAGGATCCCGTGTTTGACATGCTACTTGATGATTGGTTTCGGATGATGGAAGCGACATCATACAATGAAGACATAGGAGCTCTCAAGTAGGAATCCACTCGCATCTTTGAAGGGAGTATAGGTGGGGACGCTTCATGGTTCAGTACTTGAATCACTTGTCTCATCGATGTTCGAAATTATGAGTCAGGGTGCACGCACCATAACCCGACGATCATCAAACGCTTGATTTCTTCTTCCTCAAAATCTAAACATGTTCTTGAATCGACAGCTTCACAAAGAGTCCCAGTCCCATAGAGTTTCCAAACCCACTCTACTAAACGTATTTTCTTTTCTTGAGCCTTGTAATCAATAGTTTTTCGCCCACAAGCTATCTCCAATGCGCAACTGCTCTAAAGCTAAATATATCTGATTCTTTGGTTGTCTTGCCGGTTACTACAATTTCATGGGCCATGTAACCCAAAGTTCAAGCCAACATTTTTATCTGAGAGCCTTTCTCATGGTCTACCAACTTAGCTAACCCAAAATCACCAAGCTTCTCGCTGAAATTTGAATCCAACATCACATATGAAAAACACATTGCCCCCATTCTTCATGTAGATACAGTCAAGCAAAAGCGATACCATTTACGAGTTTGTACCTTGGTTCCCATGCCAACAAGCTTTAATCCTTGAAAAGATGTGAATCCAAGCTTCCATTTTCTATATACTCGTAAACCAGAATGTCAAGTCTGATCAATCTTCAAAGCTAAACATTCAATGTATGGAATCAACAACAGGTTGCCGAATCACAAGTTATTGATTAAGCTAACTGAATTAGAACTAGGAATTCAACAATGGAAGTTACTATTTTCAAAGCCTTAAATGGAGGGAAAGTTTGTTACAGAGATATTGATACATCAACTCATAATATCTGAACTCCTCTCACCACTATTTATAGGTTAAGCTATCTAACTATTACGTTATAACAACCCTTATGTTTATTTAGAAACACTTCGGGTGAACTAATAATTAAAATATCATTTAACTTTAGTTCGAGTGAACATGAACTTAACTCTGGTGAAGAGTTAGTTCACCCGACCTAAAGTCTTCCCAATATTACACTCTTAGATTTAGTTCGGTTGATGAACAATGTTCACCTGAACTAAATATCTAACATTATACAATATGAGTAAGATCTTTGGAAGCTTCAACATCAATCCTATATGGTCCAACAATCTTCGCCTTGGATGATGCTTCCAAAATCTTCATTTTGCTAGTATAAGCTCCATTCCCATCTTCCAAATAACCATCAGTCTTTAACTTCTATCTCTTTTACCTCTTCTGATTTTATTAATCTCCCAAGAAACCATCTCAGGAGCCATCCTTCTTTCTTTATCATCGGGTTGCAGTTTTTCAAGTGGAAGGTTGAAAATAGTTAGAATATCATTATTAGAGAGCTCTCTTAAATCAAAATTTTCATAGAGCCTCTCATCCTCACCATCTTCTCTGCTCAGTACAATCTCATCATTCGCATAGTCTACCCACCATCTGAGTATCTTGGGCTTTTGATGCACAACTTTGACTTTCTTCATAAGAGCAATAAACATAGTCATCCTTTTCCTTTTTTCTCCGAATTTATTTCCAAAGTTGGCAAAGACAGTCTTAGCACATTCATGAATGAACCTCTCATAATCATATCCATGGGCATATTGACCATGCGTCACCACTTTCAACTAACAGAGTCTTCTGGCATCTTCCACAGAGATTTTCATGAGTTTCTCAGTTGTGTCAAAGGACTGAGTCATTGTACCAGTTTTTCTTTTTCTCTTAATCAAAATTGCACCAGTATCATGATCAAACCTCCAACCAACTATAGGTGGAAGAATACCTCTCTTAATGTTCATCGGTTCTTCTCTTTCAGCCCTCAACTCCTCTTGGGATACTTTCTTTATTCTAGATCCTGAAGCATTGTATTCTCCTTGAACTGAAACATCGACATCATCAATAGGAAACCCATATTGATCTAAATCACCTACATCTGCTGCAGTCTCATCAATTCAATTAGATAATTCTTCAATCATAGTTGTGACAGCAGGATCATCTACATAATAGTCTTCTGGAAGTGTATATTTAGAAGATTGAGCAGGAAATGGATCTTCTTGTTGATTCTTTGTAAACCAAGACTCCTTCTCCATATACTCAGCAAAAGGATCATCTTTTTCCTTTACCTTTATCTTTGATTGCACATCTTGACTCGGTTTCTCAACTAGAGACTTCAATGTGACATTCTGACTTGGATCAACTGTTTTTGTAGAAGACCCCTCACCAGTTTGAACAGAATGAGTAATTGGAGTTTCTGTTGCTTCTGTTCTTTGACTTTCAACATTGACCTCACCATTCTCAGAAGCTCTTTCAGTTTTCCTTTTGTTTAGCTCATCCTCTATCTTTTTTTCTCTCTTAGACTTCATTTCATTAACCATACTTTTGTTTGAACATTCTAATCAGTTTCTCTACAGGGTCTCAATCTTCATTTGCCCCACTGATCTAGATGACATTCCACCAACATCCACCAAGTAGTTCTTTAGATGAAGTTTGTAATTCTTCTCTAAGAACTTATTTTTGTATTCTAGCATCTTCTTCTTTAGATTGATCACCTTAGAAGGTACTAGCTTTGAAGCTTTTAATGCTCTACTTTTCACTCTCCCTCCTTTTTTTATACTGCTTCCAACCTCAAGAGTTTCTTCTATTACTCTCTCTCTACTTCTTCCTCTTTTACAGTCACTTTCACACTCTCATCACCTTCCTTTTCACTGTCAATCTCTATCACCACTTTATCTCCTCCCAATTCTTCATTCCACTGATTATTTATGTCATATACATGTAAAAAAACAGGGTGTTCCTTTCCTTGATATAAACAATGAAATTATTTGCTGCATTGACATCAAAAATCCCTTCATACAGCCCCTCAAATTTTTTTTCAAAAGTCTCTTGATCTATTACTTCTCCAAATTGATCAACAACTTTAAATTTCCTGACATTCTTTTCAGTTTCAACACTTTCACTTTCATCTTCATCACCAGAGTTAATAAATTCTTCACCCGATTTATACTCTACATCACAAGACTTATCTTTGTCACTCGAGTAAAATTCTTCTTCACCAGATTTATTTTTCTCTTCACCAGATTTAGTTTTCTCTTCACCAGAACTAAACTCTATGATTTTCTCCTTTCCTTTTGAACTCAAAGCCTTCTCCAAATCTTCTACAATCTTCCCCACTATGGATAGATCAATCTCATCTTCTTCATCCATACTTTCACTACTCTCCAATCTAACTTCAGCTTCAGCTTCAACATGTTCTTCTTCCACCACTATTCTTTCCTCAGCTTCAACTTCAACATTAATCACAGTTTTATCTCCCCCTATTTTGGATGCATCATCCATGGGAAGAGATTTTAAGAACTTTATCCTCAATTGCTCTCTAATGACTGCATTTGAAGAATTTTTCCACCTTAACTGATTTATCGGTGATTTTTGTCTCATAACTAGTTGCTCCAAAACCTCATTCTTCTTAGTCAATTCCATGATTGTTAACATATCAATCCCTGCTCCCCCTTTCTTCCTTGAAGAATACACATTAACAGGTCTGCTTGATGAAGCATCCTTCTGAATAGTTAACATAGGGGCAGACACATGAGGAACCTCATAAGTGATAGTATGTGAGGTAGCCAGATTAGGCAGGGCTTGGCTCTCCTCAACACTCCCTTAGGCTTGTTGAGCAATAGGTGATTGAGGTGGACGTGATGGAATAGGAATAACAAGTGACTTAGTTTGATCAACCTCCACTTGTTGTTGTTTCTTTTTTGTTCTTGGTGTTGTTCTTGTTGTTCTTGTTGGTGTTGTTGTTGTTCTTGTTGTTGCTCTTGTTGTGTTTGTTTTTGTACATTCTCTCCCCACTGGCCTTGTAGCTCTAAAAACATTTGTATAACTACTCGTGCCTGATTGATCATTGGTGGGAAGCAAGGAGTAAAATGACCTGAGAAGACCACCTTTGATTTAGCAAAACACTCTTTCATGTTATTCATGATCTTCCAGTACATATTCTCATCCTTGAATGTAGGATATTCTAGCATTAGCCCTAGAAGAAATTTATGTGAACTGCCTTCAACCATTCTCTGCATTTGGTCCATAATGAATCCAGAGAAGTTGAACCTCCTTTGAATGATCATACATACAAAAGTAGAGGCCAAAGTTTGATTCATCTTGTCAAACCCTCTAGACCTTCCAGATATACAACAAACCAGTACATGAATGAGATATCTCCAGTTGAATGAGACTCTTATCTTTTTCACCATATTCTCTAGGAAATATCCATAATAACCAGGTTGTCTACATACAACCCTTATTTCTTCCATATCCAGTCTCTCCACACCACCAACATCATCCAACTGTAATACTCTCCCTAACACATCTTCAGTGATAGTAACATTCTCCATTTGTACAGTTGATGTAACAGTCTCACTCCATTTACAACAGCACACCTTGCATTTTTCCAGAACTCCAGTAATACATCTCTATACAACACAGGACTCTCTGAAATAGAAAATCTCGGGTTTGAATTGATCATAAATCCCAAAATAATCTTCCAATCCTCATCAACTTCGGAATGGCCTATATCCAAAAATGCAGCAACATTATATTTTGGTTTAGAAGGGAAAGCCACCTGAAATCAGTTACAAATCATTAGTATTTAATCAAAAGTATAAACTGATTTAACATATATAATAAAAATTAAAAATAACTTAATGAACTCAGAAAACAGAGGAATAATACTCTAAATCTTGAAAAACTCTTAAATCTATCTCAAAGACGCCAAAAAATCTATAGAAAATCTCTTAAGGAAATCGTCAGTGAAATGAAATGCTAAGAAATTTTATTAAGATTAGCAATTTTGATCCGGATAAGAGATGCAATTGGCATGAATTTAAAAAGATTAATTTAATTTAAAAGTATTAAAACTAAATTACGACTAAATAATATATTTAATTTCCCACCAAAAAGTCACCCGATCTAAGTAATAGTGTCCCATAGTTAAAATTAAACAAAATTATAGCCTGACCTAAAAGTTAAAGAACCCGACTTAAACTTATGGTCAAAGTAGTCAACTCAAGTACCAAATTTAAATAAATTTAATACCCGAGATAAAAATATGGTCAACAAAGTCAAAGTCATTACCAGACATAAATTAGATCAACACCAGACCTAATATTTTATTACCCGAATTAAATTAAATCAAAATTTACTCATTTAAATCTTTCTAGGTTAATTTCTTAACATCAGAATTGAAACATTTCAAACCATCAGTTAATCTTGAAATTGTTTAAAAAGCAAAATTTCAATTTCAGAAATCAAAAAGTTATATTCGAGGACTCCATAAATTAGTTCATATGAGCAAATTTGCTTCTAAAATGAAATGTTTTGTAAAATGCAGAAACTTGTATTTTTAGAAGAATTAAATCTGTGTAAAAAATTCATTAATTGCAGGTTTTAATAATTTAAGAATGACATGACATACAATCAAACTTATTCAATTCTTGTGAAGTAGAAATAAATTAAAATTTAATAATTTACTTAAATATGGCTTATATACCTTATTGTCATTAAACAGAGCAGTTTTGTGACATATTTTAACCAAAGAATTTGTATGAACACATAAAAAATCTACAATCTTTATTGAGAGTCCCAAAATATGATTTCGTAACCTTATAAACTGCTTTTTCTCTGAAGATAATTTTGATTATATCCGCGTTTTTATGTTCAAAATTAGACTTAGTACTATTGTTCAACTCATTTCCCTATCTCTATCCTTTATCAAGTTAGCAGCAAGGATCTAAGGGGACAATAGACTAGTTTATTAAAGAAATTGTACTTATTCACATTTCTCTGCCATTTATCAAGTTAGCATCAATGATCTCAAAGTCAATAAATTATTAAAAATAAACATAAAACTTTATAGTTTTTATGATAAATAGATTTAAATGTCATTATTTACTAGAAATATATCATTTCTTTGTTTTTCTACCTGACAGTCACTGATTTCCCATTTGACATTTCTCAATTTTAATGACTTTATGCAATGTATAAACCACAGATTGCTAAAAGTTTCAAAATTCAAGAATATGAGCATTTATGAAAACATTTCGTTTCAGGAAAATCTTTAAATATTGAACTATGTTAAATTATGCTGGAATTTATGTTTATTGACTCATTTCTTATAAATTTTGTTATTGTGAAACATTTTCAAATTTTATACTATTTTTGATTGATTTTCATATTTTTTATTTGATTTTCTAGAAGACAAACTCAAAAACTTAAAAATTAAATAAAAAAAAGAAATCCTTTTGAGTTATATATATATATATATATATATATATATATATATATATATATATATATATATATATATATATATATATATATATATATATATATATATAGTAATTGGATCGGGTAAGAACGGCCAAAAGTCTAGGAACGCTAAGAACCAATGTTGACCGTCCGATTAAGGTGATGATCAGTAGTAACCACTTACTACTGATCAGTAGTAACCTTACTACTGATCAGGAGTAACCTTCTACTGATCAGTAGTGACCTTACTACTGATCAGCAACAAATTCTACTGATCAGTAGTAAGGTTACTACTGATCAGTACTAAGTGGTGACTACTGATCATCACCTTAATCGAACGGTCAGCATTGGTTCTTAGCGTTCCTAGACTTTGGGCCGTTCTTACCCGAACCTCACCCTATATATATATATATATATATATATATATATATATATATATATATATATATATATATATATATATATATATATATATATATATATATATATATATATATATATATATATATATATATATATATCTGTTGATTAAAGTCTTAGTCGTTGAGTCTGAGTGACCTTGAGTCTGAGTGACTCTGAGTCTGAGTGACTAGAATAAACTAAGGCATTGTGGAGCTGACTAGTCAGCTCCATAATGAAAAACGTAAGGCGTAACTTTAGGTAATTCTGTTAGATAAAATATTCTATCTTTGTAGAAGATTTTGTAAGGTTTATTCTTATCAAGCTCACTATTATAATGTATAAATAGTGAACTTGAACATTGTAAACCTTGCACCTTTCTAAGAAATATAACTGTGTGTTATAATCATTCTTTGTTATTATAAATTCCGCTATAATAATCTAAGAAACTGAGTAATCAATCGATTCATAATAATTAACATCTTAATACTTATTTGTGATTGATTAGCTAGTGTTTGAGATGTTATTGAGACCTAACAACTAGTATCAGAGCAAATAAGAATTAAATTTTAATAGATTTATAAATCTTAAACGATCAATATATAAAATCTCAAACAAACAATGTTATCATCTTCAAACACACCTGCAATGGCTGGAAAAGGAATTCCTGTATTCAATGGACATAATTTTGCCCATTGGAAACTTAAAGCTGAGTGGCATCTCTCAGGAATTCATGACGAAATGATAAGAATAGTGACTGAAGGACCCATTATTTCAGGAAAGCACATTGATGAAGTCAAGGAAGGTGACAAAATTGTTCAACGTGCAAGATGGGTTCAAACTCCTAAATCACAATGGACAGATCAAGACAAGTTGTTGTTCAATCTTGATCCAAGATCTAGAAGTATTCTAGGAAATGCAGTGTTTGAACAAATATTTTCAAAGATAGCTGGTTGCAGAACTGCAAAAGAACTGTGGGACATTTTAATTGTGTCTTATGAAGGTGTTCCAGTTGTGAAAGAGCAAAGACTAAACAGTCTCATTAGAAATTATGAAAATTTCTATGTGAAAGAAAAGGAGACTTTAGCTGACGTGCATACAAGATTTCAAATTATGTTAAACCATATGTCAGCTCTGGGATTAACAAAGGAAGATGATGAAATCTGTAAGAAATTTGTTGACATCTTACCTAACAAATTTGAATCTGTCATTACATCTCTTGTAGTTAGCGAGAAGCTGTCCACTTACAAGCTGCCTGGGCTCTTTGGACTATTGTTAAATTTTGAAGAATCTCAACAAAGGAAATAGATAACCAATAGACGAACTCCAAGGGATCCTGAAGCTGCAATAGTTGCAACAAGTAGAAGGAATAAAGAAATTTATTCTAAAGTTGACTCATCTGAGTCTGAGTCACACTCAGACTAAGAATCAGATGATGAAACTGAGGTCAAGAAACTAAAAAGTTAGCTTGCTCTGTTAACTATGAAGCTTGAGCAGAAGACAGGCTACAAAGGAAAGAAACCTTTCGATCTGAAGAAGGTGAAATGTTTTAAATGTAATGAATACGGTCACATGGCTGCTGACTGTAAAGTAAAGAATGCTCAGACTGAACATATGGACGAGGTTGCTGAGAGGGCCCAAAGATATCGAAAGAAGTATCTTAAATACAAGAAAGGCACCAGTTCAAATGCACAGAAACCTTAAACTGAGCAGAAGGCATTCTTTGCTGAAGAATGGCTAGACGAGGAACTGTCCTATGATGAAGATGAGGAAGTGTTGGATAAATGCTTAATGGCATTCACAGAAGAAGTGACTGAAGCTGAGAAATCTGCCTCTCAGTTCTAGAAGGATCTGAAGGAAGCTGAGAGACTGAGTTGCAACTCAGACTGGAACAAGTCAAAACTTTATAAGGTACACAATTTTGACACTTATACAAATGAACAAAAACTTCAAATGTTTGAGTATATTTTTGTTGACTTGACCACCACATTAGAAGAACAATCTGAATTCAAACAAAAAAATCAAAGATCTTGAAAACAATTTGAAAATTAAAGATGATAAAATAATTGAACTAGAAAGTTATAAAGTCCTTTTAAATGCTCAGACTGAAGCTTATAGTGATCTTGCAAAAGAAAATCATAAACTTAGAGAAGAAACTGAGCACTATAAAAGAATTTGTAAATCATGGTGCATATCATCCTTAAAAATTGAACATTGTTTGAGCCGACAGGTACCCAAACAAGTACAAGCTGTGTTGGGTGAGGGATTCAGTTTGAAGAAGCATATGACTGAAGAAGAAGAAGAAGCTGAAAAAGCTGAAAGAGAAAAAATTGTTTTCAAACCATAAATTCTTCCAAATACTTTCACATATATGAAAGGAGAAAAAATAATGATGTCAAATGCTTTTGTAAAACCTGTAATTTCCCAAGTTTCTAATAAAAGTATTTCTTCATCTTCTTCTCAGTCTGAATGTGTTAAGTTATCTGAAACTGATAAAAATGTGCATGCGGAAAAGGATTCTATGCATCTAACCAATAGATTGCCCAAGGTTGTGAGTAAACCTACGAATCAGCACCCAGTCAGTTCCAAAAGTTATGAAACAAAAACCATTGATAAACTGGGGAATCAATTGTTGGAACTGACTAACATAGTAAAAACTCTAGTCATGAACAAATCGCCTAATCACATCAGGCCCAAGACTCCTCCTAAGAGAGTTTGCTACAATTGTGGTGAAAAAGGGCATGAAGCTGTGTTTTGTAAACAACTGACTCACCAAAACGTCAGTCTCACCAAAACGTTGGTCAGCTCCACATAAGTCAGTTTCACCAAAATCTAGGTCAGTTTCATCAAAGTCAGTCTCACCTCAAAAGCAAAGAAACACTTCTGAATCAAAGACAACGTCTGTGAAACCAACCAAGACTAAGTCAGTATCTTCTCGAGTCAGTCTCAACGATACTCCATGTAAATACTGTGGTGTCATAGGTCATTATTCTGTTAACTACATGAAGTAAATAAATAAATGGAACTATACAAGCTCCAAAACTGACTGCAAGACTGAACCGAAACTTAAACCTACTTCAATTCATGGATCCACTATAAAGTGGGTGCCCAAAAGGAACTAATATTTTCTATTTCATGTGCAGGACTCTACAAAATGGTATCTAGATAGTGGAGCTTCAAGGCACATGACTGGAATGAAGTCTTTTCTACAAGACTATAAAGAAGAAGATGGGTCTCAAGTGAGATATGGTGACAACGAGGTATCAATGACACGTGGATATGGAAAGATTCATGCTAGTCCGCTACAGATCCATCAGTCTGACTACAAACTCAGACTGGGTGTAATTTTGTAAATATATTTTACATCTCCTTTATTTTAATTTTTTTTCTTTCTTCTTTTAGCCTAAAGAGTTTTCTTTTAATTTTTATTTTAGTTTGAGTCGTTTGTAAAAATATTTTTTCAGGGTCATAAGTGTCATTAGTTTTAAATTACATGGACTAAATAGATAGTTTCCTAACTTAGTTACTTAAATTTCGCTCCTTCAGTTTATATTCAACTCAATTTCAAATCTTAACCTAGTTGTTATCTTTTCTAACTCTTATGCTCTAATTCTTATCAATGGCGAATGCAAATATGGTTCTTCATGTTACTGCTCGTATGATTCCTGGCGCAGATTTTCAAAACAGGGTACAAATCAAGGACAACAACAGGGTGGCAACTGCTGATATTCCCGCTAATCGCCAAAACAGGGGATTTGAGCAAATGATTCAATACATGAAGGCGCATCCCCTCTATGGAGCCTTCTTTTGTGAAACCATAATGTATCCACCAGTACTGTGTGAATGGTGGTATACGTGCACCGCAAACGAGGAAAAGACTGCCCTCACTGGCACGTATAATGATGGGAGACATACGATCACCATCACTGAAGAGACCATTCGTGCAGCTTTACTGCTTCCCACGCTTAGTGAAGCAGGTGAAGGAGGTTTCCAGGTCAGACGGACCAAGCAGCAAGCTCGAGCTGAGGCTTTCCCTCTAATTGGTCATCCTGAAACTCAAGGGGTTATTCATCGAAATAG
Source organism: Senecio squalidus (assembly GCA_910822075.1). Classification (NCBI taxonomy): domain Eukaryota; kingdom Viridiplantae; phylum Streptophyta; class Magnoliopsida; order Asterales; family Asteraceae; genus Senecio; species Senecio squalidus. Next base: position 34,498,082 of record CAJVGC010000582.1, on the reverse strand, counting down.
AGTTGTGAGAAGGAGATTCTGGGAAATGGAAATTCTTATTTTCCATGATCACGAGGTGTTTGGGGGGTAAATCGGGCAGTTTGGATCAGATGAATGAATTTGAAACCCATATGTTTCATTCCATGGTAATGGGTCGAAGAATCTCCTTCTCACAACTCTATTTCGATGAGATTCTTTCCCTTTCCCGGAAATCAAAACGACCGAATGATGTTCTTTTCATTCGTGTCCTTTCACTCAGCTTTGAGGAAGCCATGGGAAAAGAAATATATGATCAGCTTGACCAAACCTTCTATGCATGTGATCTCCCTAGGCTGACTCCAAAAATCTTTACTTACATCCACATTACTGAGGATGAGGCAGGGTTAACCCCCGTTATGCTTCAGTGGATTGAAAATCCATTCATAGATCATGAACTCACTGAGTCTGACTCTTAGGACTCAGAGGTTCAATCTGACGGAATTGACGGGGAAATTGAGGGAAATATCCCTGCAGCAGATGTTGAGGTAGAGATGGGTGGGGTAGGGAAAGATGAGGCTGACTCAGGTATGCAATTCAATCTTTCACCTCCTCAGTCTGAGAGTATCCCCTCTCAGTCTGAGCAGTCCACTCCCAAACTTGATGTCTTAGCAAATCAAGCGGCCACTCTATCGAACTCACCAAGTTCGTTTGAAAAATCACTCACATCAAGCCCCACCATAAATCGAGCACTTATGGACTCACTTTTCCATGAGGCTGAGAGTTCTAAACTCCCCTCCAGTGCTATAGATCAATTCACATTTCCTGTGCTAGAGCATGAGGTGAATCTGACTACCCAGACTACCCAAAGCCAATCTAGCGTAGTCAACTTGGAGTCACACGTTTCTGCTGCCACACTGACACATGTGGTAAGCATTGAAGAAGATATTCCACTCCTAAATATCCCTATACTAAGTATGGGACCACCCCTCTCAGTTTCAAAGCCTATTCAAAAGGCCATTTTCACTAGCGGGTGCTAGTTTACAATCAGGTACCACTAAAATTCTCACACTCTTATGCACAAGTCGACAATGCCTCACTTCGAAAACTGAGTGAGGTACAGACTTCATTTTCTATGGCTGAGGATCATTCTCCTAACCAACAAGGGGGAATTGAAGCTGTGCCACCTATTTAATCACCCACTGTTACAACCCAACCCTAGTCTGAGGTTGCTTTGACTGTCCCTGTGCTGTTACAGGCAATTAAGGACATGTCTGCTCAGTTTGAAGACAAACTGAGTGCAATGCAGAGTGAGGTTGATGCTCTTAAATTCCAAAATACAGAGGAGATGAAGGAATTGAAGGAGATGGTGTTAAAACTGACTTCTGAGGTCAGTCTGATGCGAAAAGGGAAGCAGGTGGCTAACGTCTCTCAAGAGGATGCTCAGACTCAGGGGGAGAAAATAGTTGCACCAACTGATGAGTCTGAGATCCCCAAGCAAGATTTGAAAAGAAAGAGGGTTGAGGGGGAGAAAAATTATTACAAGACTAACAGATTCAACCTCAAGACTGGTCGGTCTGAAGTTTTCTATGAGACAGATTATAGTGCCATATCAAGTGATTAACCTGAGAAAGAAGACAAAAAGGGAAAAGGTAAAGTGGGAGATGAAAGTGATACAGATCAGGCTGAGGATGAACAGGAAATGGAAGAACCAAATGTCGAGACTGTTCTAGAGGCTGAAATAAAGAAAAGCCAAGATGAAGCTGAAAAACTAGCTAAGCTTCAAAGGTATGCTCATACTCTGGAATGACAGTTGAACAATACAAGGAGTATGTCAGAGGGTTATACATGGAAAAATTTGACAATAATCCACAAGATCCGGCAATGAAAGCAGTTGAAACACTTGAAGCTGAGTTGAAGGAAGAAGAAGATTTGGCCATTGAAGAAGAACAGTTAAGGATTGAGGCTGATAAACAAATGGCTAAACAGGTGTTAAGGGAAGAAGCAAGACTTGACTATATTGAATCAAACTTTACCATGAGAAGGAACAAAAATAAAATCCAAAACTTAGAATGTATAGACACTGGAGGATCTGACCTCATGCTAGTGTGTTATCATAAAGAGGGATCCTTTAGGGTTGGAGTACACATAATGCACACACTAGGGCTAGAAGAATGGAAAGAGATTGCAAATCTGAGCTCAGGGATAACTAATATTCCTCACAGAATGGATGTAAAAAGAGAAGCTGTCTCAAATGTAAATGTAGCTCATGTGTTGAAGCTAATGTCAGAAGAAGATTATAGGGCATTTTGTACTATCCATAGGGTGAGAGCTGGGGCAAAATCTCTTGGTCTGAAAACAAGCTACATGCATCATGTTCCTAAAGATGTCACATTTCAAGACAAGACGTATGTTAAGACTGAAAAGCATGAGGGCTTGTGTTATGTATATTGTGGGGGAGAGGAATGCTTCCAAGCCAAAGACAGACTGAATATGGCTTCCATCTACCATTGCATTGCTCTGCTTAATGAATGTGAGTCTGATCAATGCCTCCCCTTCCGAATGAAGCTGATTAGTTGGTTATTTAATAACCTTAGAAGAATTGAAGAGATGGGGACTTTGATGGACAAGTTGGATCTGATCAAGAAGGAGTATCAAATGCTATTCCATAAATCTGAAGTTGAAATGGAAAAACTGCTTGCTTGGAAAACAGAGAGGCTAAAATGGGCAAAAGAAGTGAACAAGCCTACGCCATGGGAGATGCCTTTGAAGAAGAAAAGATCTGTCAAGAAGAGGAAGTAATGTATATTATGTGTCCTTTTGTTCACAAACAATTTATTTTGTAAACAGTTTTAGTTTGTGTTTATTTTTGGTGCATAATTTGTAAAAGACTTTAATCTAAAACGATAGGGGAGATTGTTGGGAAAATCAACGATTTAACCCAAGTTACTAAATCTGTTTATTAAAGTCTTAGTCGTTGAGTCTGAGTGACTCTGAGTCTGAGTGACTAGAATAAACTAAGGCATTGTGGAGCTGACTAGTCAGCTCCGTAATGAAAAACGTAAGGCGTAACTTTAGGTAATTCTGTTAGATAAAATCTTCTATCTTTGTAGAAGATTTTCTAAGATTTATCCTTATCAAGCTCACTATTATTGTGTATAAATAGTGAGCTTGAACATTGTAAACCTTGCACCTTTCTAAGAAATATAACTTTGTGTTATAATCATTCTTTGTTATTATAAATTCCGCAATAATAATCTAAGAAACTGAGTAATCAATCGATTCATAATAATTAACATCTAAATACTTATTTGTGATTGATTAGCTAGTGTTTGAGATCTTATTGAGACCTAACATATATATATATATATATATATATATATATATATATATATATATATATATATATATATATATATATATATATATATATATATATATATATATATATATATATATATATATATATATATATGTATATATATATATATATATATATATATATATATATATATATATATATATATATATATATATATATATATATATATATATATATATATATATATATATATATGTATATATATATATATATACATATTGAAAACACATATTTTTGAATTTTATCTATACAAATTGAAAACACATATTTTTGATTTTATCTATACAAACTGAAAACACATATTTTTGGATTTTATCTATACAAAGCACTACAAGATTTAAAAATTTTACTAGACTTAAAAAAAACATTACTAGACTTAAAAGAAAACACTACCACACTTAAAATTATTGTTGACTTTTACCCATTTTCTCCCCCTCTTTTTGTATTTCGCAATAAAAATAAAACAAAATTCGAAAAAGATATGTACAAAAATAGTTTGAAGAAACACTCAATCAAGATTCATGAGACCAATAGCCTGAACAAGAAAAAAAGTGAAAAGGTCTGCTAATTGGAGGTCTGTGTGAATCTTAACCAGTGAATCAAGTATTTTTCAAAACAATCTCTTATGAAGTGGTGTCTAATCTCAATATGTTTTGTCTTAGAATGTTGTACAGGGTTCTTAGTAATGAACATCGCAGCAGTATTATCTATGTGAATAAGTGTGTTCATAAAGTTAAGGCCATAGTATAGCATCTGATTATGAATCCATAAAACCTGGGAAGTACAAGAACCGGCAACAATGTATTCTGCTTCAACAGAGGATTGAGAAACAGATGTTTGTTTCTTGCATTGCGAAGAGACTAGCCTATTTCCTAAAAAATGGCACCCTCATGTAGTAAATTTCCTATTCAAGTTGCAACCTTCATAATCACTGTTAGTGTAGGCATAAAAGTCAAAGCTATAATTCTTAGGATACAAAAGGCCTAAAGAAGGTTGTCCCTTAAGATATCTAAAGATTCTCTTAACAGAAATTAGATGGGAAACTTTAGGATCAGCCTGAAATCTAGCACAAAGACAAACTCCAAACAATATATTAGGTCTACTGGCAGTAAGGTACATTAAAGAACCTATCATAGACCTATATAAATGTAAATCAACAATCTCACCATCTAAATCAGGATGAAGTTTGGCCCTAATATCAACAGGAGTGGAAGCAGATTTACAATCCCTGAATCCAAACTTAGCTAACATGTCTTTGACATACTTAGACTGATTGATAAAAATACTGGTCTCATTATCATATTTCACTGCTGGAATAACCATAGCAATTGTAGACATGATTTGAGTGATTTTGATTTTAAATCGGATGAATACACTTTAAATAGGATGAACTGACCAACACTAAAATTGATGCTAATTCAACTAAATTTGAAGAAATCTTATCAATTAATCCTTATCAACACTCGTTAACGCACAAAATCACTTAATACTATTGATTAACCTAAAATACCTCAAAAATAACTTTACCACCAACTTTCAAACTTATAAAAAACCGAGTAATCCTCGATCTTACTGCTCTAATCCTTATAACCTTTTCAAACACTTCGAATGTAGTTTACAATCTTCTAATAAACAAGTTGAATCAAATTTGATTTTATTTCCAGCTCTGATACCACTTGTCAGGTATGATCAATATTTAAAGCTAAACACTCAATGTATTGAATCAACAACAGGTTGCGGAATCACAAGTTATTGATTAAGCTAACTGAATTAGAACTAGGAATTCAACAATAGAATTTATTATTTTCAAAGCCTTAAATGGAGGGAAAGTTTGTTACAGAGATATCGATTCATCAACTCTTTTATAGGCTAAGCTATCTAACTATTACATTATAACAACCCTTATGTTTATTTAAAAACACTTCTGGTGAACTAATAATTAAAACATCATTTAACTTTAGTTCGGGTGAACTTGAACTTAACTCTGGTGAAGAGTTAGTTCACCCGACCTAAAGTCTTCCTGATATTACAGTCTAAGATTTAGTTTGGGTGATGAACAATGTCCACCCGAACTAAATATCTAACCCTATACATTATGATTAAGATCTTTGGAAGCTTCAACAACAATCCTATATTCTATAACACAGAAGGAGTTCTCTTTTATCATGACACCAACCTGTGAGTTACCCCAGATATCTATGCCTTAGTCTGCTAATAATCTAATAATCCTGACTTCGGATGCATACTCCTTGATCCCTTGTTTGGATGTTTTCGACACCCTTTTCACTGCAACATGTGTGCTCGAATCTTTCAAGAAACCTCTGTAAACCCCACCAAAACCTCCCTCTCCTAGATTTTCGTTTTCAACAAAGTCGTTTGTAGATCGATCTAATTCCTGGTAGGAAATCTTTAAGGCCCCTGATATCGCATATTTATACAGTTATTTATATGCGATATTCGGTCACATTTCATAGTAAACATGATGGATAGGATAGGATTTTTGCATTTAATTGTGTGGAAAATTGTTTTTGTCCATTTTACAGGTTTAGATGTTCGGGAAGTGGAAATGGCGGAAGAAACGAGGTTAAACGACGAAAAATGGTGAAAACAACGTCCAGGACGTCGCACCTAAGGTTTAGGACGACGCAGTCACAAAATAATTCGATGAGTACGACGCACAGAGCAAAGACAACGACGCAGTAATTGAAAAATGCCCGCTGCGTCGTCCTGGCCAATTACAACGACGCACACCCCTGTTTCAACAGATTTCGAGTTCGATTCGAAGACGAATTTATCACGATTTTTGCCTATAAATAGCGAGCCATTCCAGCCAGAAAATTCATCAATCAATATTATTCGAGTCTTAGAGCTGGAGTTCGAGTTTCGAGGCAAGGAGAAGACCTAGGAAGTTCGTTGTCGTTCAATGTCGGTCACGAAAAGTTTGCGGTTTCTTAGTTTCTCTTATTATTTGGTTTGTTTTGAACTCAATAATGAGTAGGTAAACTCCTTTTACATTTGTTTGATTATGGATCTTATTTGAAGTTTACGTTTGTGTTATTGATTGTTCAGGTTTTTGTGTTTAATCGCTAATCCTTATTTGCTTAAGTTTTAACATATTATCATTAAGTTGTTTATATATTAATTAACTAATCAACATTCTAGGTATTCGAGAGGAATCTAGATAGGTTAAATAATTTATATGAAATAATCAATCGGTCTTTAATTGGTTTAAAATTGTTAGGATTCGAGAGGACCTAGTAATAACAACTTAGGTAATTAAACTTAATTGAGTAAGTCTATTTGTTAAGATTCGAGAGGACTTAATATTTAGAGGAGTTATTCGAGAGAAAACTCTATAAGATTAAATCACTAAAAACCGGCTTGTTACTTACTGCTTAATTGTTAATAATTATAACTGTATTCGAGAGGAACATTATAATTAGAGATAGTTAAAGTTAATAAAATATTCGAGAGGAATTTTGTTATATCTTAGAAGTTTATTATTCAATCAATTTCGTAAACTTATATGGAAAATAAGTGAAGTGTCAAACAAGTGTATTTTCTCTAATATTTGATAAATCCTAATTACTTTTTCTCACTCGATTTTTATAATCCCTTTTTACAAATCACTTTTAATGAATATTTTGTTACGAAAAACCCCCAAAACCAAACCAGTATTATTAATTCGAAATCTAAAAACCAAATTAGTCCCTGCGACGAACCTTTACTTTCGTTTAAACTATATTACATACGAATAGGTCCACTGCCTATAAGTGTGTAATTACGAGAAACAGTAGGTTAAATTTAAGACTAGATTTTACAGATCAAGTTTTTGGCGCCGCTGCCGGGGACTTATTTTTCGTTTTTGTTTCGAGTTTGTGATACGATCCTTTTGAGTATTTATTTACTTGAGAGTTACTCTTAATTGTCATACACCGGTACTTTTACGCTTTTCTTGTTTCTATCTTTGTAGGTATTCAGGTAGTGGATGAACACAAGGGCTTCGGGATTACCACTCGTGAGTCCAAAGTCAAATCCAGGAGTATCGAAGAAGCGAGGCAAGAGGAAAGGAAACTTATTAATTCAGAAACCACCAGGTTTTGGACCGTTCTCGCCAGTAAAATTTGAAGATATTAGATCTTTAGAAGGAGGAGGAAGCGCTACAGAATCGGAGGTCGAAGAGATAATTTTTGAAAACAAACCAGAACCACAACCAGCTATGGATCCTTTGGACATGCCAATGCACCGACGGGCCACAGCTGTAGCAGTGTCACCCACCCGAGGGTCGACAATCACCACCCCGGACTTGGGTGACGATTTCGTTCTCAAGGGTCGTCATCTCAAGATGATCCAAGACAATACTTTCGATGGGCGATACAATTCAGATCCGCATAAACACGTAGCCAAATTCAACGAGCTATATGAGATGTTCAAATAAGGAGAAGGAAATAGCGATAGTGTCAAGCTGAGGTTGTTCCGTTCGTCTCTCACCGGAGATGCGAAGGTTTGGTTCGAAGAGCTAGATGAAAATTCAATAACAACATGGAAACAAATGCGTGAAGCCTTAATCAAACGATTTTTCCCACCCGTCTTGGGTAGGAAATTACTTAGAGATATCAGAGGATTACGAAAAGATGATGGAGAGACATCTACTGAAGCATGGGCTAGACTGAAGGAGATGCTAAGAAGTTGTTATGGTCACGGTCTGGGCAAGGAAAACATCATAGAAATTTTCTTTTACGGATTAACCAAGGAGTCACAAAACGATTTGGATCTAGCCGAAGGAGGAGATTTTATGTACAAGTCCACGAATGAAGCATACAACTTAATGGAGGACAAATTAGTCATAATCCTATCAAGGGAATATCGAGACGATGGTCGAGGCCAAAAACAAAGAGGCCATGTTGCTCAAGCTGAGAGTAACAACGAAATATCCTATGTCGTTCAAGAAGTCAAGTCATTAGCAGACAGGATTGATAAACGCATGGGAAGGATAGAGAAAGACATGCACTTGGAAAAGAATAGATGTGAAGGATGCGGAGGACCTCACTACGCTAGTGAGTGCGATCGACAAGTGGAGGATGCCAACTACGCACAGTATGGTTATCCTAATCGGGGAACGAATTATCAAAACCGCGGAGGTAACTACATTCGGGGTGACAGTCGAGACAACGGATGGCAACGAAACAATACACGATCCCCACCACGACAAAGATACGATCCACCGAAGAACGAAGACGAAGATCAAAGCCTAAAGGTTCTAATGAATTCGTTCATTCACACCCAAAACTCGAAGAATGACGTTGTTAGTAATCAATTGAAAGTTTTAAATGATCACATCGAGCAAGGGCAGAGAAATCAGCAGGCAGCAATGCAAGACTTGGGGAGGAGGTTCGATAGGATGAACGAGCAGAACTCAAACCGGCTACCAGGCCAGTTACCGAGCAATACGCAACAGAATCCACGACCACAAAACCAGGGCAACAGTTCCAACAATCAAGTACCGAAATATCAACCTGCTGGAAGAAACGAAGGAATACCGAAATGTCCAAAACACAGAGACGAGCATGTAAACGCAATCACCACACGCTCGGGACATGCTTCCAGAAGAGATCAAGAAGAAACCGAAGAGAAACTGTCAGACAGGACGCCACCTTCCACTACGGAACTAGTTGTAGATGATTTCGAAATCGAGGACGATGAGGACGAGGCACCACCAGTTCAATCACAGGCTAAAACACCTGAACCAGTGGAGGAAATTCCAGTCAAAGCTTATAAGCCACGTATTCCATATCCTCAACGATTAAGAAAGGCGAAAATGAAGGAGCATTACGGTAAAATCTGTGATATGATTAAATCTGTTAATATTAATGTTCCTCTTGTTGATTTGATTGCAGGGATGCCAAACTACACTAAATTCATCAAGGAGTTGGTCACGGATAAGGGAAAGTCATCGGAGGAGCAAGCCGCTTTCTTGAACGCATAATGTTCAGCCTTGGTAAAGAACACGATACCACCAAAGTTGGATGACCCAGGGAGTTTTCTGATCCAGTGTAATTTCAGCAATACTTATAGTTGCAGTGCATTGGCCGACTTAGGAGCTAGCATAAATCTGATGTCGTATTCACTATATTCTAAACTTTCCCAAGGAGTGTTAAAACCCACTAGGATGAGTATCCGCCTAGCCGACCGATCGTTTCAATATCCGTTAGGAATTGCTGAAAACATACTAGTAAACGTAGGAAAATTCACCTTCCCTGTTGACTTTGTGATTCTAGAAATGGATGAAGATGTCACGGTTCCACTTATCATTGGAAGACCATTCTTAAACACAGCTGACGCAATTATTCGTGTGAAAAATGGGCAAATTTCATTGGGGGTTGGGGAAGAAAGAATTGTCTTTACACTAGATAGAGCCATGACCCATTCTTATTCCACTGATGAAACTTGTTTTCGGATTGATGTGTTTGATAATTTAGATTGGCAGGAAATTCTCGAGATAGAAGCTAGCTTGGAAGAGGAACTGAAGGAAGAGAAGATCGAAGAAATGAAGATTGAAGTCAAAGAGGAACTGAAGCTGGACCAGAGCATGAGGATTAAGTCTTCAATTGAAGAACCACCTACCGACTTAGAGCTGAAACAACTACCGGTACATTTAGAGTATGCTTTCCTTGAAGGTACAAATTTATTACCAGTTGTTATTTTGTTATCACTTTCGGGTGACGAAAAAGCTCGATTATTGACGGTCCTTAAAGGTCATAAAAAGGCCTTTGCTTGGCGTATATCTGACATACTCGGAATTAGCCCTCAATTTGTAAACATAAAATTAATTTTCTCGATAACATAAAACCCGTTGTTCAAAGACAACGGCGGCTAAATCCGAATATGACAGATGTCGTTAAGAAGGAGGATGTTAAGTTGTTAAATGCAGGAATTATTTACCCAATATCAGATAGCCCATGGGTGAGCCTAATTCACTGTGCTCCAAAGAAAGGAGGCATGATTGTGGTGATGAATGAAAAGAATGAACTGGTACCAACGAGGACAGTCACAGGATGGAGAGTTTGCATCGACTACCGCAAGCTAAACGAGGCCACCAGGAAGGACCATTTTCCACTACCGTTCATGGACCAGATGATTGAAAGACTAGCAGGGAATGAGTTCTACTGCTTTCTGGATGGATTTTCGGGGTATTTTCAGATACCGATCGCTCCCGAAGATCAGGGAAAGACCACCTTCACATGCCCGTTCGGAACATACGCCTATCGGAGGATGCCATTTGGTCTATGTAACGCACCAGCCACTTTTCAACGGTGTATGGTAGCCATTTTTCAGGACATGGTGGAGAAGACAATGGAGGTGTTCATGGACGATTTTTTAGTATTTGGAGATTCATTCGATGCATGCCTGAAGAATCTGGATCAGATGCGAGGAAGCAAACTTGGTCCTAAACTGGGAGAAATGTCATTTCATGGTTCCAGAGGGAATTGTACTGGGACACAAAATTTCAAAAGTCGGGATAGAGGTAGACAAATCAAAGATCGAGGTCATAGCCAAACTACAACCACCAACGAACGAGAAAGCAATTCGGAGCGTTTTGGGACATGCGGGATTCTACCGAAGGTTTATCAAGGATTTCTCGAAGATTACTCGTCCTATGACGAAACTATTAGAGAAGGAGGTAGTTTTCAATTTCTCGGAGGACTGCTTACATGCTTTCGAGTTACTCAAGGAGGGGATCACCAATACACCCATCTTGGTAGCACCGGATTGGTCTCAGCCTTTCGAATTGATGTGTGACGCCAGTAATTTCGCAGTGGGGGCTGTTTTGGGGAAACGGATCGACAAACATTTTCGACCTATCTACTTCGCCAGCAAAACACTGAACGAAGCCCAACAGAATTACACCACTACGGAAAAAGAACTCTTGGCTGTAGTTTTTGCTTTTGACAAATTCCGCTCGTACTTAGTGTTGAGCAAAACTATTGTTTTCACGGATCATTCTACTTTAAAATTCTTATTTTCCAAATTAGATGCTAAACCTAGACTAATTCGTTGGATTTTATTGTTACATGAATTTTACATCGAGATCAAGGACAAGAAGGGAGCTGAAAATGTAGTAGCAGATCATCTGAGTAGATTGGAGAACCCAAGTTTGGAGGAGTTGAAGGAAGGGGAGATAGATGACGCATTTCCAGGGGAAATGCTGGCCTGCATCAGCAAGAAGGACGACAATGCTCCATGGTTCGCGGATATTGCGAATTATCTAGCCGGAAAAATTGTCAACAAAAGCCTAACCTATCAACAGAAAAAGAAATTGATCTCAGATGCTAAATATTATTACTGGGACGCACCGTACTTGTTTCGTAGGTGTGCTGATGGAATGGTGCGACGGTGTGTATAGGTAGGAGAAACACGGAGGATTTTGGACGAATGCCATCACGGACCCACCGGAGGACACTATGGACCGACGATAACTGGTAAAAAGGTTTTTGATGCAGGTTTCTACTGGCCCACAATCTTCAAGGAGGCCTATATACTCGTGAGCACCTGCGACGCGTGTCAACGCCAGGGAAATATCACAAAGCGAGACGAAATGCCACATCAAGGGAGCCAAGTTTGTGAGGTTTTTGATATTTGGGGAATCGACTTCATGGGACCTTTCAAACTTTCAAATAGAAATGTTTATATTTTAGTTGCTGTGGATTACGTTTCCAAATGGGTTGAAGCTAAGGCATTACCTACTAATAACGCTAACGTGGTTGTTGAATTTCTTAAAAATTTGTGTTGCAGGTTTGGAGTGCCAAAGGCATTAATCAGCGATCGAGGAAGCAACTTCGCCAACGCTCAGTTAGCAAAGGTGTGGAAAAGGTATGGAGTGAATCACAGGTTTGCTACTTCGTATCATCCTCAAACGAGCTGCCAAGTGGAAAATACAAACCGAGCAATTAAGCGGATTTTGGAGAAAACAGTCAACAATAATCCGAACATATGGTTAAGGAAGATAGAAGACCAATTGGAACCACCCCGTATCGACTACTATACGGGAAAACATGCCACCTTCCGGTCGAAATCGAGCATAAGGCATACTGGGCGTTGAAGAACTGCAACATCGACATGGATTTAGCTGGAGATATGCGGTTCGTACAGCTCCACGAAATGGACGAGTTACGGTTATAGGCATACGAGAGTTCACGACTTTACAAAGAAAGAACAAAGGAATTCCACGACCGAAAAATTCGTCGTAAAGAAATCAAGGAGGGCGATAAAGTGCTTCTTTTCAATCGAAGTACAAATTCAAGGCTCCGAAATTAAGATCAAAGTGGACAGGGCCATACAGCGTAAAACAAGTATTTGCCTCTGGATATGTCGAGTTATGGAAAGAAAAAGGTGATTCATTCATCGTCTCAGGGCAGCGAGTTAAATTATACCACGAGGAGGACGATGAAAATGGAATGATGATCGAGGATGGTTTTTATACCATCAACACCTGATCACGCGGCATTTCGAGTCAAGCTAACGACTCGTTCGAAAAATTAGCGCTTCTCGAGAGGCAACCCGGGTTTGATCTTTTCATATTTCTAGCTTATTATTTTTTTTCATTAATTTTCTTTTCTTATTTTAGGAATTGTTTTTATTTTTTTTAACTTTTTTACTTTGAAGTTTTATTTAGTTAGGTACCAAGAAAACAACCGGAAGAAAAAAAAACAAAAAAAAAAACAAAAAAAAAACGAAAAATTAAAAAATATATAGTAGAACTAGCAGTCAGGACGCCGCACAGGAAGTGCAGGACGACGCACATGTCGCCTGGAACGACGCAGCGCGCTGTAACCCAGGTTATATCTTTTAATAATTTTTCATCACTGCACACACATATCACCATCCACAACAGCAGCGGCGACAACATTACCACACACACACTTCCGATTTCACTCGTTTTTTGCTTAATATCTTTTGCTTAATCTACAAAACATGAGTAATCAGGTTTGTTTCTCACTTATTTCTTTCAATTTCGTTTTTAATTTCTTTAATTTTGATGAAATTGATTTGGGGAAAATATTAGGGTTCTTAAATTAGACTTTGATTGTCCAATTTATCGTTTAATTACCCTCCACTTACTTATTACAACTGTTTTTTATGCTTAATTGTCGGATTTTTTGGTGAATTCGCTAATGGCCGAAATGTTTTTAAACAACCACCACAGGGGTGGCGTCCTGGAATCCATGTGCGACGTCCTGCCCCTGTGGCAGCTTCATCTTGGTCAGATTTCACATATTTAACGTATTGGTTGTGTTTGTTGTGGTTATTTGTGATGTGCAGGAAGCAGGAGGATCTCGTCGACGTCGGGGTGCCCCGAGAGCGAACCAGGCAGATGACCAAGTAGTTGAGATTGGGGCTCCTGAACGCCACTCTTGGCTTCAGTGGCCGGGATGCCTTCCGGCTCGGAAGACGGTTCTAGACAGGAGACTGGCAGCAGAGAGGCATCGCACCGTTATTTCCCCTCGACATCTGGACTGGGACCTTTTGTAGGACCTTGGGATTGATCTCAGTGCTTTCTATCCTACTGCCAGTATGACCGCCCAGGCGGTGATCCCGATCTGGGAATGAGCTTGGCATGTGGATGAGCCGGTATTTCGGGGGTGGGTTTTGGAGTTCTATTGCTCCATTACCGTTCGAACTACTTTTTCTCCTGACCAGTTTATTGGGGCACCACTGATATCCTTTCGTTTAGGTGGTGAGGCCCACCAGGTTACGGTAGTTGAGTTTGGGAGATTGTTGGGTTTACTGACTGATTTTGAGGCTGCAGATGCCGATATGAGTACAGGGTACTTCGGGGATGTAGTTTTGGACTCTTCAAAGTTTTTGACAGATGGACCTTGGTTCGAGCTTACGGGCAAGGGAGGTCGCCACTCTACCAGCCCGGTGAAGGATATTTGATCTACCATCCTTCGGTTAGTGCAAAAATGTATCACCCATACATTTTTGCATCGGTCGACCCAGCACGACAAGTGCTATAACGAGGACCTGTGGTTATTATATATGTTCAGTCATCAGGATCCCCAACAGTACGTTAACGTGTCGTGGACTCTGGCATGGTACATGGGAGATAGGGGTTCGGGGCAGCAATCCGCGAGAAGTCTAGTTTGCGAGCATTGGGTTACATGGATCGCTAAGTCTTTAGGTTTATTCACCCGACGAACATTGCTTTATGTTCCCCTCCTGTGCAATGCAAGGTGATAAACCAAAATGCTTTGGTTCGGGCCGAGATTCTTACTTCCATAGGTAACGAGTTGATTGATGATGGATCGACACCACGCCCACCACCACTTTCGCGACCGCAGGCTCTGTCACAGCGGGATTTTATGGACCAGATGATATCTGGTATGCATCGCCTACAGTTTGGTCAAGACCAGGGTATGCGACAGTTCTCCCAGTATCAGACACGGCAGGAGTATATCCACGACCGTTATCAGCCTTATTGGGAGCGCAGTTACCTTCAGGACCACCCATCTACGAGCGATGCGGGTCCATCTTCTCCATATGCTCCTCCTGCCTTCTATTACCCCGAGCCTTATCCCGGATATACCCCACCTGAGTACCAGCCACATCCTGATGCTGATGATGATGACATGGAGGATGCTGATTGTGTTACTTTGTATTTTGTATTTTATTTCTGTATTATTATTCTTTTACTATTTTTATTTAGTAGACTTTTTAATATGTAATTTTTTTTCCTTTATTATTCTAAGATATGTGGTTGAATTTTTTTTTAGAATTTTTTTCTAAGACTGGCAGTAAGTTCAGCACCGGCTCTTAAGTTTGGCATTCAGTTCAGCAACAACAGTTCAACGCTATATTTCGTTATTGACGACGGGTTACACTTTCTACCTTTCTATTTTTGTATTTATTTTTTTCGTTTTAGGTTTTATTTTTGTATAATTTCCCTTAATTTTTAGTCGTTAACCCATTAGGGACAATGTGTTACTTAAGTTTTTTTTTGGGGGGGGGGGGGGGGGGGGGGGGTGATCGGGAAATTCTAAATTTTATTTTTCGACCCTTAGCTTAGTTTCCATTGTGTTATTTTGTACAGTTTTTGAGTCAGAAAAAAGAAAAAAATACAAAAAAATCGAAAAAAAAAAAATATAACGTGTCTAGTCGGTAAATACCTTAAACTTTAAGTATAACCAGACGCATTTTATACCCTACTCAGAAAAATAGTGAGAATTTGAGCCCTTGAAAGCATTCAATTTTAATGCTACTTTTTCATTTCTTTGAGTGTGCCGATGGTGATGACTTTAGAACTTTGCATTGTTATACATTTCGAGACCACATATGAGCATTGCATTAGGGTAACTTAGTGTGATTTGGTACAATGATAGGGGAAATTAAGATTAACCCATTTGATTAGCCTTTTCATTTCTTTTATATATTTTCCGCCTAACCCTTGTAACACTTAATTTCAGTGTTAGAAACTCCAGTAAACCAATTTGCGCCTAAAATTTTTCGTTTCTAAACACTACTATATATTTTGTACACTCGCCTTGTTTTCCTTTCTTTTTAAATTAGATCCGAACTTAGTTTTTTGATTACTATTGTATATGAGTTGGAAAGTTAAAGTTTATTGAGGCATAAAAAGATATATTATTGCCTTTGTATTATTTTTGTATTTGGAAAATAGTTAGAAAAATAAAGTTAGCCTTTTGAGCATGTGTACTTACCACGAGAAATATTATATTGTAAGGCATGTACTAGGCTGAAGGAAAAAAAAGTGAAAAAAGAAAAATATATATATATATCGAAAAAAGAAAAAAGAAAAAAACAAAAGAAGAAAAGAAAAAAAAAAGTAGTTGTAGAATTTAAAAAAGTCAGTGTATATTGAGTCTTGTATTATACGATATTTGTATATTCGGAGAAAAAAAAAAGTAAAGTTGATAAAATTGAGCAATTCGGTTCGTTAGAGATTTTATTAAGTCGGATTTAATTTAAGTTATGTATATTTTTATTTGAGCGAATGTCATAAATCGTCCTTGTGGTTAGTCACTTTTTCACATATCGTCCTTTTTCGAAAAAAAATATAGCATCAAGTATCCTTCTTGTATGAATTTTTATCATTGATCATCCTTTTGTCAAAAAAAAGACCAAAATACCCTTTATTATATTATTATCTTATTTTTATCATTTTCTTATATTAATAAACTAATTAAAAAAAACTTATCTCCTTCTTTCCTCTCTCCTTACCCACTTCCTGTTGGAAAAAAAAACCCCACAAGCTTACAGTGAAAAGAGCGTAACAGAGCTGTAGATTCCATAATTTGAATTGAAGAATCTTATAAATTATGATTGATTTGAGTAAAATTGAAGCTAAGTTGGAGATTGATTTGAGTTTATAGCTGAAATGTTTTTTTTTTATATATTTTGGGAGTAAAGAAAAGAAATATGTCTTTGAAATTTCCACCCACTCTCATCAGTTTCTTCACCCAATTCACCCAACTCACTGTCTCTTTTTTTTCCGCCTTTGTTTACAATTACGGTTGTATGTTACTACAAGCGAAATTCGAAAGACCGAACTCTAAGAAATCGAGATGGTTTGATTTACTCGCCGAAGCTGAATCATGGCCAAAGATGGGTTCGTCGGAGTATTATTAGACCCCTCCTCTTGGTGGGTTCGGCGTAGATCTCGTCGGAGGAGAAGGTGGACTGTTTATTGAAGTGGGTGTCGCCGAAGGAGACGACAGAGAAGTAATGGAAGTGGGTGGTGGGGCGGTGGAAGTGGGTGGCGCCAGTGGGGAGATGTCCAGAGCTGGTCTTGCGGCGGCGGAGGAGAAATTGCCGGAGGTTGGGTTACGGCGGAAGTGGGTGGTGGGGTAGTGGTGATTGGGGTTGTGGGTAATTTGTTAGAGGACAAAGAAGAAAAGAATAATCTATTTATTAGGATTAAACTCATAAAAGAAAAGATAATAACTTTATAAAGGGTATTTTCGTCTTTTCATATGTCCAAAGGACAAGTCTTCATAAAAAAATATTTCAGAAGGATACTTGATGCTATTTTTTTCCGGAAAAGGACGATATGTGAAAAAGTGACTAACCACAAGGACGATTTATGACATTCGCTCTTTTTATTTTAACCCATTTACACTCCATTATATATTTTCACATGCCTATACCTGTAAATTACAACCCCAAATAAAACTCCCCGTTTAGTTGTACCTAGACTCTACTGGTGGAGATTTGATACTTTATCAAGCCTATGATAGAATATTCACCATGACTGAGCAGTTGAGCGATTCTACAGAATACGTTACACACCCTTTTAGATTAGTTTGAGAGTTTGTATGATTTTAATTCCTATAAAAATCTTGAGGTGTTTGGTTATGTAAATTTTTGGCTTTGATAATTGATATCGCTCATTTATACGAGTATTTCATAGCGATATTTGTTATGTTTAGAGTCCAAAACGTAATGGATAAGCCCCGTATTGCTTATGTTTTGTGTAAAGTTTGTTTTTTAGGTTTTTTGTTATGTTTGGAGTCAAATGAGGAAAGTTGGGACCAAAAGATGCAAAGAAATACAAGGCGGGGAACAAAACGTCTAGTTGCCTTGATCATTTCTACTAGTTGCCCCGCAACTGCTTGACAAGAGTTTTAGTGGAGCTTGCTGAAGACGACTTGCGCCGCAATAGGCTTGAGTTGCGGCGCAAGTGAACAACGTGCTGGCTCAAGACATTTACTTGAGTTGCGGCGCAAGAAAGGAAGCTGCGGCGCAAGAGGGGTGTTGGCAGTTATAATTCTGTTTCTTTAATGCTAATTATGTGGGAACCCAAGAGTTAGTGGGGCTATTACATAGAGACGAATTTCTGGACAGAAAATATCATCATCACATATATTTTCAGTCTAGAATCATCATTTTGGCAAGGAGAATCAAAGGAATTTTCATAATCGTAATTTCAAGTTTGAACAATCGTTACTTTCATTTCTACTTTGTTATTTTGGAGATACTTGGAACCTATTTTCTAGATTTTGGTATTGAACATTTATCTATTTCACATTTGCAATTGAATTATGTCTTTTATCTATTTGATTAGTTTCGTTACCATTATGAGTAGCTAATTCCTTTAAACGTTTGCTTGGATTTTGTGATCGTTTATGTGTTAGATTTTGGGTGTGAAAGTCGATTGATGTGTAGAGGTTAATCGGGGATCAGTTTGGGTTAATATCTTAATTATATTGTTAAAATTGTTTATACTCTTATTTGGTAATCTAAAAACGGGTATTCGAAAGGAACCCGTAATTTTTACTAAAATAGGAACGAATTAATCGGCCGGTCTTTAGTTGATTATAAGTTTATGATATTCGAAAGGTATCATTAACAACGATTTGAACAAGTAGGTATTAACATGAACGCTAGCTACTAAATTAAGAGAAATCGGTTTAGGAGTTAGTAAGCTATTCGAAAGGAGGCTTATAGGTTAATTCTCACACATCGGCTTGAAACTTTATGCACAATTACTTGAGGTGTTAACGGTATTCGAAAGGAATCGTTGCATGGTTAGGTAATTGGAGAAATCCGGTATTTGAAAGGAACTTAGGATTTTACATTAGAAGTTTATCGACATTTTCACACCTAAGAAATAACACATATTCGTAAACGGTCCGAGCAACCGTCTTTTTATCCATATTTGAATTCTAAAGTATTTTTACCGCTAATACAATCAAGTCTTCTTAAGACTAAAACCAATTTGTTACTTGTTACCTGTTACTTAAAACTAATACTATCAACTATAAATAGTCCCTGTGTTCGAACCCGATATTTACCGATACTATTTTGCAACCGACAAGGGTACACTGCCCGTGTAGCAATGTAGTAAAAGTTAATTTTCGGAAAACTAGATTTTTCACATCAAGTTTTTGGCACCGCTGCCGGGGACTTGATTTAGTTGAAGTTTTAGTTTCTTGTTTGATTACTTGTTTGAATACTTTTCACGGGTATTTGTTTGTTTTGTTGTAATTTTCAGGATTATTGGTTGTGGATGTTCACGAGGTCCCAAGGGAAGCAAGTGAATAGTCCTCTTTCTGATCCGGAAAGACTTTTGAGGAAACGAGGTTTAGGAGCTGCATCATCAGTAGTTTATAGTGAAAACGATTCTTCCGAGGAGGAAGTCGAAGTTGTTTTTGAAGAAAAAATGGAGGATGGAGAAGGAAGACCTATAGTGGAAAACAACCGACCCAATCCTTTTGACATACCGATGATCAATAGGAACCGGATAGTACCACAAACGAATGGGTCGGCTATTGTAGCACCGGATTTGGGGGTTGACTTTTCCGTTAAAGGTCACCACCTCAAGATGATTCAAGATAGCACTTTTGATGGGCATTTTAAGTCCGACCCGCACAAGCATGTGGCGAGTTTCATGGAGACATGCAAAATGTTCCGTTATGGAGCGGGTCAGGAGGAAAGTGTGATGCTGAGTTTATTTCCATCGTCTCTCACGGGAGAGGCAAAAACATGGTTTAATGAATTGGAACCGGGTACAATCGAAAGCTGGGAGGCAATGAGAGAGATTTTTGTGACGAGATTCTTTCCACCCATTTTGCGTAGGAAGCTTTTGAATCAAATCCGGTCTTTTCAACAATGGGATAACGGACCATCACGGATGCGTGGATTAGGCTTAAAGAATTGTTGAGGAATTTCCATGGACACGATTTGGATAGGGATGAAGTGATAGACATATTTTACTATAGTTTAGATAGTCGTTCTCAACACGACTTGGATCTAGCGGGTGGTGGTAGTTTCTTGTATAAGTCACCAAATGAGGCTCACCGGATGATGGAAGATCAAGTCCAAGCTCGAATTGCTCGGGACCGGGTTACTAGAAATAGAAGAGTGAGAGGGACGGTGAATCAAGTAGAAGAAGGAGGTAGTAGTAGTAAAAAAGAAGTGGTGAACGAAATTAAATCCTTGGGTGATGAGATGAAAAATAGGATGGGTCGTTTGGAGAAAGACGTTCACTTGGTGAAAAATGGTTGCGGGAAATGTGGAGGACCCCACTATACGGATGATTGTGAGCCGAAAACCGAAGAAGCAAACTATGCCAACTACGGGTATCAAAACCGAGGAAATAGTGGGTATGGAAATCAAAATCGGGGAAATAGAAATGAGGCACGTTTCCAACCCAATCAATCTAAACCAAGAGAGGGAACCGAGGAACCAAGCTTCACGGAAATGATGAAAGATTTTGTGCACTCCCAAAAAGCGACAAACGATTTGTTAGCCAACTCAATGAGGGGATTTACCGATAAATGGGAGCAAAACCAAAGGAATACTCAAGCAAATATGCAGGACTTAGAACGGAAATTTGAAAGGCTAAGTGAGAAGTTTTCAAACCGACCAACGGGTCAAATGCCTAGTTCAACCCAACCAAACCCGAGACAAAACCAAAACAATAATGGCGGATCATCAAGTCAAGGGTCGAAATACGTACACCCTAACAATCGGGATGAGCATGTTAATGTTGTTGAGACTAGGTCGGGACCTAAGTATGGGGGGAATCGAGAAACCGTGCTGAACAAGAAGAAAACGGAAAAATCAGCTGAAAATGCCTTGTTGCGCCGCAACAGGGATGATTTGCGCCGCAACACGTCTTCAGTAGCTGACCCAATTGTTGACGACCATCCAGTTGCGCCGCAGCAGCCTCTACTTGCGCCGCAACAAGGGCAGATGCAGAACAATGAACCCATAGACAGTGATTCGGAAGACGAAGAAGAAATAAAGATGGAGTCGAGGCCCGGGAAGGAACCAATGGTTCCTAACAAAGAAAAGGAGCTGGAAATTGAAGTGAATGGACCATATAAGCCACATATCCCATATCCGCATCGGTTTCGAAAGGAAAAGAAAGAGGAGCAATACGGGAAGTTCATTGAATTAATGAAAACCGTTAAGATTAATGTTCCTTTAGTTGATCTTATTGCAGGTATGCCTAACTATGCCAAATTCATGAAGGAGCTAGTGAGCGGGAAAGGTGACTACATGGAGAAAATTACCGCATTCCTAAATGCCGAATGCTCGGCTATTGTGAAGAGGTCTATTCCACCAAAGCTTGAAGACCCAGGAAGTTTTTTGTTAACTTGCACATTTAATGATGATTTTACTTTTAGTGCATTAGCAGATTTAGGGGCGAGCATTAATTTAATGCCTAACTCTATTTACACTAAACTTTCTTCGGGTGCTTTAACACCAACACGTATGAGCATAAGATTGGCCGATCGATCTTATCAATATCCATTGGGTATTGCCGAAAATATGCTTATACGGGTTGGAGATTTTCTATATCCCGTAGATTTTGTAATTCTTGAGATGGAAGAGGATGAAAAAGTTCCTCTCATCTTGGGTAGACCATTTCTAAATACCGCTGATGCTATCATCCGGGTTAGGGATACGGAAATTTCTTTAGATGTGGGTGATGAAAGGGAAACATTTTCTCTAAATCAAGCTATGAAACATTCTTATTCTACTGACGAGTCTTGTTTTAGAATTGATGTGATAGATGAAGCGGATTATGATCTCGATTGGGAAGGCATTTTGGAAGAGGAAGCGGAGATGGAAATGTTGAATGCCATTGGGAAAGAAGAGGAGGATGAAGAGAAAAGCTCAAGTGAAGTGCAGGAGCTAGTAATTAAAGAAGGGGCGAGGATCAAAACTTCCATTGAAGATCCCCCGAAGGACTTGGAACTTAAACAATTACCTGAACATCTCGAGTATGCATTTTTAGATGGTAATTCTAGTCTCCCAATTATCATCTCGTCTTCACTTTTGGAAGACGAGAAAGTTAAATTACTAAAGGTCCTTAAAAGCCAAATAAAAGCTTTCGCTTGGCGCATTTCGGATATTCCGGGTATAAGTTCTGATTTTTGTAAACACAAAATCAACTTTTTGGATGATGTAAAACCCGTTGTCCAACGACAACGGAGACTTAACCCGAATATGCAAGATGTGGTCAAGAAGGAAATTGTTAAGCTTTTGGACGCAGGGATCATCTACCCGATAGCGGATAGCCCGTGGGTTAGTCTGGTACATTGCGTACCCAAGAAAGGTGGAATGACCGTGGTTATGAATGAGAAGAACGAGTTGGTTCCTACGAGAACGGTAACGGGATGGAGAGTATGCATTGACTATAGACGGTTGAATGAAGCGACGAGGAAAGATCATTTTCCATTACCCTTCATGGATCAAATGATCGAGAGGTTGGCCGAGAATGAGTTTTAATGTTTTCTAGACGGTTTTTCGGGGTATTTCCAAATCCCAATAGATCCCGAGGACCAAGAAAAGACAACTTTCACTTGTCCGTTCGGTACTTTTGCATATAGGAGGATGCCATTCGGGTTATGTAATGCACCGGGAACGTTTCAAAGGTGCATGATGGCAATTTTTCAAAATATGGTCGAGAATTCTATGGAGGTTTTTATGGACGATTTCTCGGTTTATGGGAGTTCTTTTGACGGATGTTTAGAGAGTTTGGATAGGATGTTGGCACGTTGTGAGGAAACGAATTTGGTACTAAATTGGGAAAAGAGCCATTTCATGGTGAAGGAAGGGATTGTGTTGGGGCACAAGATTTCTAAAGCGGGAATTGAGGTGGATAGAGCAAAGAAAGAAGTGATAGCAAAATTACCACCTCCGACGAATGAAAAAGCGGTGAGAAGTTTTCTAGGACATGCGGGGTTTTATAGGCGATTCATTAAGGATTTTTCGAAGATCACTAGGCCTATGACTCGATTGTTAGAGAAAGACACAAAGTTTGAATTTTCGGAGGAGTGCATGAAGGCGTTTGAGTTGTTGAAGGAACGGTTGACAAACACACCAATTTTAGTATCACCGAATTGGGATTTGTCGTTTGAACTTATGTGCGATGCGAGTAACTTTGCGGTAGGGGCTGTTTTGGGACAAAGAATTGACAAGCATTTTCGGCCCATTTATTTTGCAAGCAAAACTCTTAATGAAGCTCAGCAGAATTACACTACCACCGAGAAGGAGTTATTAGCGGTAGTGTTTGCATTTGACAAGTTTCGGTCGTATTTGGTGCTTAGTAAAACGGTGGTATTCACGGATCATTCGGCGTTGAAATTTTTGTTTTCCAAGCTAGATGCTAAGCCGAGATTGATTAGGTGGATATTATTATTGCAAGAGTTTGATGTGGAGATCCAAGATAAGAGGGGTCGAGAGAATGTGGCGGCGGATCACTTGAGCCGATTGGAAAATCTTTGTCTTGGGGCGTTAAATGAAGAAGATATTCGAGACACTTTTCCGAATGAACGGTTGGCATTTGTTGGAAGGGTATTTGGTGAACGGGGCCCTTGGTATGCCGACATAGCTAACTACTTAGCGGGTGGAGTCGTTAGTAGAGAGCTTACTTATCAACAAAGGAAGAAGCTATTCTCGGATGCAAAATATTATTTTTGGGAGGAACCGTTCTTGTTCAGAATGTGTGCCGATGGTATGGTGCGGAGGTGCGTTTATGGAGCCGACACTAGGAGAATTTTTGATGAATGTCACCATGGCCCAACGGGAGGGGCATTATGGTCCATCAGTGACGGGGAAGAAGGTGTTTGACGCGGGCTTTTATTGGTGTACCATTTTCAAGGAAGCGCATACATTGGTTAGGACTTGTGACTCTTGCCAAAGGCAAGGTACGGTTATAAGACGAGACGAGATGCCACAGCAAAGCATCCAAGTATGCAAGGTTTTCGACATTTAGGGTATCGATTTCATGGGGCCGTTTAAACCATCGAATAGGAATGTCTACATATTGGTGGCGGTGGATTACGTGTCTAAATGGGTCGAGGCAAAGGCTATAACCACTAATAATGCTAACGTGGTTATTGACTTTTTGCGAAGTTTGTTTTGTAGGTTTGGCATGCCAAAAGCTTTGAATAGTGATCGGGGAACTCATTTTGCCAATTCCCAAATGGAGAAGGTGCTGAAAAGATACGGGGTTCAACATAGGTTTTCGACTTCCTACCACCCCCAAACAAGTGGGCAAGTCGAAAACACTAATCGGGCGATTAAGCGTATTTTGGAGAAGACGGTTCACAACAACCCGTCATTGTGGTCAAAGAAGTTAGACGAAGCATTGTGGGCATTTAGGACCGCTTACAAGACACCGATTGGCACCACTCCGTTCAAGTTGCTATATGGGAAAACATGTCACTTGCCCATGGAGATAGAACACAAGGCGTATTGGGCGCTTAGGGAATGTAGCACTGCTTTGATAGCAAGTGGTGAGACCCGGTTTTTGCAACTCCATGAGTTAGACGAGTTGAGATGGAATGCTTATGAGAACTCCACTCTTTACAAGGCGAGAACCAAAATGGTTCATGATTTGAAAATCCAGCGCAAAGAGTTTAAGGAGGGGGACAAAGTGCTTTTGTTCCAATCAAAGTACAAGTTCAAAGCACCGAAGTTGAAATCAAAGTGGACGGGTCCTTATTTGGTGAAACGGGTCTTTTCGGGTGGTTATTTAGAATTAGAAACGGATGATGGCGGGTCATTTATCGTTAATGGTCAAAGAGTTAAAATCTATCGTGAGGAGGACGAGGAAAACGGGATGACGTTGGAGGATGGGTTTCACCCATTCTAAGTGGAAGGAATACCGAGGAGTCAAGCTAATGACTTGAGGAGAAAACGAGCACTTTCGGATTAAATCCCGGTTTGTTTTATCAATTTTATTTTATTTTCTTTTATTTTGATTTATCTTGTTGTTTTAGTGGTCTAACGTAAATTAGGAGTAAGCGAGTTTAAGTGTTTAAGTAATTTAGGAGTCAAAACGGAAAAAAAATCTGTTGTACCACTCTTCTTGCGGCCCAACAGGGGTGTCTTGCGCCGCAAGAGAGCTTCAGTGGCGGCAAGAAAGTTTGTGTCAACGATTTGCGCCGCACGTAGTTCAAAGCAGTAAAAAAAAAAAAAAAAAGATTTCTTTTATTAAAACCTTTAAAACCGATCCCCATTCCTTTTCTCACATTACCTAGCGGCGCAAACACACACATACACTAGCAAGGAAATTCGATTCTACTCTAATCTTTTCCCAATTCAAATCAATTAACGACATGGGAAGATCGGTATGTGATTGTGTTAATCTTAATTTCTTAATCTTGATTGAATTAGGGTTTATACATTGCAATTGATTTGGGGAAAATGTGGGGTTAGGTTTATTTAGTCTTAAATTAGTCAATTAGGTTAAGTAACATTGTGATATCGTTTAGCTTTAGTGATTTTAGAATTTTAGCTCCCTTAGTCTCGGTTTAAACTTTCGCTGCAGAAATCAAATGAAAACACTCTTCTTGCGCCACAAGAAGAACCATTGGCGGCGCAAGAAGGCAACAGCACCTGACGTTTTATAAAAAAAAAATAGTCTCGGTAAATATCGGGTTCGAACACAGGGACTACTTATAGTTGATAGTATTAGTTTTAAGTAACAGGTAACAAGTAACAAATTGGTTTTAGTCTTAAGAAGACTTGATTGTATTAGCGGTAAAAATACTTTAGAATTCAAATATGGATAAAAAGACGGTTGCTCGGACCGTTTACGAATATGTGTTATTTCTTAGGTGTGAAAATGTCGATAAACTTCTAATGTAAAATCCTAAGTTCCTTTCGAATACCGGATTTCTCCAATTACCTAACCATGCAACGATTCCTTTCGAATACCGTTAACACCTCAAGTAATTGTGCATAAAGTTTCAAGCCGATGTGTGAGAATTAACCTATAAGCCTCCTTTCGAATAGCTTACTAACTCCTAAACCGATTTCTCTTAATTTAGTAGCTAGCGTTCATGTTAATACCTACTTGTTCAAATCGTTGTTAATGATTCCTTTTGAATATCATAAACTTATAATCAACTAAAGACCGGCCGATTAATTCGTTCCTATTTTAGTAAAAATTACGGGTTCCTTTCGAATACCCGTTTTTAGATTACCAAATAAGAGTATAAACAATTTTAACAATATAATTAAGATATTAACCCAAACGGATCCCCGATTAACCTCTACACATCAATCGACTTTCACACCAAAAATCTAACACATAAACGATCACAAAATCCAAGCAAACGTTTAAAGGAATTAGCTACTCATAATGGTAACGAAACTAATCAAATAGATAAAAGACATAATTCAATTGCAAATGTGAAATAGATAAAAGTTCAATACCAAAATCTGGAAAATAGGTTCCAAGTATCTCCAAAATAACAAAGTAGAAATGAAAGTAACGATTGTTCAAACTTGAAATTACGATTATGAAAATTCCTTTGATTCTCCTTGCCAAAATGATGATTCTAGACTGAAAATATATGTGATAATGATATTTTTTGTCCAGAAATTCGTCTCTATGTAATAGCCCCACTAACTCTTGGGTTCCCACATAATTAGCATTAAAGAAACAGAATTATAACTGCCAGCACCCCTCTTGCGCCGCAGCTTCCTTTATTGCGCCGCAACTCAAGTAAATGTCTTGAGCCAGCACGTTGTTCACTTGTGCCACAACTCAAGCCTATTGCGGCGCAAGTCGTCTTCAGCAAGCGCCACTAAAACTCTTGTCAAGCAGTTGCGGGGCAACTAGTAGAAATGATCAAGGCAACTAGACGTTTTGTTCCCCGCCTTGTATTTCTTTGCATCTTTTGGTCCCAACTTGCCTCCTTTGACTCCAAACATAACAAAAAACCTAAAAAACAAACTTTACACAAAACATAAGCAATAGGGGCTTATCCATTACGTTTTGGACTCTAAACATAACAAATATCGCTATGAAATACTCGTATAAATGAGCGATATCAAACCCCCCATACTTAAACATTTGCTTGTCCCTAAGCAAATCCGACTCGAGACTACTAAAAAATTTACAAAACAAATCT
Organism: Senecio squalidus; assembly: GCA_910822075.1. Taxonomy (NCBI): domain Eukaryota; kingdom Viridiplantae; phylum Streptophyta; class Magnoliopsida; order Asterales; family Asteraceae; genus Senecio; species Senecio squalidus. Next base: position 34,470,845 of record CAJVGC010000582.1, on the reverse strand, counting down.
TTTCTTAAGTTGTATGTTTTGTAAATTTTATAGTAGTCTCGAGTCGGATTTGCTTAGGGACAAGCAAATGTTTAAGTATGGGGGGTTTGATATCGCTCATTTATACGAGTATTTCATAGCGATATTTGTTATGTTTAGAGTCCAAAACGTAATGGATAAGCCCCGTATTGCTTATGTTTTGTGTAAAGTTAGTTTTTTAGGTTTTTTGTTATGTTTGGAGTCAAAGGAGGAAAGTTGGGACCAAAAGATGCAAAGAAATACAAGGCGGGGAACAAAACGTCTAGTTGCCTTGATCATTTCTACTAGTTGCCCCGCAACTGCTTGACAAGAGTTTTAGTGGAGCTTGCTGAAGACGACTTGCGCCGCAATAGGCTTGAGTTGCGGCGCAAGTGAACAACGTGCTGGCTCAAGACATTTACTTGAGTTGCGGCGCAAGAAAGGAAGTTGCGGCGCAAGAGGGGTGCTGGCAGTTATAATTCTGTTTCTTTAATGCTAATTATGTGGGAACCCAAGAGTTAGTGGGGCTATTACATAGAGACGAATTTCTGGACAGAAAATATCATCATCACATATATTTTCAGTCTAGAATCATCATTTTGGCAAGGAGAATCAAAGGAATTTTCATAATCGTAATTTCAAGTTTGAACAATCGTTACTTTCATTTCTACTTTGTTATTTTGGAGATACTTGGAACCTATTTTCCAGATTTTGGTATTGAACTTTTATCTATTTCACATTTGCAATTGAATTATGTCTTTTATCTATTTGATTAGTTTCGTTACCATTATGAGTAGCTAATTCCTTTAAACGTTTGCTTGGATTTTGTGATCGTTTATGTGTTAGATTTTGGGTGTGAAAGTCGACTGATGTGGAGAGGTTAATCGGGGATCCGTTTGGGTTAATATCTTAATTATATTGTTAAAATTGTTTATACTCTTATTTGGTAATCTAAAAACGGGTATTCGAAAGGAACCCATAATTTTTACTAAAATAGGAACGAATTAATCGGCCGGTCTTTAGTTGAGTATAGGTTTATGATATTCAAAAGGAATCATTAACAACGATTTGAACAAGTAGGTATTAACATGAACGCTAGCTACTAAATTAAGAGAAATCGGTTTAGGAGTTAGTAAGCTATTCGAAAGGAAGCTTATAGGTTAATTCTCACACATCGGCTTGAAACTTTATGCACAAATACTTGAGGTGTTAACGGTATTCGAAAGGAATCGTTGCATGGTTAGGTAATTGGAGAAATCCGGTATTCGAAAGGAACTTAGGATTTTACATTAGAAGTTTATCGACATTTTCACACCTAAGAAATAACACATATTCGTAAACGGTCCGAGCAAGCGTCTTTTTATCCATATTTGAATTCTAAAGTATTTTTACCGCTAATACAATCAAGTCTTCTTAAGACTAAAACCAATTTGTTACTTGTTACCTATTACTTAAAACTAACACTATCAACTATAAATAGTCCCTGTGTTCGAACCCGATATTTACCGATACTATTTTGCAACCGACAAGGGTACACTGCCCGTGTAGCAATCTAGTAAAAGTTAATTTTCGGAAAACTAGATTTTTCACATCAATAATTACTTTAAAACAATTTTTTCTTGAGGGCAAGCAAAATGGTAAGTTTAGGAGGATTTGATATCGCATATTTATACAGTTATTTATATACGATATTCGGTCACATTTAATAGTAAACATGATGGATAGGATAGGATAGGATTTTTGCATTTAATTGCGTAGAAATTTTTTTTTGTCCATTTTACAGGTTTACATGTTTACATGTTCGGGAAGTGGATATGGTGGAAGAAACGAGGTTAAGCGACGAAAAATGGTGAAAAAAGCGTCCAGGACGTCGCACCTAAGGTTTAGGACGACGCAGTCACAAAAGAATTCGATGAGGACTACGCACAGAGCAAAGACAACGACGCAGTAATTGAAAAATGCCCGCTGCGTCGTCCTGGCCAGTTACAACGACGCACACCCCTGTTTCAGCAGATTTCGAGTTCGAGCCGAAAACGAATTTATCACGATTTTTGCCTATAAATAGCGAGCCATTCCAGCCAGAAAATTCATCAATCAATATTATTCGAGTCTTAGAGATGGAGCTCAAGTTTCGAGGCAAGGAGAAGAGCTAGGAAGTTCGTTTTCGTTCAACGTCGGTCACGACAAGTTTGCGGTTTCATAGTTTGTCTTTCTTTCCTTTTTAAGACTTATTTCCATTATGTTTTCTCTTATTATTTGGTTTGTTTTGAACTCAATAATGAGTAGCTAAACTCTTTTTACCTTTGTTTGATTATGGATCGTATTTGAAGTTTACGTTTGCGATATTGATTGTTCAAGTTTTTGTGTTTAATCGTTAATCCTTATTTGCTTAAGTTTTAACATATTATCATAAAGTTGTTTGTATATTAATTAATTAATCAACATTCTAGGTATTCGAGAGGAATCTAGATAGGATAAATAATTTATATGAAATAATCAATCGGTCTTTAATTGGTTTAAAATTGTTAGGATTCGAGAGGTCCTAGTAATAACAACTTAGGTAATTAAACTTAATTGAGTAAGTCTATTTGTTAAGATTCGAGAGGACTTAATATTTAGAGGAGTTATTCGAGAGGAAACTCTGTAAGATTAAATCACTAAAAACCGATTTGTTACTTACTGCTTAATTGTTAATAATTATAATTGTATTCGAGAGGAACATTATAATTAGAGATAGTTAAAGTTAATAAAATATTTGAGAGGAATTTTGTTATATCTTAGAAGTTTATTATTCAATCAATTTCGTAAACTTAAATGGAAAATAAGTGAAGTGTCAAACAAGTGTATTTTCTCTAATATTTGATAAATCCTAATTATTTTTTCTCACTCGATTTTTATAATCACTTTTTACAAATCACTTTTAATCAATATTTGGTTACGAAAAACCCCCAAAACCAAACCAATATTATTAATTCTAAATCTATAAACCAAATTAGTTCCTGCGAACGAACCTTCACTTGCTTTTAAACTATATTACAAACGAATAGGTCTACTGCCTATAAGTGTGTAATTACGTGAAATAGTAGGTTAAATTTAAGACTAGATTTTACACATCAGCCCCATATCCATTTAGAATTCATTGTTCATCTCAACATCAAATCCAGTTAGCTCTACTTCGTTTTCCCTACTTTTCTTCTTCTTTCTCCTCCACAAAACAAAGGCAAATAGTGCAACCGGAAAAAGGAATCGTAAACGATAATCCAACTATTATTCCTACCTTGTTGTTTTTCTTACTTACTGTATTAGGGCCCGGGTCTAGTGGCATCCTAGTGTTTTCATCAATCTGTAAATCGGAACTATTGAAAGACCAAGATATGACATTGTTTTTTTAAAACAGAGCTCCAATCGCCGCTGAAAACCGAAAATAACCCATTCGTGCAACTCCCTCCTTAGATCAAACATGTAAACAAGTTCGTCTTGACAAACAGGAGTATTATATTAAAAACCAGTGAAGGACACTAAAATTGTACGAAATTGAATCATTTCTAATCCAAGCTTGACAAAGTCGTCCACTATTTATATTGTTGAACCATGTCTGAGTCCTAACAGAAATAAGAGAGCTAATGCTAATACCCACATGATCAGAACCTGGATCCACACCACGGTTCGGAAAAGTATCAAACTCCACTGCCACGGACTGATTTGTCGCGTTAATGGTTATAAGATCTCCTGGAAGTTCCATTTCTCCCCCAGCAGTTATCACTGGATTAATATGAGCAAGAAAGTGATGAAATCAGAAAGACTAAAAATATGTTTTATTGGATGTGATTGATAAATAATACTATAGTCTTGGTTTATATAGAAACCATGCAAAACCCTATAACGCTAATAGGCTAATAATAGGTGGGCCCATATGAATAGGGCTATATGCTAACATCCCCTCAAACTCACAATACTACAGCTAAATGCATTAAGAGTTTGTCAAGTAAGAATCTAAAGCGTGAAACAGGATGCGCCTTCATAAACAGTTTTGCTATTTGGAAAGCAGAAGGAACAAACGGGATGGAGATGGTTCCAAGTTAAAGATGATGACGATTGAAATGACAATCAATCTCGATATCTTTTGTGCGCTCACGAGAAACCGAGTTACGAGCAATCTAAATAGAACTTTTGTTATCACAATGCAATGGGGTAGGACCTTTCTAGTTAACACCCATATCCACAAGTAACCAACGTAACCAAACAATCTCACAAGTTGTTAAAGCCATGGCCCGATACTCGGCTTCTGTAGAAGAACGCGAAGTGACATCTTGTTTCTTACTCTTCCATGAAATAAGAGAGTCACCAAGGAATATACACCATCATGTGGCAGACTTACGATCATGAGTATCACTATCCCAATCAGTATCAGAATAAGCACTCAAATGTAAAGTGGATGTTGAGGGAAACGAGAGAGTCTGAAATTGAGTGCCTCGAAGATATATCAAAATACGAAGAACGGCACCCCAATGAATAGTAGTAGGAGCAACAACAAATTGATTAATAACATGTACTGCATGTGCAATCTCTGGACGAGTCACTGTAAGATAAACCAAGCTCCCAACAATAGTACGATATAAAGTAGAGTCTTCTAGAGAAATACCATCTGATGGAGAGTATCGGGCATTGGTCTCGAGAGCGGTATGAACACTCTTATTATATCAGCTATAATAAGACTGTTGCAATATCTGGACGAGAAATAAAAGATAACCTTCTTCATGAAGATCACCATTAAGGAAGCAATTTTTGACATCCATCTAAAATGTATTCCACTGGGAAATGGAAGAAACTGCAATCAAAGTCCGAATAGTAGTCATTTTTGAAACAAGAGCAAAAGCTTCCTCATAATACATGCCATATTCTTAAGACTATCATTTAGCAACAAGTCGAGCTTTATATATTTTAACATATCCATCGAGATAGTTCTAATTTAAATACATAACGACAGCCAATAACACGTTTTCCATGTGGAAAGAATACTAAATCCCATGTATGAGTCTGAATTAAGGCGGTAAGTTCCTCAGATATAGAATTCCGCCAAAATGGAGCACAAATATGATAAAGGCTCACGAAGACGATGAATAGCATTACCAAATGAAGCAAAAGAACTAGAATAAGAAGAATATGCAAAATCTGGAAGTTTAACTTACGAGTACGCTTAGGTTGAACACGTGAAGGTGTAGGACCTTCAACCTCAGGAACTGATTGAGTAGACGTAGAAGGGGGATCAGTGGGTGTAGCTTGTGAAGGACTAGTGGGAACTGGGTCTGGAACTGGTTGGGGAACATGGTCTGGAACAGGTTCAGGTTCATGAACTTTTTTGTAGTCGTGGGTGGATATGCTGCTCTTCAACTTCAAAAGGATCAGTGCAAATAAGATCTGATTTCGTCATATGATGGGAACTAGCTGGAATAGAAAAGAATGAAATATGCTCCAAAAACTTAACATGGCATGAGACATACAATTTTTGACTAATTGGGTCAAAACATCGATATCCTTTTTGACTAGCACCATAACCTAAGAGAACACATATGGCAGACTTGGGTGATAATTTACGCTCAACAGGTGGTTTTAGGAAAAAAAAAAAAAACAAGTATAACCAAAAATACGCAAAGATTAATAATCAGAGGCCTTACCATACAATTTTTCAAAAGGAGACTGTGTGCGATTGGGATTCTATTCACCACATTTGTGGCTATAAGAACAGCTTCCCCCCAAAAAAAATACTAGGAACATTGGTCGACAATAAGAATGACGAAGTTGTCGCAACAAGATGACGTTCTGTTGAGGAGTGTTGGTACATGAGGTCTGATAAACTCATTAGAAGTGTATTCTCCCCCTAGATCACAACGAAAACATGTTATAACAGCATAATGTTGAGTTTTCACAAGTGCCCTATGATGGAGAGAAAAGTTTCCTTGCTGCTGGTTGATTGAAGCTAACCATGGAGAATCTTAATCTGAATAGACTGAAGACTCATAGCATCATCCAAGGGGGAGATTATTGGGGTAATAAATTGAATGGATGAAGCTATGAAGTCTGAACAGAGTGTTTGAATAAAGATGTTTAAGTTCGCGGAAGGTCCGAACTAAAACATGAATAATCTGAAGTGAAGATTACAGTTCGGGGAACATGTTAGTTCCTCCGAACTGAATGAAGTTCCTCCAAACTGAAATCAAGTTGAAGATAAGTTAAGTCAACACTGGTCAACATTGAAGATATTAGTTCGTGGATGAAGACTTTGACTCCGAATTAGAGTGAACTTCCTCAGAACTAAAATTAAGATGTAGACTTGATGTTTTAATTTAAGTTGTACGTTTAGATTTCTATAGATAGGGTGATAGGTTGTTAGATTCAATTGTCTTTGAACCCGGACTCATCTTGAGTGTCGTTGAGCTTAATCTGTTCAGTTGTAACTCTATGTTTCAAACCGATTCACATTATCAATGAAATCTTAAACAGTTTATCCTATATATCTTTCAATTCTTTCAATTTCATTTTTCTTTTATTCCTTTTTAATTCAACTCAGGTCATGAGATTCCGCATCATGACCTGTTTTATTCGATTTACTGAGTTATAGAGAGCTTTAAGGTCCTCTAAAATTGTTCAAACTCCTTGCACAAAGTGTCTTTTGTTGATCCAAAGATGAAGTCATCCACATATATTTGTACTAGGAGAATGTCAGTGTTAACCGTTTTGATGAAAAGAGGTTTGTGAATTGTTCCTCTTTGAAAATTATTCTTTAGCAAGTAATCAGATAGTGGTTCATACCATGCTCTAGGAGCCTGATAAAGACTTTACCCAGTTTATAAACTAAAAGAGGATGTTTAGGATCTTCAAAACCAGGAGGCTGTCTGACATAAACCTCTTCTTCAATCAGCCCATACAGAAAGGCACTCTTGACATCCATCGCATACTCCTTGAATCCTTTATAGGATGCATAAGCAAGAAATATCCTGATAGCTTCCATCCAACCTACAGGAGAAAACACTTCTTCATAATCAATCCCTTCTTCCTATGTGTATCCTTGAGCTACCAATCTTGCTTTGTTTTTAATGACTATGCCCCTCTCATCTTTATTGTTCCTAAATATCCATTTAGTTACAATAACCATTCTTATTTTTGGTAGTGTACCAATGTCCAAATAGATTGTAACTTAAACTGAAATAGTCCCTCTTGCATTGCCTCAATCCAGTTTGGATCTAAGAGAGCCTCTTGTATTCTCTTTGGTTCAAGTTGTGATAAGAAACATGCATATAGACAGGTATTAAGGTCTATGTGGGCATCTTTTTGTTGCTTGGTTTGACTCTTTGTTTGCATTGATGTGTCAAAGTCACCCATAACTTGTGAGATAGGATGGTTCTTGTTATTCTTGAAGTTGGAACATTCTCTACTCTTATAGATGACTGCAGGTTTGTCTCATTAGGTTCTGGTAAGTCAAACCCAGGAGTTGGAGAACTTGCACTTATGGGAGTGAAGACTTCATCATCAGTGTCTTCATCAGATACTATCTTCTTGACTCCATCTGAGCCAACTTCTACCATGTGTGGTACTCCATTTGGTCTGAGTACATTTTCTGAGGTAGTAATTGGTGTACTTGTAGCATTAGTACTGCTCTCTCCATCATTAATACTGCTCTTTTCACTATCAACTCTGTGAGATACTTCATCTTCAATCTCTTTCTCTATTGTATCAAGAATATCAGGGGGATCAGTTGTGTATACAGGAAGATATACATACTCCATGACATCTAATCTTTCAGTCCCAGTCACTGCAGTTGAAGTTAATGTTGTAGGAGAAGTATTTGCATCATTGATGTTTGAGTATTGGTTAAACTCAAATCCAAAGTCCAAAGACTTTGTTAAAGCATCAATACCAAACAACCAATTTGGTCCTTTTCCCTGTGTGTTTGGTGTGTTCTCATTAAATGAGACATTTACATTCTCTTCGGTGATACTAGTGCTATGATTGTATACTCTATAAACTTTACTTTGTGAAGCATAGCCAACAAAGTATCCAACATCAGCTTTTCAGCAACTCCATTTTGTTGTGGAGTTCTTGCAGCACTAAATTGTCTTTCAATCCCTTTTGTGTCACAGAAGGTATTCATCACACTGTTCTTGAATTCAGTACCATTGTCACATCTGATCTTCTTTACTTTCATATTGATTTGATGTTATACCTTAGTGATGAAAGATATGAGTATTTGGTTTGTCTCATCGAAGTAACTCACCTTCATTTGAATTAAGTTTTCAAAACCAATTTGTGTATAAGGTTGAGTCACTTTGCCTTTTGGTCTCCAAACCTTTTTAGTTGTTTTTGCAGTTTTAAAAGGTGCAGTGTTAACAAATTTAACAGATGCAGTTTTAACAAAATTTTGTTTTGGAGTATTAACAGATGTAGTAGTAACAAAATTCTTTTTTGCAGTATTAACAAATGTAGTATTCACAAAATTTTGTTTTGCATTATTAACAGATGCAGTATTAACAAAATTTTGTTTTGCAGTGTTAACTCTGTTTCTACCGTGTTTAAAGAAACTTTCTTTTTATTTTTGTTAATGCTCCTTTTTCCTTGTGTAGTATTAACAGAGTCATACTTTGTAGAATTAACTCTGGTAGTACTGTGCATGTGAGATTTTCTTTTTGATTTGTTTACAACACCTGGTTTGGATTTTTTAGCAAATCTTCCATGTTTTTTAGATGAATCAGACTTGCTTTTATACCCCAACCCTCTATGGTGTTTTTGAAACAGTTTCTTTTGATTTTCAGGGTTATAAAAACAAATTTTTGCATAGTGATTTTCCTTTCCACAAAGGTAACAAATTTTTACTGGTCTTTTAAGGATTTGAACTTGTTGTTTTTGAGATTTTAACTAGTTCCTATTTCTCTGATTTCCTCTAGTATCTATATGTACCCATGTTTTCTCTTTGAGACCTTTTGAGTTTTGACAACAACTACATTGACATTTAATGTCTTTCTTAATCTGTTGAATGGGCACCATTGACACTAGACATTGTGAATTAGGTTGAGTAACTCCATCAATTGTGATCATATGATTTTCTAGAAGAATGTCATTGTTTTTCACAATCTCCAGTTTACTCTCTTCAACTAAGTCCTTAATCACAACATCTTCAGAATTGATTGGATCAATTTTAAATGATTCTGTTGGTGGTGTCTGTGAAATTGGAATCCTAGGTTTGTCTAAATATGGAGGAATATAATTTTGATTGAATGGTGGGGCGCCACTTCTTTATAACCTATTCCCGATTTTACTTTTCCAATAATTTGTTGTTGAATAAGGTTATTTACAGATTGTGAAGCATACTCTAACTTCCCTACATTCAATTCAACGTTATATTATTCCTCATTAATTCTTTTAATTTCTTCCCTAGCTTCCTTTATTTTCACTAACAAGTCATCTATCTGCCATTCTACAAATTGTATCTTATCTTGATAGCTTAATTCATTAGCTTTTTAAGATTTTATTTGAGATTCTAGATTTTCAATTCCCCTAGAGGCTGATCTTCTTTGTTCATCTAATGTTTTAATTGTGTCGCAGATAATTTGATTATGATTTCTGTATTTAAGCATGACATCTTTACATTCAGGAGAACAAAGTTTAGAATTTACCTCAGGTGAGAGAGAAGATGATTCAGTGTCCTTGTTGGATGATGCAATAGCCATTAGTGTTCTGTTCTGAGTAACTTCTTCTCCAATTGCACTCCAGTCTTAGCCAAACATATCATCAACAATGCAGATGAATCCTCAGTTGAGACTACATATTCCATAAGAGCTCTGTTTTGAGTGGTTTCTTCAGCTAGATCATTCCAGTCATAACCAAAAACCTCTTGTGTGATAAGGGATGTTGATGTTCTTTCTTGGGTGTTCCCTAAATTGTTGGATTTTGATTTGTTTTTGCATTCTCTTGCAAAGTGTCCCAATTCACTACATTCAAAGCACTTGACTTGGCTTTTGTGGATCCAACCCTATCATTGCCTCTAGGAGTAAATCTTCTCCCAGTTCTATTCACAAATCTTCTTGCCCTCAATAATATCATAGCAAGTTGCCACTTGAGATCCATCTCATTTAGATCATCTTGATGAATCTGTCTTAGGTCCTCATTGGTTAGTCCTGAGTATGAATTTTGTGACATAAAGGTTTCAAAGGAAACATCTTCTAATTTGTCAGTCTGAGATGTACCAATTAGTGTAACTAGTGCAGTATTAAATACCCTCAAGTCATTGTACAAATCATCTAGTTCCATCTATTCTAGCACATCACTCTGTCTGTGTGACACTGTGTAAATAGTCCATTCATCTCCCAGTGATCTGAGAAACTTCCTATTCAAGTCATCTTTGTATATCCTTACTCCAACACTGCTCAACTCTCCTGTCAGCTTTTGTATCTGTCAAACGTCAAAGACATTCTTTCATCTATTAAGGCTTTGAAATTTTCATACTCCTTTTTGAGAAGAGCCTTCTTGTTCTTCTTGGTGTTCATTGTTCTACTGAATCTCTTCTCAAGAGCTTCCCACAGAGACTTTGCATCCCCATATTTTTCAAATTGTGATTGGTATTCATTAGGAATAGCAATTAGAAGAATACTGAGAGCTTTGATTTCAGTATGTTTTTCTCTTCTTTCATGATCTGTAATAGGAGGATGAACAACTCCAAGTGTTCCATCAGCTGACAAGGTGAGAGCTTGTTTATTCCTATTCACAATTACATCCCATACTGCATAATCAGAAAGCAGTATGTGTTGTTTGATCCTTAACTTCCAAAGATCAAAATTGTTGTTTTTCAATACATGAACTTTTTTTACCACCACATTAGTCGTGATTCATAGTAATTTGTTTCTTGTTAAGGCTTCAACAAAAACTTGTATATCTGTAGATCTTGAGAACCTCCTATGCTCTGATACCACTTGTCAGGATCAAAAGAGTTATGTAAACACAACCATACTTTGAATAAAGATCTTGATCTATCAAAAAAGTTTAGCGGATTTGAACACTTTGATATTACAAGTTTTTTTGATTAAACGAGTATTTTTTATAATGAACAAGAACAATAACGAATATCAACAATAAGCCTCAATATATTAATCTTTAATGATCAATCAATATACGTGTTTTTCTTAATACAAGGATCTATATATTTATAGACCTTGAGGCTAACCTAGCAAATCTAGGAAACGACTAAAAAGTTACAATTGTAATATAACTACAATTGTAAATTAACTACAAATAAGGAAAAGATAATTACAAATCTGTTCTAAAATTATCTAAACTCTTCCTGCAGTAGTAACAGAAGATGGGCAGTAGTACCATTATTGAGCAGTAGTAACCATAAGTCTTGAAGTAGTAACCAATACACTTGCAGTAGTAACTGGTAACTAGGCAGTAGTTGAGCAGTAGTAATGAAATTTAACTGGTTTTCAACAATATAATCCCAACAGGAAGGTTCTCGAAACAATTTGGCTGAAAAACATCTTGAGTGCGCCACATTCATAAGGGACTACGTCGCAGTCCGAGTCCAGACTGAAATCCGTTGTTTTTTGTCTTCTCGAACGCGTAGTAATGACCAAGAAAACCCCCTGGTCATAGTTCCTTCAAAACCTTTATTTCCAATTATTAACTCCAAGTCTTGCTCATCCCAATCCGTATCATTCCCTTCTTCTTTAAAAGGAATTGACCTCAATTCTAAAATTCCATCATCATTGAGACTAGGAGATACATCACCAATTTTGGAAGTAACATGAATTCCACTTGGGTCAAAAGGAACATCACTTTAAACAAACACAAGGATGGAGACTTTTTTTTCCTTGGAGCCACCATAAACAAATTGACATAAACTCTTAAAGTCACATACCTTAGTCTTCATCTTCTTAAGCTCCTCCAAACAAACTTTAAATTCAAACTCCTCGGGTTGATCTTTCCCAAACAACTCTCCAGAATTCACGTCACCATGATAGGACTTTTCAAATTCATATATAAGTATGGATCATGATAGTTTGACATCAGAGACAATGACAAATCTTGAACATGTTCACCTTTGAAAGATTTCTTAACAATAGAAAAATCATCAACGACTCCTTCTTTTTCTTTGTAATCATCATACACAGCCTCTTCTTCCCAATTCCTGATACTTTTCCGAGTCCGATCTACCCATAAATTCTGTAACGCCTAACGGAGATCCAACAACAAATCTTGATCATCAAAATTCATTCTTAAAAATCGAATTTTTTTTTATACCTATCGAAATTTCACCCAGCGAAAATCAAGAGCCCAGTGTGGCTCTGATACCACTAATGATACGAATACGCAGCGGAATAATAATAATAGATAGTATGTTGATTGATCTAGACCTATAAATCAACCAACGGTGACAATCAAGCAAGACCTATTACTTGAATCGTCAATTCAATCCTAGATAACGACTAAAACTGAAGTTTGTAACAATCAAGAGCTATTGATTTGTTATCGAATCAAAACTAGATAACTCGATCTAATAATGAAACAAATTGATTATTGAAACATCAATATCAAAGAAAAAGGTTAAAACCTTAACAAAATTTGTTCATAATCTGATTACAATGAATAAAAACAATTAATTATATAGAGAACTAAACTAAACCCTAAAACTGAAAGAAGGAAAATAAATATTCAGTTTTGGGCCGAAATCAATTATTGCGTCGCAGTAGAAAGCAATTGCGTCGCAGCTGGAAGGTTCTTGAAACAATTTGGTTGAAAAACATCTTGAATGCGCCGCAGTCATAAGGGACTGCGTCGCAATCCGAGTCCAGACTAAAATCCGTTGTTTGTTGTCTTCTCAAATGCGTAGTAATGACCAAGCAAACCCCACTGACCATAGTTTCTTTAAAAGCTTTATTTTCAATCATTAAGTCCAAGTCTTGCTCGGAGAATTGTAACCAAAACAAAGTAAATAAATAAATAAACAAGATGTAAGTTGATGAATACTAATCTCACTAATCAATCAATCGAACAAAGTCACACTTGTGGCTTTGATGCCATGATGAAATCAGAATGGCTAATTGGATGTCTTTTTAAATGTGATTAATAAATAATACAATAGTCTTGTTTATATAGAAACCATGCAAAATTCTAAAACTCTAATAGGCTAATAATAGTAGGCTAATAATAAGTGGGCCTATACGAATATATATATGCTAACAGAAAGAATGTGGGGCCATCACACGTCTAGCACCATTTTAATCAATGATAAACGTGAAATTCGTAGTGAATCTTGCTAGCTCACCCGATTGGTTGTTCCAAAGATGATGTGTTCTAAAGTATGTTTCCCGTCCGCATTTTGGCTCGGATCGGATCAAATCTCGTTTGGTGTGACCTGAATTCCGCCATCTGAGATATAAGTTCCAGTACCTTCTGTAAGTATTTCTTGATTCTGATTCAATGGACATAGATTTGTCAAATTGAAGGTTATTGAATCTGCATAAGAGATCCATACAAAAAGGAAGTAAATGATCAACCGGATTCTCGAGGACATTAAAAGTTATGAAAGTTTAAAAATGGTTTGTTATCTATTGAAAACTAAGCAGAGAAGATTATTTATGCTTAGTAGAAATAAGCAGAACATTAGAAGTTATGAAAGTTCAAAAATGCCGTTTTTGATTATTCCTTTAGATACTTGTGAAGACTCGGACCAAATTTTGATAAAATGATATGCTCTGTCAGTACGTTAAAATCAAAATATCATTGGGCATCCATGCCTACATTGGTAACTTAGAGCACCAATGTATTATGTTCATTTTTTATAGATTCATAGAGTTCTAGTTTTAAACGTATGAGCGACTTAGAACACTCATGATTAATCTTACCAAATGTTAAAAGAAACTAGTACACATATACATATGCATATGCATGGTTAAGGACTTAAATAGTTTTTGTTTTATTAAATAATTTAGAATATTAGTTTATTAGTTTTTACATGTAACACCCGTTTTTTCTTTTTACTATTATTTCTTTTCACTTTTTCTAGTGAGATTTGAATAAACTGAAGTGGACCAAACTTATTTAACTTTATAATATGAACCAACCTTGAACAAAATATATGTTTTACAACTTTTAAGTTGGATCTATTAAAAGAGGGTACAATTATATCGCTAGCGGCTCAAAGAAATATAGTTAACCGTTGTATATTCACAATTAATCTGTTAGTTTTCCTTATCCCGCCTTCACCCAATAGTTACGCCAAATATCTATGTGCGGCGAATTGTTAAGGTATGAAATGTAAAACTGAATCTGAACAAAAAAGATCGAAGAATCGAATCAACCGTTACACGAATTAAGTACAAGTTACAGATGAAATGGAAAGATGATACACGCAATCGGTTAGAACAGCTAACCGATGCACCTCAACCAAGAACAACTTGGGAGATCAATCTCCAACGGAATACAAATGAGTTCAAAAACTACTTTCTATCATGTTCATTATCCTATTTATATAGCTATAATACCAGACACATAGAGATAGAGTATGTATGTATATATTTGACTTATCACTTTGGCGCCTTTGACATATTACTTAAAACGGTCCATATCAACTGCCCACTTGTTGAAATCATGCTTGACCTCAAGCATGTTGCCATGTTAATTCTCCAGACATCAACCTGCCCTCTTGATCTTTATATTGCAACTCGTGCATACCAACCCGATGCCTGTATTGTTGAGAAGATATAGACCAGTGAACTAAGACCTCATTAGAATCATTACACTTCTTTTGTACCATCCGTTTATTTTAAAATCCTCAGCCATAACCATGCTTTAGAGCACCACCATGTTGTGGGCAATAGAGGTCGACCATAAGTTGGTTTACCTTCGTTCCTTTTCAGCCTACACAAAGAACATAACCAACAACCAGCTTCACCATCTTTTTGCACATTATAACATCTCTGATGCACTACTATACCAGATGACGACTTACGAACCAAGCGCTCTAACTCCATTTGTTGGTTTATTCCACACGTATCAACTGCCTTCCCGTTGAAAACACCCTTGACCTCAAGGATGGTAGTTAAGCCAATTATCAAAATCCAAATACTTGACTTCATGGTGAATTCCAAACTAACTTTCCATGCAATGTCTTCATATATCAGCTCAAAAATAAAAAACATGAGTTGCAAAGTGTGAAATTGCTCATGACCCATTTGGTTCAGCTGGTAACTCGTTAGACTAAATAAAATTATGTAATTAGCATCATCTTTATGTTCCTGGTGGAAGATAAAAGTAAGAACACTACACCAAACTTTTGAAGTTGTCTTTCTCTGTCTTTTAGCCATTTTGCTGTCAGAAATAGGATTCAAGGCTCGATGAACAATACCCTCCCAAAATTGGGTGATCCGGAAAATGGTTTGGAAAGCTGCTTTGACATGTTCAGTTTAGGAAGACATTCATCAGCACGTCGTTTCTCAATTTCATCTTGATTCTTTTCGAGGAATAAAGTGATTTGTGGATACCCCTCGTTGGTGTCTAACTCAATCTTATCCTAGAGAGATAACCAGTTATAAACACATACTCTTTTATGTTGTAAGACCACTTGTTACCCTCTTTTTCCATAATCTTATATCTCCCTTTCTTTGATTTCATAACGGATATGTCAAGCACAATAATCCCAATGATACTAACACCCTTTGATTTCCAAAACTGATTTTCTTTTAACAATAAAGTCTTACATGCACAACTTTTGAAATTTTGGTGAGAGGTAAAGTTAAGAAACACTTCGCGAACAACCAAACTAGGGCTGTCAATGGGGTGGGTCCGGGCGGGTCTTTTGTAGATCCAAACCTGACCCAAGATCCAATTATATGGGTTTGGGTCTGACCCATTAGCTATTGGGTCTTGATCCAACCCAAATCCAAATAATTTAATTGGTCGGATCTCGACTCGGATCGACCCAAATAATAATAATTTTTCATATTTATTATTTTTAATGTCTTATCCGCTTACCTGTTTAACCACCATGACAACTCTAAAAAAGATGAGTTTTTTTTGTTCTTAAGAAACACTCAATAGTTTTACTCCGCCCGTAAAAGTAAAAAGTCAAATACGTAACTGCTGATGGGAAAAACCCATGGACATAGGTGGGGTAGAAACATTCAATAGATATACCATTTTGCACTTGTCTTCAAAGATACAGAAAGATCGAATAACAAAATATGTCAAGAAAATTTCTCATATTTAATTAGCAGATATGTGAGCACATGATAAGACAAAAAGCAAAAACTTTAGCATTTCAGTCATGTCCTAATCTATAACAAACTTACATAGGTGAGCAGAAACATTCATTAATTATTGATAATTTGATGGATTCATTTATTTTTTTTCGTTCGCTGCCTCTTTTTCTCATTTCCTTGTTCCAAAATTTAAAACACTTTATTTTACGTCGTAGATTAAAATGGTTATATTTCTTTTTCTTTTACAATTAAAAAAAAAAGTTTTTTTCATTTAATATAACACTTTTGTTTTTATCAAAATATCAATAATAGATTTGTTTTTTTAAGTGGGTCGACCTGGACGGGTCATGGATCGATCCATATAAAGATCCACTAAAATGGGTCGACCTATTGGATCATTTTTTGGATCTTTGGGTCCTATTTTTAAACCCATTGGGTCATGTTATTGGATCGGGTCTGGGCGGGTCTGGGTCCAGACCTGCCCCATTGACAGCCCTAAACCAAACCGACCAGAGAACTCTCCTTGCTCTTTGTTGCAACATTGAAACGGGGAATCAAATAGTTAAGTGGTTTTGAAGTCTTTTGGTCACTTAGATAGAACAAAGAGCCACCCTGATTCATTAAATTCAGGGGTTTAGGTGGTGCATGACTCCATACATCATAAGAAACTTTAACCCATTTCCGTTCACACTTTGGTTTAGGATTTTCACAAACAGCTTGTGTGCAGACTCAAAATTATCATTTTGCAAATATAAGTTTCTCAAGAAGTCCTCATGAGCACACATTACTTCATTTCGAAGATTAATAGTGTATAAATCCTATGTGAACCCTTGTGGTGTTTGATTACTCAAATAATTGTCAAGATGGTCAGAATTATAGGTATACAACTAGAGTCATATTGTCAAACAATACATGACAGCGGAATTTAGGATCACATAGTAAATAATAAATCGGATAAAGAATTACCTTGAATTAGAAGCAAGCAAAGTTCGTAGATCTAAGTGTAAGATCTAATCTACGGTTACGTACGCGACACCTTCTTTTAGCGACAAACTAGTATGCTAGTACACGTTTAATTGCTTTAAACAACAATTGTCTTAGCAGCAACTCTTTATTACAAAAAACCAAAATAAAACAAAAAAACCCCTTTTTTAACAAAAGCCGATCGGCTAAGCTATCTTTTAAAGCTTAGTCGACATTTGTTATTTTTGTAATGAATTAGGGTTTATGTTTATCTTCTATTTATAGGTTTTCAAATCTAACAGTTTGAGTTATATTACAATAAGGAAACCTCCTTATTTACATAATAAACCCTCCATTTAATAAATATTTACACTTAACCGTTAAGTAACATTTAATAAATAAATTAAACTTGTAGTCGTGTCTAAATGTCGATGTGTGCGCTCCCGTAGTCTCACACATTTACGGACACACATTTGTTAAAACTATTCAAATACCAACAGCTCCCACTTTTGAATAATTTTCAAACAAAACGTGATAACATTGATTAATGTCTAGCAACATATCAATGCTCCCATAAATGTTCGAGTAAGTTTCTCCAAAACTCACTTGTGAGTCTAAATTCGGTTCATATCCTTTTGCTACAGATACTTAGTTAAAATCTTTTGATGGATCAAAATCATTCCATTTTAACTACTGTTTCTCATTTCGCGAATCACTTAAAGATTACCAAATACTATCGAGACACGTCTGGATTTATTTGGGTTCGGCCGAACATACATCTTAAGTATTCATGAGTGGCCCAGTTAGTATCTAACTTCAGCTACTGAAGGAACAAATCCTATCTTGACTACAATTGGTAGTCATCGTATTTTGCAACATTACCAAAAATAGCCTTTATAACACCCTTATTCAGGAGTGCGTTTGACTAGAATCAAATAATGTACTACGTATATGATTGCCAACTTGCATCGCAAGTCAAAGGACATTAAACCTTATAAATTATACTTAATGACAAGGATCCATAAGTGCTAATTCATATGGGATAATCTCGTGTTCATCTCAATGTACACTATCCGGGTTAGTGAGCCAAGCTGACTACTCAGACATTGTCTTAATTTAATCATATTCCCATATGATTAATCGACAATGGATATTTAGAATTAACATTTAAAAATTATATATAAATCAAGGATTAAACATGAAAAATTGGATAGCAATTATATAAGAAATGAAATCACATATCCTCAATATTATTCATTCTTAATAAAATTGTTTATTACATCCATATGTCCAAATACTATAGCAATCACAGATTACATGAAACAACTAGATAAACGAAGTCCTATACCCTCAACCAAGTGAGTTAGGTCCGTCTTTACCAGAGCCTTGGTGAAAGGATTAGCTAAGTTGTCATCTGTGTGAACTTTGAGTACTTGAATTTCACCATGTTCGACTCTTTCATGAATATAGTGAATTTTCTTCTGAAAGTGTTTAGCTCCCTTTTGAACCCTCGAGTTCATTGGCTATGATCATTGCACCAGTTTTGTTGCAATATCTATCCAAAGGAGTCTTGGCTATGGGAACAATACCAAGTCCAGAAATAAATTTCCAGATCCAAACAATACTCAGATTCTGTTGTAGAGATGGTTATTTCTGAAATCCAGCTTCACAATTTCCAATATTAGCCTCAGGATTTCCACCATACATGACAAGAACCATATCTTTAGTATCCCTAAGTTACTTTAGTATGTTCTTTACCACAATCCGATCAAAGGATCTTGATGGTTTTGCCGAGTTGATTTTCTACTTTCGTTTTGAAACACTTTGAATGTTTCAACCACCTTATATTTATGTTTAAGAAAGTTAAACATAACCATAACTGTTGAAATTATCCGTAAATGTAACGAAATAGTCAGCACCTTTCTTTGACACATGTCTAAAGGGATCACATACATCAGTATGTATGATTCCTAAAAGATCAGTTGCCCTTTTCGTCTCATACGGAAAAGGTTTCCTTGTCATTTTACCCGACACACACAAGATTCACATTTATCAAATAAAATATCATTTGACTTTAAAAGCTATGAAGCCTTTTAATGCAATACTTGTATATGTGCGCAATACAACAATGTCATAGATAGGTTGAGTCCAAGTTGGACTTAACGCATTTAGTGCTAATAATAAATATAGAATTATAATTTAAAGAAGAATGAGCATGCAAATCTATTTCATATATGTCATTAATCTCACTCATATTAATATAATAACATTATGTTCGAAACAGAAATACCAAATTCATTATTCTGTAAAACATAAACTGAAACATTCCCCCTAACATAAGTAAGTACATAATAACAATTGTATAATACAATTATTATGCCCTAGGGTAAACGTAAGTGTAAACTTCTAATGGCTTTCATAACTACACGTTTGACATAGCGTACGTATAGTTATAGAGATCCATTCTTCAGTTTCTTCTTGCTCTAAATCCTTGTAAGGAATCACAAATATGAGTACCACATCCAATGTCAGATACTCAGATATTTGTTTTTTAGAGAAAAAACATAATTCTATAAGTGAAGATACCCGAAGATTCGGCGTTGCCGACTCTCTTCATATCTTGCACCTCGGCTAGAGTAGGAAAATTACTCTTTCAATGCCTAATCACTTAACAGTGATTTCAACCATCATCCTTAGTAGGATGTTCTCTTTTCGCTAGAGGGGTTAGCTTAGGCTTGTGAATATAAAGAATTACTTGTTTATTCGTTCCATCTTGTTTAGATTTGCCCTTAGCTTGCGGTTGTCTTTTCTTATCTGAACCATACCACCACTGACCGTTAGGATCTGTTCGGTAACCGATTAGAAAGGAATTTCTCAAACTCTACGAGCATCATATGAAGTTCTTGAGAATTTTAGCCATATCATGCATATTGTTGTTAGGTGTAAATTCACCAATACCTTGTGAAAGGCAATTTAGAACAACAATAGTTTGATGATAGGGTAATTCATCCTTTCCAAATGATTAACTTAGTTTGTTATGTTGACAACGTGAGTCCGTACTGACGTTCCAGCAACATGTTTTCACTAATGTAATTCTTGAATCAAGTCGTTCAATTCAAGACCGACTTGTTTCTCATACATAATGTGAAGCTTAAAATACTTATCGCTGCTTGATAAGTTGTCCGAGTTATCTCATCATATGCATTCTTCGGCTCAAGAGATATCGGTTTATTAATGACTGGTAATTACTTCATCGATCATAGAACGATTCTCAGCTGATAAAACCAATTATTAAAACTTGGTTCAATCAGTATTTCACCTTTGAACATTGTTTTGATTTCTAATCCTACTTAAATCGGGATTTTGTGCCAATTATACAAAACAGAAGAAAGTTCTCATTAGTACTTTCGACATAAGATTTCTTAACAAAACGTAAACCCATGGTTTACTTTCCGTTAAGACTAGGACCCAATTGACATATTACCGTTCCATCAGTTGATCTGCTAGGAACTAAATAATACTCAAAAGGTAAGTGACGATCCGTAACTGCATTTACCGGTGCAACTCCTAGAAAATGGGACTTAATGTCATAATTCGATCCGAGCATCAAAATGGTGATCGTGACATTAATCATGTTTCCTCGCATCTTATCGCTATCGGCGTTTACAGTCTCACTGCATAACCCGATATAAGTCATCCGACTGAAGACTGCAGATAGTCCACCACAGTCTCACTATGAGTGGTAATCCGCCTTGGATACACTTCACCTACGTCTCACGTAGAGTGACGAGCAAGTACAAGTTGTCTAGGCAATACGGATAACAATTGACTTAAATTCTATGGGTGTTAAAATTCTACGTATGTGACGTCCCGTCAATTTGAAGTACTTATGTTACCGTTATTATTTAAATTTTATTCGCAATTGATTTGACCCTTGTATTTCGTTTTGTTTTGCTCACGATTTACTATTATTGAGTATCGGGTTTTCTGTATTTGCTGAGTCGTCCCTGAGACGTAATAATTTTATTTATCTAAGTGCCCATTAGTTAGTATTCTCATAAATATAAGTTAGAAGGTTTATGCCAAATTTTTCGGTTATTGTATTCTTTATCTTCGAGATATCGCGCTTTTGCTCTCGTTTATCTTTTACCGAAATCGTGCGTGTCTCGAATCCAAAACTTAAAAGTTATCATTTAAATGAATCATAATACCAATAATACCTATGATAAGTTCATTTGTAAAACAATCGGGAATCCTAAACGAATACATATACTTAACGACAACACGAACAAAACCAACTATCCAGGAATTTGACCGAGCGCGCCGCGGTGGGCTGGCCGCGCCGCGGTCATAGCCCTGGACAACTCATTTTGTTGTGTTGTTAGTCATAACCTGCTTGTAGTATACACTTGTCACAAACTTTAAAACGTGTCAAAGCCTCATTCAAACCAGATTTTAGTTCTCTAAACTCACATACAAGTCCCCTTTTCATTTTACAATCACACATACATATCATAAACTCACTTCTCTCTCTCTATTTGAAGCTAACACACACACACTCATGCAAACTTCCTTTATGTTGGCTGTATTTTCTAGCTTCTAATCACAAATTTCATCACAATAAATCAACATTCTCATCAAGGAAAGCTAGAGTAAATCATCCATGGGTTGCACTTATTGATTTCTCTAACGTTTTTGGGTCAAAATCACCTTCAAGCATCAAGGATCTCCATCAAATTTTGTTTGATCTTCACCTATTCATTTTCTTTGGGGTATAATAACTAATCTCTATTTCATTTTCTAACTTTTATTCTTTGCATGAATGATCTAACATGAGAAAATGAGTTTTAACAAAGTTTGATAGTAATAATCTATGAAATCAAAAATTTTATAAAAGTATATTTGGATCTTTGATTTAAATGGTGAAAAGCTTTACAAAATGGTTGTTTGAAAGTGTTTTGATGATTCCATAACTTGCATGTCTAAATTTATTACATCAAAAGATGATTTTCCAACATAAAACGTTTTTGTAAAAAAATTGAAGTGTCTGCAGTCGTGACCGCGCCACGGTGCCTCCACCGCGAGGCGGTCGTGGTAAAGTTACGACCGCGGCGCAGTCACTCCACCGCGAGGCGGTCGTTGTCCAGATTTTGGAAACTTTGTAAATCCGTTAAATTTGCACCTTAAACTTGTTATATTATGAACCTTTATTAACGGTGAGTGTATTTTGTTTTGGGAGGAAGATTTGTCCTCATCACCACGCCACCGAGGTCTTTGGTTCCGGATTCTTTTCTTAATTATTCTAGCGGGTGCTAACGGTAACAATCGTTTTCTCTCAAATTCCTCATTTTCATTATCCATCGTTATTCGGTTTTAGCCTTGAAAACGGTTAGGAGTAAATATTAGACCAACACTTGTTATATTATCGGATTTGGATTGAGAATGGACGAAATATGTTAAAATGTAATTTAACCGAAAGTATAGTAATTAACTTATTATTGTATTATGTATTATGAGAAAGGTATAAAATGCAAATTGTTATCAAGCGGGAAAGTGTACGGATTTTGGACAAATAATTTTTGACGCGGAAGCGCTGCCGAAATTCCAACTCACGACTTTTCACGACATAAAAACACTTAAATACTTAAAAGTAACATATTATACAATAACATCGTCTTTGGACTCAAAGACGCCAACACAATCAAAAATGTCATAACACTACTTAAGATGGATTTTTCTAAACCTCTTTGCGATATATTAAACTTCTCCTCAACTTACGATTATCGTTTTAAGTCATCAAAATATGTTTTTACGACAAGCTTTATAAAATGGTTTTGAAAGGCATTTTGCTCTAAACATTTTGGTAAGAAAAAGACCCAAATTATTCAAAAGTGTCAAATTGGACTTTTAAATTGATTTTGACTTTAATGAGTCAACATAATTGACATTTGACTTTTATAAAGTCAACACCTTTAATCTTGGTCATTATAATGAACATTTTTAATAATATTCTTTTCGACTCCGAGTTATCACTTGTTTCCAACGGTCGCAGTTGACGTGAAAGATTCGATACTTTGCCCATCGGCCCATTTCTGGCGCGAAACATCGTCTCCTAAATACGTCATCTCGTGTAAACTAAATAAATGTTGGAATATATCATTAAACTTAATCTTAAACCGACAAGGCTAAACCGAACTATACTTATAGAGATACTGAGACTATATTATTTACTGTTTTAGGGCACTTAGACGGTGGAGTTGTAACTCTGTGATTGATTTACCCGAGATTTGCTGAAGATTGTTTTGTGAGTTATTCGTAGCCCTTGTCTTAAATACTTTTGGGCTGTAAAACGTATATTAAACTGTTTGTGTATATTAAACTGTCTGCTTCAATGCGAAATATTTTTCTAAATTATCTTGTTTACCCAGTGAATTTGGTCTGCCTTAGTGTTAAGTGTTTAAGCCATGGTGGCTCCCCTCTAATACACTCGTTAAGCTTTTGCCCGTGGTTCATATGTATAGATCTGTATTGGGTTATGTACCTAACCCACATTCCTCTGTAGGCTGCTACTACGAGCGGATGTTATGACCGTAATATTAAACTGTATGATTAAACTGGTTGCCTTTGGATTAACACACCTTAGGCTAGGGGATTAAAATGATTGGTTCAGGATCGAGTTGTATGACTACTTAGGCATAGTACCTTTCACCAATTGGATGAATACAAGATATATGATTTTAAACATACATTGTTTTACTGAAATTTAACGATGGGTCACCTTTTACTTTAAAATTGCGAATAATTCACCAACATGTTGTTGATGTCGTTTTAACGCTTTGCAGGAAATTGAGGATTTCCATTGATCATGCCATAGTTTATTTTCGGATCGCTTGCTTTTGGGAAATTTGAATTTGAACTCTTTATTGTAATTTCCAAGACGATCCGTTTGTTATTTCTTTTGGAATTATATTTGTACTTGGCGTCTTATCGCCTTTGACTTTATGATGTATTTTCTAACATTTGGAATGATCTATTTAATTTGATCTTTTGTTTATCGGTTATATTGTTGTAATCTTGACTCTTGATATTATAACTGGAACATTCTGTGTTTCCGTTATTAGCGGGGTGTGACAGAAGTTGGTATCATAGCCAAAGGTTATATCGAACCGAGTGATTTTAATTGAGTAAATCACTTGGACTATGACCATAGGCTTTTAAATCGATTTTTATCTGATTGCAATGTGTGCACTATTTTTTTTTCATACGTGTTTATTTTCGCGTTGGTATTTTGGCGTTTGGCCTTGTTTTTGTGTTGCACACATTTGCTGATCGAGTTTTATTTATTTATTTTTTATTTTTTCTTTCGTCTCTTTTAGAACGATGCCGCCAGTGAAGACGACGGCGACGAGATGGTCAGCGAGACATGGTCGTCCGAGCGCGGAAGCTGTTGACGCGACTCCGAATGTGGAAGTCAGTGATGAGGAAATGGATATGACGACGGACGTCAAACAGCTCATAGTCGAGCAATTGAAAGCCATGATGCCTACCATGATTGCTCAGATTAAGGATAGTATCGGTACAGAAACTGGTACGGGTTCTGATGGTTCGGATCAGGATGGTCCCGAGCCGAGGATTAAAGGTAAAGGTCCTGAGGTTGATGGTACCTGTGGAGGAACGGGACACGATGGTCTTGAGGATATGGATACCGGGTCTGGTGGACCCGAGGTTGGTGTACTTGGTAGTGTTGTTCCCTCCAACCCGAGCACATTCCAGAGTGTTGTGGAGATGGTGACCACGTTAATCCAGAAAGCGGTCCGTGATGGTGGAGTACCGTCAGTCGTAGATAAGCATAACTCCGGAAAGAAACGGAGCAGTGAAGTTTGTTATGGAGACTCACGGAAAAAGTCTAGGAGGCTGAATGCTCGTCAGGTAGTGACTCCGAGGTGTGATCGGTGTAGTAGTCACCATGCCAAGGAGTTGGTTTGTTGGAGGTGCAATAAATGTGGTAAGTTGGGACACACATAGGGGTTTTGTGAGCCCATGAGAGGAAGATGTTTCGAGTGTGGTTCTACCGCGCATCTTAAGAACGAGTGTCCCAAGTTGGTTACAGCGGGTGCTGGAACTTCGACTGATTTGGACCCTCGAGGCAGAGCATTTTTGATTGGTACCCAGAGTGAATACCCGAAGTGTGATCGGTGTGGTAGGCACCACACCAAAGATGTGGCTTGTTGGGTGTGCGGTAAGTGTAAGCAACTAGGACACACAGTTAAGTTCTGTAAGGCCTTTAAGGGCAAGTGTTACGAATGTGGTTCTACGGATCATCATAAGGACAGATGCCCCAAGTTAACTTCAGCTGGTACGGGAACTTTTCTCAGTTAAGGTCAGTTTGCATATATTCTATTCGATTCTAATATTTGACCATATTTTCCTTGTGTTACACACTCCTCTTTCTTTTATCTATTTTCCGTCTTTTTACGTCTCTTTTGCGTTGTCACCGAAGAAAGCTCTTATCTGCAAAGAAGTCGACGAGACGAGGTTGTCCTACGAGTGCGTTTCAGAGAGATTCGACTCCAGATTTTTATCCGTCACTTCGCTTCGATTTAGTAATCATTGGTACAATACCAAACTATAGTCAAAACTCTATCATATTCTGCAAACTTTCAAACATTTGTGAATTAATTCCGCAAATGCATGGTTCATTTTGAACTACGCGTAATTTGGCCAACTACGCCTAGTTCGAGATAAATTATGCAAGAACGGAACGTAATTACTATTGTTAATAGTTCATTTTTGAGTCGGTAATTCTCAATTCTAACGATTCCCGGTTTTAGTCCGTCCTTCTAAGAACTTCATATTTGATACGTTTAGGACTATGTTTCCTTGAACATCTTTACCTTTAGCGTCTTCCTTCGAAATAGAGTTAGCCGTTGGTGAGTTTTACCTGCTACCGAAGTACTTTCTGCCTATTGTGTTAATTCCGACGACCATTCTTTTTCGGTTGACTTGATTCCGATCGCCTTAGATAGATTCAACGATTTTATTAGCATGGGTTGGTTGTCGACACACCATGTAGAGGTTATAAGTTGCGAGAAGATTATCCGCATACCGTTATAGCAGGAAGACTGTTGTTAGGTCAGGGGGATAAGGCGGGGAAGCGCCTTAAAGTCGTCTCCGGATTGGAAGTTCCGGAGTACATTGAGTGGGATTGTTCACTCTTTCTCACACATCCGTGGGTCGTGACTTTCCCGATGTGTTCCCAGAGGACTTACCTGGATTACCCCTAGTCAAGAGGCAGAGTTTTGGATTGACGTAGTTTCGAGAGCAGCGCCAGTGGCGAAGGCTCCTTATCGGTTAGCACCTTCGGAGATGTAAGAACTATCGAACCAGATGTAGGAATTTGTGGACAAGGGCTTCGTTAGCCGAGTTTTTCTCTTTGAGGCGCGCCGGTACTTTTCGTTAAAAAGGAAAGATGCTAAATGCATTACGTTGATGAGTTGGGTAGCATAACTATTATGATTGTGAGTTTCGTTACCATCTGGGTAAAGCAAATGTAGTAGCCGGTGCGTTAAGTCGCACGAAGTCAGTTAAGCCGGTGAGAGTACGCACCATGATGATTTCGACTCAGTCAAGCTTGAAGGCTCGTATCATTCAGGCTTATCAGGAGGCTCTCACCGAGGATTGTATCATTCGGATTATCATGGAACGGCTGACTAAGTCAGCACATTTTCTGCCTATTCGAGAAGATTACCGAATAGAGAAACCTTTTAGATTGCATATTGATGAGATTTTTCCGCCACTTCTGATCGTGACGCGCGTGCGTTTTAGACTTTCGCGGAAGTTAGAGTCGACTTTTTCTGCTAGCCGAGTTTTCATACTACAATAGTTACCGCCCTATCTTTTGTTGTGCGTCGTGTGAGGCTTTTTACTGTCATAACACTAAAGTTTGGAGCCAAGTTACTCAGGAACGGGAGGATGAAATGCAGCAGAAATTTCCCCATCTATTTTCTACTAGCGATGCTCATTAGTAATTTCGAGGACGAAATTCTTTTAACTGGGGGAGGCTGTGACGTCCCGTCAATTTGAAGTACTTATGTTACCGTTATTATTTAAATTTTATTCGCAATTGATTTGACCCTTGTATTTCGTTTTGTTTTGCTCACGATTTACTATTATTGAGTATCAGGTTTTCTGTATTTGCTGAGTCATCCCTGAGACGTAATAATTTTATTTATCTAAGTGCCCATTAGTTAGTATTCTCATAAATATAAGTTAGAAGGTTTATGCCAAATTTGTCGGTTATCGTATTCTTTATCTTCGAGATATCGCGCTTTTGCTCTCGTTTATCTTTTACCTAAATCGTGCGTGTCTCGAATCCAAAACTTAAAAGTTATCATTTAAATGAATCATAATACCAATAATACCAATAATACCTATGATGAACTTGCCTAAGTTCATTTGTAAAACAATCGGGAATCCTAAACGAATACATATACTTAACGACAACACGAACAAAACGAAGCTATCCAGGAATTTGACCGAGCGCGCCGCGGTGGGCTGGCCGCGCCGCGGTCATAGCCCTGGACAACTCATTTTGTTGTGTTGTTAGTCATAACCTGCATGTAGTATACACTTGTCACAAACTTTAAAACGTGTCAAAGCCTCATTCAAACCAGATTTTAGTTCTCTAAACTCACATACAAGTCCCCTTTTCATTTTACAATCACACACACATATCATAAACTCACTTCTCTCTCTCTATTTGAAGCTAACACACACACACTCATGCAAACTTCCTTTATGTTGGCTGTATTTTCTAGCTTCTAATCACAAATTTCATCACAATAAATCAACATTCTCATCAAGGAAAGCTAGGGTAAATCATCCATGGGTTGCACTTATTGATTTCTCTAACGTTTTTGGGTCAAAATCACCTTCAAGCATCAAGGATCTCCATCAAATTTTGTTTGATCTTCACCTATTCATTTTCTTTGGGCTATAATAACTAATCTCTATTTCATTTTCTAACTTTTATTCCTTGCATGAATGATCTAACATGAGAAAATGAGTTTTAACAAAGTTTGATAGTAATAATCTATGAAATCAAAAATTTTATAAAAGTATATTTGGATCTTTGATTTAAATGGTGAAAAGCTTCACAAAATGGTTGTTTGAAAGTGTTTTGATGATTCCATAACTTGCATGTCTAAATTTATTACATCAAAAGATGATTTTCCAACATAAAACGTTTTTGTAAAAAATTGAAGTGTCTGCAGTCGTGACCGTGCCACGGTGCCTCCACCGCGAGGCGGTCGTGGTAAATTTACGACCGCGGCGCAGTCACTCCACCGCGAGGCGGTCGTTGTCCAGATTTTGGAAACTTTGTAAATCCGTTAAATTTGCACCTTAAACTTGTTATATTATGAACCTTTATTAACGGTGAGTGTATTTTGTTTTGGGATGAAGATTTGTCCTCATCACCACGCCACCGATGTCTTTGGTTCCGAATTCTTTTCTTAATTATTCTAGCGGGTGCTAACGGTAACAATCGTTTTCTCTCAAATTCCTCATTTTCATTATCCATCGTTATTCGGTTTTAGCCTTGAAAACGGTTAGGAGTAAATATTAGACCAACACTTGTTATATTATCGGATTTGGATTGAGAATGGACGAAATATGTTAAAATGTAATTTAACCAAAAGTATAGTAATTAACTTATTATTGTATTATGTATTATGAGAAAGGTATAAAATGCAAATTGTTATCAAGCGGGAAAGTGTACGGATTTTGGACAAATAATTTTTGACTCGGAAGCGCTGCCGAAATTCCAACTCACGACTTTTCACGACATAAAACACTTAAATACTTAAAAGTAATATATTATACAATAACACCGTCTTTGGACTCAAAGACGCCAACGCAATCAAAAATGTCATAACACTACTTAAGATGGATTTTTCTAAACCTCTTTGCGATATATTGAACTTCGCCTCAACTTATGATTATCGTTTTAAGTCATCAAAATATGTTTTTACGACAAGCTTTATAAAATGGTTTTGAAAGGCATTTTGCTCTAAACATTTTGGTAAGAAAAAGACCCAAATTATTCAAAGTGTCAAATTGGACTTTTAAATTGATTTTGACTTTAATGAGTCAACATAATTGACATTTGACTTTTATAAAGTCAACACCTTTAATCTTGGTCATTATAATGAACATTTTTAATAATATTCTTTTCGACTCCGAGTTATCATTTGTTTCCAACGGTCGCTGTTGACGTGAAAGATTCGATACTTTGCCGATCGGCCCATTTCTGGCGCGGAACATCGTCTCCTAAATACGTCATCTCGTGTAAACTAAATAAATGTTGGAATATATCATTAAACTTAATCTTAAACCGACAAGGCTAAACCGAACTATACTTATAGAGATACTGAGACTATATTATTTACTGTTTTAGGGCACTTAGACGGTGGAGTTGTAACTCTGTGATTGATTTACCCGAGATTTGCTGAAGATTGTTTTGTGAGTTATTCGTAGCCCTTGTCTTAAATACTTTTGGGTTGTAAAGCGTATATTAAACTGTTTGTGTATATTAAACTGTCTGCATGAATGCGAAATATTTTTCTAAATTATCTTGTTTACCCAGTGAATTTGGTCTGCCTTAGTGTTAAGTGTTTAAGCCATGGTGGCTCCCCTCTAATACACTCGTTAAGCTTTTGCCCGTGGTTCATATATATAGATCTGTATTGGGTTATGTACCTAACCCACATTCCTCTGTAGGCTGCTACTACGAGCGGATGTTATGACCGTAATATTAAACTGTATGATTAAACTGGTTGCCTTTGGATTAACACACCTTAGGCTAGGGGATTAAACTGATTGGTTCAGGATCGAGTTGTATGACTACTTAGGCATAGTACCTTTCACCAATTGGATGAATACAAGATATATGATTTTAAACTTACATTGTTTACTGAAATTTATCGATGGGTCACCTTTTACTTTAAAATTGCGAATAATTCACCAACATGTTGTTGATGTCGTTTTAACGCTTTGCAGGAAATTGAGGATTTCCATTGATCATGCCATAGTTTATTTTCGGATCGCTTGCTTTTGGGAAATTTGAATTTGAACTCTTTATTGTAATTTCCAAGACGATCCGTTTGTTATTTCTTTTGGAATTATATTTGTACTTGGCGTCTTATCGCCTTTGACTTTATGATGTATTTTGTAACATTTGGCATGATCTATTTAATTTGATGTTTTGTTTATCGGTTATATTGTTGTAATCTTGACTCTTGATATTATAACTGGAACATTCCGTGTTTCCGCTATTAGCGGGGTGTGACAACGTACGCAATTGTCATGCAACAATTTCGTAACGTAATTTAATTAAAAAAAAATGTTTTTATTTTACTGGTTATTAAACGTGTTTCTATGATTACCTAATTTATACAACTAATCGTAACATGGTCATCATTCTTGTCAGGATCGGATTAGCCAATATAAACTAATCAGTTCGCCTACGTTAAGATCGTGATCTATTGAAGAAGTTCAGCAGCGGATGAACACTTCAATATTAACAAGTTGTCGAACAATATAATGTTATTGGAAAGCAATAAGAACAAACAGAATATTATCGAATTATAAGCCTCAATCGTATTAATGAAAGTATCAATACAACGTGTTTTCTATCATACAAGGATCTATCTATATATAGACCTTGAGGCCGACCTAGACAAACTAGGAAACATCATATATCCTTATCTAAATATATTGTTATCTAGAATAAGGAAACTATATCTAATAACGAAAGGAAACTTAAGTATAATCTATTTACAAATCTAATTAGATTATCCTTGCACGGCAAGTTGGTCTTCCGTATCAACTTGACTTCTTCCGTAGTAACTTAATCAGCCGTAGTAACTCTGTTGGACAGCCGTACTAACTTGTTTGTTAAGCGTATTGTTTATGGTTAAACGATATTGTCTATGTTATAACCCAACAATCTCCCCCTAACCTTGAACTTTTATGACACATCAAAAGTACAAGTTTCATGCTCCAACCGTACTAACAATTTTCATTAACAAAAGATGATTTAACTTTCATTCATCTCTGTTTAGGCCAATCACCTTCTTTGCCTTTATGCTTTTCATCTATGATTTGCACCAATATCCTCCAAACTAGTTCATGTGCAAGAGGTGAATCATGAAGTCCATTGAGCTTGACTTCAATCATCTCTTCCAATGTCTTCAATCCATGAGGATACCGCACATCAACCAAAGAGAATTCCATGGCTCCCTCCTTTCTTCTAATTGAGTAGACACCACTTCGATCATAGATGAACCACTTGAGTACTGGATTACTTGGATTTCCTTTCTTGAACACTGAGCTTTTCTTTATGTATCCTGGTTCAAATAGTCCACATAGAACATCCATAGCAAGGTTAGTTCCTGAACATACTCCTCTTTGATGAGAGTACTTCGTTTTCCCTATGTGATACATTCTTTCCAAGTCATCCCTGTCAAAGTCTCTGATGGCTTGATGGAAGGCATGAAGTATCTTTCTTGACTTGTCGTGTCTGACAACTTCATATTCAGTCTTCATTTGTCCACCAATAAACTTCCAGTCAATGATGATTGGAGGTTTCACTGACAATGGAGTAAACCGAAGTCCTTCTACATGATTTATGTATTCAGAATAATCTCCCCCTTGAGTAGTGCTAGGAGGATCTTGTTCCATTCTTTCAGGTTTTTGTTTAACATCCATAAATGGAATGTTTGGACTTTCTTGTTGAGAAGCAGCATCATCATTCATCTTCTGTCTTTTAGCTAGAGGCCTTGGAATCCTCTTTGATGCAAGCTTTTGTCTTTTGGGCTTCTCACGAGGTTTCTCCACAACAGGAACAGTATCAACAGGTTCTTGCTGAATAAACACTTTCCTTCCAGTCTTCAATGCACCTTCTAATGCCTTTTCTGCATCTTGCTTTTTCTTCTCTTGGATCTTTGCAAGAGCAGTTTCTCTTTTGGCTTCCTTCTGTTTTTCTTCCTTCACAAGATCCAACATGTTAGCTAATTTCACAGGACCTAAAGATCTACCACTATACCCTTTTCTTTTGAGGTACTTGGTATATTTCTACCTGTCTTCAGCTAATTTGACTTGTGTGGACTTGGACACTTTCTTCTTCTCAGACTTGGTTTTGGCTTTTGCTTGCTTCTGAAGAGCAATTTTGTCATCTTCAAGTGTCTTCATAGCATACTCTAGATCTGCTCTTTCCTGACCTTGACATGTAAGGTCATACAAAATTTCCTCATTCTCCATCTCCTTAGCTTGAATTGCATCCTCCTCGGCAATTCTATCTAGTTCTTCTCTTTCAGATGGGGTTGGAGACTTATTCATTCTAGCATGGAGCTCATCTTCTTTAGCAATCTTTCTTTTTCTTTCTTTTTCAGCCTGCTCATGCTCAACAGCCAATCTGAGAATTAATTCAGGTTCTATTTGCTCTTGTCTTAGCTGTTCTCTTTCTTCAGTTGTAAGATTTTGAAAGTTCATTTCTTCTACAGCTTTCTCCTGAGCAATCCTTTCTTCAACCTGCTTTTCTTCCTTTGATTTCTCCATAACTATACTTTTGCCTTTGTATTTATGTTCTGGAGCATCAAGGTCAAACCTTATGGAATCTTCTTCTTCTTCTTATCCACAGTGACATATCCATATCTACCTGTAGAAACAGAGACACTAGCAGGTTGTTCAGGTAAGGTTATAGAAGTTGCTGATGGTTTAGAAACCAATGCAGCTGCTGCTCTTTGTCTAGCAACTAGTTCAACTATCATCTTCTTCCTTTCCTCTTCCGCTTTCTCCTTTTCTTGCTTCTCTTCCTTGATCTTAAGGAGCTGTGATGCTATAGTGTCTTCATCAGCCATGACACTTGTTCTTGTCATCTCTTGTTGAATTAAGACATTTGCAGCTTCTTGTTGATCAACTGTAGGAACAGGAGCTTCAGTTGTTGTGGTTGAGAGTGTTGTAGCTTCAGAATGTATTGCTTGTAAAGGATTTGAAGCTTGATAAAATGTGGGAGGAGTGGTTGTGAACATGTATGATTGATCCGCATCATCTCCAACTGGACTGGTAATCATAGGGTCAGTAGCAACTGGATCCGCAACAACTGAGTCCGCAACAATTGGACTAGTAACCATAGGATCAGTAGTAACTGTGTCCGCAACAATTGAGTCCCCAACAACCATCTCATCATCCGTATTAACTTCGTCAGCAGCAAGTGTGTTAGTAGCAACTTCAGAATGGATTTCATCTTCAACTTCCATTTGTGCTACTGTTTCTTCAACCATTTGCTTCACTTCTTTCTGCTCCCCCTCAAGCAATGGCTCATCTATTGCCATTTTCTCCCCTTCTTCATCTACCACCATTTCTTCTGTTTCTAACTCTTTCTCCCCCTCAAATGCACTGCCTATTTCCATATCTTCATCATGTTTTGATGTGACAGTGATCACCGTATCTGCACTTCCCTTATCTTCACCCTTGCTCTCTTCAGATGAGAACAAAACAATTGGTTCTTTCTCCCCCTTGTTATCATCTGCAGGAGAGTCATCTGAAGATGAGGAACTAGAAGGTCTTGGTGAGTACCAAGCACTTCGGGTGGTGATTCTTTTGGGCAGTAACTAGGCTGATAAAAGAGCTTGTGGTGCCAGTACCTGTTGCACCAAAGATGTAAGAGTAGACAACATTTCACCCTGTTTTTCAACTTTCACCATTAGAGATCGGTACATATCCGTCAATTCCACAAACTGACCACCACTACCCTCACCCCTTTCCTGTTGGGTACCAACAGGCGGTTGATCATAGGGAATAGAGAAACCCTCCTGCCTAGCAGAAGCATGTAACTCTCCCATGGTCTCTTGGCGCCAGGGACCACCTTCCAAAGATGAGAACAAGTCCTCAGCAGTGGATGGTGTTGCCGTAGTTTGGGTCTTAGTTATGTTGATACTGGCCTGAGCTTCACTATGAGAAGTGAAAGCTGCAGTAGTATCAGCCCTCCCTACATGGTCTCCCCCCTCCTTATGGACCAACTCAGTGAACAAGGGGGTGTGTTCAATGTTTTCCCCTAAATTTTGTGTCATTCCTGAAGATGTTTCAGGTAATGATTTTGAAGTGGGAGAATGAGGCTGAGTAACCCTCTTGAGTTTTTTGAAAGCAGCCTTGGGTGGTTTGTGAGGTGATGAAACAATGGGTTTAGTTACTATAGAAGTAGTAACTGGTGCAGTAGTAACTGGAGTAGAACTCACAGTAGCAACTGGAGGCACATTGACAGTATCAACTGCCGTAGTAACCTCAGGGTTAACACCCTCAGTACCTGCTACAGATATGGCACTAGTGCCCACAGATATTGCAGTAGTACTGATGGTGGCAGCTGGGGGTTGGGACAGAGGTGAGTCACTTGTCCTTCAGCTGGAGGAATGGTGATCACCAACATTGTAGAGAACAATGGTGTCACATTGGCTGAAAATCCCTTATTAACTTGCCTCATATTGGTAAAAACTTTCTTTGAATGAGCATGTGAGTAAAAATGTTTTTCTGATCTAGTAAGATCTTTATGCTCACAGTTAATAAAATGTTGAAGGAAGCGAGGATACATCAAAAATTTATGTTTTGGGTTCAAAATATTCCATCGCATTCCTTCAAAGATCATGTAAGAAAAGTTGTAAGTTTTTTTTTGTAGCCAAACACACCATAGCATTGACTAGAGCAGAACTGCCTTCATGCCATCCTATTCGTTTTTGGGACATACATTGTTGCAAAGTATGCAACATAAATTTCCATTGAGGGGAGAGTTTTGCCTTGAGAAAGGTCGAAAGATTTAAGTCCCCCTCATATCCCATTTTGTAAAATTTTCAATCCGGATGTCATAAGGAACTTTTACTATACCTCTTGAGTCTTGCAAGTGTAGATGTTTGCGTAAAGAAGACTCCGTAACTTTGATTGCTTTGCCATCCACCACCGCATTAATGGCCGCCTCTGTATCATCCAGTTCAGCAGATGTCCAGAAATCCCTAATGTGGGATTCATCAATTTCTGGATTGATGGTTAACGCCGTTTTTATTTTTGATTGATTAAAGAAATCAATGATTTGGTGGAAATCAGCGTTTTCATCAGTCTTCTCCAAGAAAGCTACCATGTTGTGAGTTTTGTGAATTTGTAGTTCTGCCATTGTTGTATTTTGATGATCGATTATGAGAGTAATGAACAAGAAGGCAAACAGTTAGTCACAAAAATAAAGAAAGTTGGGAAATTTGAGTCTAACGGTAACTTTTTAGGAAGATTTAGGGTTCTTTAGAAAGGTAATTCTAAAAACTTGTTAAAAAGGAACCCCTATTTAGACTGAAAGTTCGTAACCACTTGTGGACTTCGATTAGACGCGGGTAATGATTTAATTGTAACGGTCCAATTAAAAATCGCCACGTGTCAGTAGTAGTTGTGCCTCGCGCCTGAATTTTAAAAATTAGGTCCAATCGGAACTCGCCACGTGTAAAAGTTGGTTACAAGTTGTATTTTGACTTGTCAAATCACCATTAATTAGGGTATTCTTATTGCTTAAGAAACCTTTTAATATGGTAATTAGCAGTATTAACAAATAAGTCCGCAGTAAGTTGGTTAAACGTCCGTAGTAATGGTTCATAGGCCGTATTAACTGGACTGTCCGTCGTAACGTGAGTTACTGGCAGTATTAATCCAGAGGTCCGTAGTAACACAGTACTTGTCCGTATTAACTATTCCGTCCAAATAATTAGACTTAGGGCAGTAGTAGTTAAACCTTCCGATAGTACTAATCGTTTGGCCGTACTAATCATACTTTGGTCACGATTTGTTTTTTACTATTAATGTTGCAGTAGTAACATAGTACAATGCTAGAAAGAAAGGTACTTGATTTTCATCATAAGGTTACTACTGCTTCTCGAAGGGACTTGTTTTAATCAAATAGAGATACTAAGAGAAAAGGATATAAGTTATTCATCCATATTGATCATTCCAATACTTGTAATCAAGAATGTGAATCTTCCCACATCAAATGCTTTGGTGAGAAGGTCAGCAAGCTGATTTTCAGTGTGGATTTTCTCAACGTGGATCAGTTTCTTCTCGTTGCAATCTCTTATGAAGTGGTAGCGTATCTCTATATGCTTTGTTTTGGAGTGTTTGACTGGATTGTTGATGATGCTTATTGTGCTTTGATTGTCAATATAGATTGGCGTGTTCATGAAGGAATAGCCATAGTCCATCATTTGATTTTGTATCCAAAGCACTTGAGCACTACAACTAGCAGCGGCAATGTACTCAGCTTCTGTAGAAGAGGTTGACACCGTTGTTTGCTTTTTGCATTGCCATGACACCAGTCTTGAACCAATAATTTGGCATCCTCCAGTCGTTGATTTCCTGTCTAAGTTTTCACCACCATAATCACTGTCAGTATAAGCAATTAAATCAAAAGGAGAGTCTTTAGGATACCATAAGCCTAAGTTAGGCTTGCCCTTTAGGTAACGAAAGATTCTCTTGACTGCGATGAGGTGTGACATCTTGGGCCTTGTTTGATATCTTGCACATACACAAACTCCAAACATGATGTCTGGTCTTGAAGCTGTGTCATTGATCGATAGTTATGTATATCCACATCCTCCCCCTCAAGATCAGACGTCAATTGTTTGTGAGTTTCAACCGGAGTGCTTGCAACCTTGGCATCCATGAGTCCAAATTTGGTGAGGATGTCCTTGACATACTTGGTTTGGCTTATAAAGAGTCCATCCGGCTTTTGCTTAACTTGTAAGCCCAAGAAGAAAGTGAGTTCACCCATGGAACTCATCTGAAACTTAGTGTGCATGAGGTCCTCAAACTCTTTGCATAAAGAATCTTTGGTAGAACCAAAGATGATGTCATCAACATAGATTTGAACAAGAAGAATGTCGGAGTGAGATTTCTTGAAGAATAATGTCTTGTCAATTGTACCTCTTTGAAAGTTATTTTGAAGAAGATAATCTGAAAGAGTGTCATACCAAGCTCGAGGTGCTTGATGAAGCCCATAGAGAGCTTTGATCAATTTGTATACCTTATGAGGATGTTGAGGGTCCTCAAATCCAGGAGGCTGTTTGACATATACCTCTTCTTCAATGACACCATAAAGAAATGCACTTTTAACGTCCATTTGATAAACTTTGAAACCCATGAATGAAGCTAAACCTAGAAATAGACGAATTGCTTCAATCCTAGCCACTGGAGCAAAGACCTCTTCGTAGTCAATTCCCTTTTCCTGCTTGTAGCCTTGTGCAACCAGTCTTGCTTTATTCTTAACCACAATTCCGCGTTCATCCTTCTTGTTTCTGAAGATCCATCGTGTACCCATCACCTTCTTGCCATATGGGACTTCCACTAGTTCCCATACTCCTTGAATCTTGAATTGGAGTAGCTCAGCCTGACATGCCTCGATCCAATGGGGATCTAGTGGTGCTTCTTGGATTTTCTTAGGCTCCATTTGAGAAAGAAAACATGCAAATAGACATGTGTTGAAAAGAGCAGTCTGAGGATCCTTTTTGGACTTGGTTTGACTTCTAGTCGCTATGGAGAAGTCAAGTTCACCAATTATTTGAGAAGGTGGATGATTCTTGGCAACACGAGAAGATGGGATCTTCTCAAGTCGTAGTTCAACGCCCAAGTTTGTATCATTCATATCGGGCATCTCATTGCTAGGATAATGTGCAGTGAATGGAGGAGTAGTGAATGGAGAAGTAGTGAATGAAGGAGTAGTGACTGAAGTAGGTATATCAGTAGTGTAAGGCTCAAAATCTTCATTGACAATTTGTTCAACTCCATTGTCATCCTCTTGAACTAGGTGTGGAACACCATTAGGACGTGTTGTATTATCCATAGCAGTTGGTGAGGGTGGTGACACTGCTTCGTCCTCCTTTGTAGAAGCTTCCTCGTTATGGGGAGAATCTGGTTCCTCTGGGGTGATGGGATCAACTATTTGAATGGGATCAAGATTGATGTATTCCATCACATCTAATCGAGCAGTACCTGTGATGGGAGCCGTAGGAACTGGCTCCGTATCAACTGGCGCAGTAGGAATAGAGTTAGCCGCAGTAACGGGATCCGTATTAACTGAATTTGAGTTAAACTCAAAATTAGAGTTCAACGATTTGGTTAAGGCATCCAAATCAAAAACCCAGTCTGGTCCAGTTCCCTTCTTGGTGTAAGTGTGTTCATTGAAGGTCACATTGGAGCTTTCCTCTATAATCTTCGATTTCTGATTGTAAACCCGATATGCCTTGATTTGGGATGAGTAGCCAACGAATGTGCCTTCATCAGCTTTGCTATCAAACTTACCAAGGTCGTCTTTAGAGTTAGAACTGTGCATGGACATCCAAATGCGCATAGGAAACTGATCAAAGGTTGTTTCTTGTAGAGGAGCACATATGGAGTTTTGTTGTGTGCCTTGACTAGAAGAACCCTATTCTGAACATAGCAGGCAGTGTTAACTGCTTCTGCCCAGAAAAAGATGGGAAGATTGGAATCAGCCAACATGCTTCTGGCTGCTTCAATCAATGTCCTATTTCGTCTTTCAGCAACTCCATTTTGTTGAGGAGTCCTAGCAGCACTGAATTGTCTCTCTATTCCTTTCTTGTCACAGAAGTCATTCATCACTTGGTTCTTGAATTATGTGCCATTGTCACATCGAATTTTCTTGATCTTCAGGTTGAGTTGATGTTCAATCTTGGTGACAAAGTGATGAGGAGCTGACTTGTTTCATCCTTGGTACCAAGAAAGTACACCCATGTATATCTGGAAAAGTCACCAGTGATGACAAGGTAGTATGACTTCTTCGCAATACTCTTTACATTGATAGGACCAAAGAGATTAAATGTAAAGGTGTGGTGTTGGAGTTGATCTCCTTTGTCTTGTGAGAAGACTTGTGTTGCTTGCCCGTTCAAGCATGCTAAGCAGTTGTCTTCAAGGTTGAACTGCTTGTTTGGGAGACCTCTAACCAAACTAGATTTAACTAGTTTATTGATGTTCTTCAGGTTCATGTGGCACATCCTCCTATGCCATAAAGTAGAATCATCTAAAGTAGCTTTTGAGAGAAAGCATGCTTCAGGTGAATTGAGTTGAACCTTTGACATGTAAAGACAATAGACATTGTCTCTCCTTGGTGTTCTGAGTAGGATCATGCTTTCATCTATGACATACCCAGGCTTCATTATTATTCATTCTAGAGCAGTGAAGATTGGTGTGTGTTTCTCATCACAGACTTGAGAGACACCCAACAAATTATATTGAAGATGTTGCACATAGTACACGTCTTTGAAGTGTAGTGTACCATTGCTTATTGTTCCTTTCCCAGTAATCCTTCCTCCTTTTAAGCAACATATCCTCCGTTGAACTTTTCAAAGTCCTGAAGGCATGACATGTTGCTGTCCATGTGCCTGGAACAGCCACTACTCTACATGCCAACTGTTCTCACTTTCTTTTGTTGGCTGAACCTGCCACATAAACGATAGAGATAGTTTCTGGTGGAACCCAAGCCAGAGTTGAATTGGGTTTGCCCATTTCATCAAAGTAACTCACCTTCCTTTGTACTAGTTTTGAGAAATCAATGGGGATAGGTGGTTGAGTTACTTGAACTTTGGTTCCCACATTGTTTGAAAGATTTAGCGTGTTTGAACAGTTTTAGTGTAACAATTTTTGATTTAACAATAGGAACAGGTACTGGTTTGACATGCATTGTTCTTAGTGGTAAAGTAGCCTTAGTAACTAAGTTACTTTTGGCAGTATTAACACGAGCAGTATTAACACGGTTATTTTTCACAGTATTAATACGGGCAGTATTAAAACCATTATGTTTGGCCATATTAACCTTAACAAATTTTTGTCTGACAGTAGGAACTCTATTCTTCTTGTTAGAAATTACGTTTTCTTTTGTTAACACTTTGATTTCCTGAAGGGACTGTTTTACAAAGTTATTTTTGTATGGGCAACCCTTCTTGTGTATCCCACCCCATTATGTGGTTTTTGAATCACCTGCACTTGATTTTGAGGATTGTGATAACATATTTGTGCATAGTGATTCAATTTACCACAAAATAAAACATCCCTTCCCTGAGCTTTTAACACTTTGTCCCTTTTGAGTTTTGACTTGATTCATTTTCGTTGGTTTCCTCTTTTACCTATTTGTTTCCAAGTCTTTTCGTTTTCCTTAGGAACTGTTTGGGGCTTTCTTTGAGTTGGTGTTTTAATCTTGTTAATGGGGTCAGGACGTGGCATAGACACTAAACTTTGTGAAGACTTGTGAGTGCAACCTTCTATTGTGATAAGGTGATTTTCTAGAGGAATGTCCTGTGTTTTTCACAATATTAAGTTGTAAGTCCTCAATTAGAATTCATCATAGTCGATTGGATCAACATTGAATGACTCCTTTGGAGGTGTCTGAGAGATAGGAATTCTAGGTTCATCTAAAGATGGTGGGATGTAGTTTTGGTTAAATGGAGGGGAAACTTCTTTGTACCTAAAGTAACCTTTACCTTTCCATGTATTTTGTTGTTGGCATAGGTCATTAACTGATTTTGAAGCAAATTCTAATTTCCCTACATCTAATTCTACTTTTTCATGTTCTTTTTCTAATCTTTTGATATCTTCCCTAGCCATCTTAAGCTTAAGAAGTAAGTCCTCTCTTTTCCATTCAACTAGACTAAGTTTCTCTTGATAACTTTGTTCATTGATTTTGTGTGACTTAATCTGATTGTCTAGGCTATCAATTACCCTAGCTGCTAATTGTCGTTGTTCTTCTAAGATTTTGATCGAGTCACTCATCAACTGATTATGATTTTTGTATTTAACAGTTATAGCTTTACACTCAGAAGTCCATAAGAGATGGAGTTTCTGGAGTTGGTGAGGTCAATAGCCATAAGAGAATCATCTGTGTTGCTCCTTGCATCATCATTCCAGTCATATGCAAGTATGTTGTTGCCAATTTCAGTAATTCCAACATCAATATAAACTCGCTCCGTAGATAGAAACTAATTCATTCCGTAGGAACTAATTCCTCCATAGAAATAATGTCCGTATCATCCATTACTCGGCTATGCATGCATGGTGAACAGTAGTAATATTTTCTACGTATTTTGTTCTTCAGATACTAGTGCTCTGTTTGACTTGTTTCTTCAGCTAAGTCACTCCAATCATATCCAAAGATGTCTTTGCGACATACGTGCACTCTGATTTGTGTTTCTTGAGTGGATCGTGGATTGTTGGTTCTTGACTTGTTTGGACATTCCCTAGAAAAGTGACCTAATTCGGTGCATTCGTAGCACTTCAACTTGCTTTTGGCGAAAGTGATTCGTTTGTTGTTCTGTGGATTGAATATCTTCGTGCTCGAGTGCCAGCATAGCAGATTGCCACTTTAGATCAATTTCATCACAGTCATCCTATGCATCTGTTTACGTCTTCACATGTGAGACTTGAACACTTTAGAATATAAGGCTTCGAATGCAATCTCTTCATTGATTTCATGTTTTGGTC